>QVAJ01000258.1:506357-628160 GCA_003546035.1 Mixornis gularis
TTCTATTCTATTCTATTCTATTCTATTCTATTCTATTCTATATGTTATATAGTATAATACAATACCTTTCTTACTTCCATGGGGTTTTTTAGCGCCATTTTTCCATTTTTAGTTGCTTTTCATTGCACCTTGAAAATCTTTCTCTCATTCTAGCATTAAGCTTTCCAGCAATATCTACATTTTCTGATATTTTATTTTTTCACCTTCCCACAAGGAATCCACAGCCTCCATTGCCAACTTCTTAATTTTTATATGTTTGTAAAATAATTCATTATTTATAATTTCACCCTCTGTTCTATTTTTCATTCATTTTCATCACAGCATTCTCAATCCTTCTCATTTATTCCCTCATTCTAAGCTTTTATGCAGCCTCTTTGAAGCACTAACTCTTGTTCTTTCATTTATTTTTTTCTCTCTGTTTATCCCATTACAAACACTGGTCAGCTATTTATTGAAATTTGTCAAGTTATTTCTAATCTGTACTTGTTATGACAGTAAAAAAAATCCCAACAGTTTTTAGAAACTACATGTGCATCTGTAATTTACGCATTGCATTTATTTCTCACAAAAGCCCCCAAAACAATGTAAGGCAAAGCATAACTTTTGTGTCACCAAAACACACCAGGGATTCTATAAAGTAAAATTTGAAAGATCATTCAGACAACTTTAGGGTGTCTGAAACTATCACAAAAATAGTACTGTTTTATCAGAACTGTTTAATGTATCTGTTTTGTTTTTATTTTTGGAACTTAATTGAAGGAAAGTCTTATCAGTGAAGGCCTCTGCAAAGATGTAACTCTGCTTTTTCAGCATTTTCAGTTTACACAGTCCCCTCTCCATTTGGTAAAGGGCCCACATTATCCTTCATTTTGCTTTTGTAATTGGTGTATTTAAGAAACCCACCTTGTTCTTCTGGACATCTGTGTCCAGACTTAATTCCAGATGGCTTGGAATTCTTTCTACTTAATCTGACAACCTCTTCAGAGTCATGCAAAGTGGCCTGACTCTCTTTCCTCCTCTCATCTCTTTCATTCTTATGTCTGACTGTCCCTTATTCATTCATGCAGTTCTCTTGCCTGCTTTTCCTGATATCTTGCTCATCACGATGCATTGGTTTTATGCCTGAAGGAAGTGATCCTTGAATATAAGCCAACTTTCCTGGACTACCTTTCTCTGTAGGGTCTATTTCCACAGGATTCTTTGAAGAAGATACCTGTTACGATCTTAGTTTCTGTCTTGCTTTGTCACCACCTAAAACTGAACTCTACAATGTGATGGTAGCTACAGCCAAGCTGCTCTGAACCTTCCTATCTCCAGTGAGGCCTTCCCCATTGTTCTGTATGAGGTCGAGCAACACATCATGATCTTTGTGGGATCCTCCACAACCTGTAGCAGGAAGCTGTGATCCAGGATTTCCAGGAACCTTCTGGTCTGTTTGTGCTTTGTTGGGTTGCCTCTTCAGAAGTCTGGGTAGTTAAAGTCCCCTAAAAAAGCTATTGCCTGTTACTTTGAAACTTCTTCAAGCAGCTTCTTGAAGAGGATTTCATCCACTTTTTCCTCAGGGAGTCTGTAGCACAACTCACAATAACATCACACTTAACTAGTCTACCCTTTTATCCTGTTACATAAGCTCTTAACTCGCTCATAATCCACTCCACAACAGAGCTCAACACTTACCAAGTGTTGCCTGACATAGAGCACAACTCCACCACTGTGCCTTCCTGGTCTGTTCCTCCTAAACAGCGTGCACCTCTTTGGGCTTCACTGCAGATCTTCACTGAGCACAAAAAATAATACCTCATAACAGTCAGATGAGACTAGCAAATAATTTAGAGTATATGTACAATATCTCTGGAGGAGGGAAAAGGTGCAAAGAGAAGCTTTCAGTTAACTCATGAAGGTTGAGTAACTCATTTCTGTAACAATCTGAACTAGCTGCACTGTGTATATATATTTTTACACTGGGAAAGGAAAACATTGGAAACGTTTTCCTTCCTTCACCCAGTTTTCTTGTATTCTCTTTAGAATCATCTATACCTGTGTCTACAAAAGTACATGTGGAACAAACCTAGAGAGGTTACTCAGTTTATGCTCATTTTGACACACCTTTATTTGGCACTTTTCAATCAGGCAAAATATCTATTATTTCAGAAGACTGAGGGGATGCTACAGAACTGAGGCTGCATTTCAAAGAAATATTTCTAATTTTTAATTTTCTTCTGTACCTTAAAATTTGCCAAGTGAGCAAAGGGGTACAGACTTGCACCAGCACTGAATGAAATAGTGGAAATGTATTTAGCTTAATAGAGAGTTAATTCTACCACAGTGCATGGTGGGCTTTAAAATAGCGTGCCAATATGTCCATTCTCAGTGTCACTGAATAACCTTAAAAATTAAAGACAGAGAAGTTTCAGATGCCTGAGTGCAGCTACTTATCTACCTGATGTGTGCTACAATGACATTTGCAAGGAGCTAGAGCCAAAGACTCACCTTTTCCTTTTGTTTAAGATGGAAATAACTTATACTTCCTATTTCCACCCTCCTCCCCACACATGTTTGAACTTAGAAATAGAAGCCTGATTATACTTTGAAATTTCATTGCCAAAGTCTAAAATTGCATTGTCATGGCCAGGCTTAAATTTACTTTCTCCTTAACCACTACAAAGACTGCTACTAAATTTTCTTACCAAAAATATATTCTGAATCAAGGGAGTTTCATGAGCTTAGAAAAGTCATCCATAAGTTAAAGTATCCTACTTTCAAAAGAAGCTTGCAATAACTGCAACTACTCTTTATCTGTGAATGTTTTATTTATATATTCATTTTGCAAAGTATTCTACAACAAAATTCCATAACACTTCTGTCAATAGAATATAATTTTACTCATCATTCTGTCAACAAAAAGGCAGCAGAATATAATCTTTCTGTCCACTGAACTAAACTGCAGAATCTTTTTGCATATGCATATCAAATACAGAATATTTAATAACTGAAAATATGAAATCTTCTCTGAACAAATTGTGATTGAGTATTGAGAGTTTTGAATAAAGTTGAATTCTATAAAACACCTTTGACTTAGCACTTTTGCCCAAATGGGATCAGTGGTGAGACATCCCTAGGTCTGTCCCTCTATCCTGACAGGAGGATTTGGGAGACTTCTTCAAGACAGTAAATTTGCTCCTGAATTTTCAATAGGCAACTCCCACAAGGTTGGTTGATTTTTTTTCATATAAATATTTTCTGGGAATAAGAGGCTGGATGGGCTGATAACCATTTTACTTGTACCTTAAATTTTATTGCTCTGTTCATTCCTACTTGGATGTGTAAGGGGTAGGGTACAGAACCTGGTCCAGAAACCTGGACTTTCACTCTTCATATTACATGTTGTGGAGAAAGTAAATGCCATAATAACTACTGTTTTTTCAGATATGGCTTTATAGTTGATGACACATTTTAAGTTCCTCTGTGTTGCCAACTTAATTCTTTCATTATGGCTCTCTTGATTGCACTACATTGCTGTGAAGAATGTGTACTGAAGTGACTACAATGACAAAATTAATACAAAATTGTTACTCTGTGACTTATGTCAGGTTATAATACTGCTGTATAGAAGAGATGGACATCTCTGATGATATGGAAACCTTTTTCATCTCTTATACTCTGACTGAATGGTGGGAATAGAACTGGTTTACAGTTACTTGTAAAGAGGTCTGGAAGTAAACATATAGTCTGAACTTGCACTTTGAGTACAACTCTTCTTTCTAAATTTTTCACTATAACCTCATGACCTTATGTAGTTCTCGTCAGTGTGTCTCCAGTTCATGGTGTTCTGTGAATCACCTGGAGATCTGTGGAGAAATTGTTTTATCACGTGTTGCTATCATAGTACAGGATGATAGGATTTTGTCAGCATGGCATATGAATCAACTTTCTAAAATGAGTATCAATCTAGAGAAGAATTGATAAAATGTTCTTGGTTTGTTTGGTTTGGGTTTTTTTACATTACACAGAAGAGTGCCAATCAATAGTTCTGTACCTTTTTCTTTTCAACAAGCAGAAAGAACAATCGCTGGGAAATGTCATTACACTGAGAGAATTGATGTTTTTTTAGAAAATTAATTACTGCAGTGATAACTAAGTGTTTGGATGCAATGACTGCTATTACGTCAATTAAAAAAAGAACTTCCTTTAAAGTGGAAATAGAACTTTCTTTAAAGTGGACAAAAATAATTTACTTAGATTGTTCTCCTTTTTGCCAATTATCTTCTGAGATCATACTTCTCTTTTTGGCCCTGAGTATAATTTTAAATTTATTTTCTCATTCTGCATGTAGGTTTGATACATATAATTTCTTTTCATGTTACATTCATCTAGGGTACGCATGCTATCCAGTTTAGTTTCTTCTTGGAAAAAGTGACATGAAATTATTTTATGCCAAACAATGCCCCTGAAATTCCCATCACTCAAGCTAAAAAGCAGCTCACAAACTCTTCATTGGACAACTGTTGTTCACATGTGTCAAGATATCTGTGCTGCCAGGATTTTTCCCCAGCATTCAGGCAGTTAAGATAATGATGTTCTCTTATATTGTAAGAGATATTGTATTTCCTAGTACAGGTAGCAACTGAAAGTTTTTACAAAATTGCAAAGCGTATTTTGCCTCTGTGAATTCTTGAAATTTACTGTGAGTAATAAAAATTGACAGAACTCTAAAGTACAGAAAGCAATTTTATATTTTGTCTAGATTCCTGTTTTCTAACTTATGTTTATTATATATTTACCTGCCTATGTATATGTACACACAGATATGGAGATTCCCATTGACTTATGTGAACATCTCAAGCTGGATAGCTCGCTACATGTGGGAAGGAAAACAGCCATATTTTTTTACTTTTCTGATTTTTTTTATAACAGAAGATTCACAACTTCCAATCACAAATTTCTTTCTCTCTTGCTCTCTATTTTTTTTTCTTTTCTTCACTGTTCTGCTGTATTTGAGAAAAAGGCTTTTTGATTTTTTGGCACAAAGCTTTTCTTTGGGTATCTGTAAAAACAACGCCTTTATTCCACAGCATGATGCTATAGCGCCATAAAATTATATATATATATATATATATATATATGTGTGTGTATTTGTGTTTGCACATTTGGACTGGGGGGTGTGTGGGGGATGCTCTCCACTGAAATAGCATCCAACTCTAAAAACCTAAGCTATAGATTAAATATTCAGGGCATCTTTCCAAATCAAAGTCTGCAGTTTTGATAAAGCTGTAGATACAGCTGATATTCATTGTGACGTAACACTTATAAAAATATTATGACAGCATTGAAAACATTTTGACAAGCAAGAAAGCTATTTAAAACAGTAGAGACAACCCAATTAAAGAAAGCCATAGTAAGATGGCCATCCTGAAAAGCTCTGGGAAGGGCTGTGGTTTTCCTGTGTTACATTTATTTACAGTGAAGTGAGGGAGGTGAAGAGATCTTCAGACAAATTTCAGCTAACAAAACACTAGTCCACTAGTGAAAGAACTAGAAATCAAGTTTGAAATTAAAGAGGTGAAAAGACGAGAAGAATTTTGTCTTGAAGTGCTGACTGGGAAGAGGACATGAACTGGGATGTCTGATTACTGTCAGGAAGGCTAACTTCCAGATTGGCCTGTAAGCACACCAGAATCCCACTTAATTGGCCTCTATAAATTTAATATCTGTTTCCTTTTTCAAGCATCTCACAAGAAATTACTTAGAAATTTTAGAGGTAGTCTGAGGATAGATTTTGGGGTTTTTTTTCATTTCTCTCTGTAATCTTGTTTCTGATTATGTAATTAGAAATGTTGTACTTTGATTTGCTGCAAAGAGTATGCACTGTTTCTATTGTTTAAGTTTGATATTAAGTGTAACTAAAATGCTTTATATAAATAAAGCATTCACAGGTTGAAACTGAAACACTAGAAGCATTCTGACTGTATTTGTTACATTCAAAGGAAAAAAGTCATATGTGCAGGCAACCCTTAATGGGAAACACTAGGAGGTCCTGGAATGGAGGAAAATGTAGCAACTTGCTATAATATTTTCCATATGAGTTCGTTTGACATTGGGTTTTTTTTGGGGGGGGGCGTATTTTGGTTTTTGTTCCTTGTTGGTTTGTGTGTTGTTTTGTTTGTGTTTGTTGGGTTGTATGGGAGAGGACTAAGAAGTGTCTCTTGTGCAGGTTTCTGATGTGTCTACCTCCCAAATAGCCTTAAAAAGCAAAACATAGAAAACTAGAAGAATTCCTGGCTCAACTATTTACTGGTGATGTTGTGATTTAAGAGACTGCTGTTTGGAATTTACATTATGTTTTAGATAGTTTTTGTTCTAGGAAAACCTCAACATGATGTATCTGGAGATATTTTTCTGCTTCAATCAACCCAAGAGTTCGTGTTTTATTTCATGATGAGTACTTCATCCTGTCTGGAATAGATGAGTAAGCAGAGCAGAATAATAAAACCTCCTTAATAAGGGAAATTTAATACTCTTACAGCTCATTGAGGACTTTTTTTTTTCACCTGGTCTTAGTACCACTGTCAGTTCTTCTCCCCAGTTCTCATGCCCTACTTCATGCCCTGCTTACCTTGAGCAGCTTTTATATTCTGCCACAAAAATATCCATCACAAAAATTTGTGGTTTTAATTTCAGAGTTTACCCAGAGCTGCTTTGCAGTGTTTCCAGCCTTATGATGACACTGTAGCCCTTTTCTTACTTCCATTTATTCAGATGCATTTTCTCTGCTTTTTCAGTCTCTGATCTTCCCTCCCTTTCCCCACTACCTTAGCTGTTGTGTATTAATTCATGTCATTTTGCACAACGGAACATGCAAATCAAAAGCATTTGACAGAGATGCTTCAAAAAATTTCAGTATGAATACGAGTATGAATTGTAATTTAATAGATGTTGGTACATACATCATATTAATACACATATTAAAATAATTTCAACCTGTAATTATACATTAACCTGGTAAAATGAAAACTCCAGTACAACCTTGAAGGTAGTGTTACTCTCTTGCCATAAGATTATAATATACATGTATCCACAGAGCTAATGATATGGTTGAAGTTAATGTTGACACTTACTACTATATTAAATTTTCTTAGTTGTTGTGGAAACTGCTGTATATGTTTGACCCTGTCCTTACTGAATCTGATGAATGTTCCTTCTAAACTAAAAGCTGCATTTGGCATAGTGCCAGGTTTTCTCTTTTCCCCCTCCACTTGCAATTTTGCTTAAATAGTGTCTCAATTCAATTTCTAATTTAATTGTACTTTAGCTCATTGTGGCAGTATCTACACTTGACAGATTTGTCACAGTATTTGTCTTATTTCTATTAACTGCCAGGTTTTTCAGGTTCTCCTTCTTTCATTTGTCCCAGAATTTCCTAGTCACCATATTTATATTAGCAGAACATAACAGTTTGAAGTAAGATTTGCCTCATTCATTGGCACTGGTCTTAGAATGAATTTATTTTCAGAGCAGTTTCATAGCAGAAGGCATGTAATATTTTTCTAAATATCAATCCTTTTACTATTTTATCTCTTAGTTTAGTTAGAATTTTGATTTGTTTGGGCTCCCTTTAGAATGGATTTTAAATAGAACAAAAATAATAATAAACACCATGTCCCAGTTTTTATTACATAATTACCAGCAAAGAAACCAAGGATGACATAAACACGTGAAGCACTAAATCACCAGCATTAGACTTATTATGTAGCAGCAGCTTTTTTCTCCTCTCCTGAAACTTGAAATGCTCTGCTGGCTATTTATTATATCTGTCTGGCTTCTATCTTGTCCTTTATCTTATTTTCAGGACATATTTTACACCAATATAAATACTCAGCTTTTATTCTCTTTGGTATTTTGGTCTCCAGTGCCCTCCACCAGATTTGCTCCAGGAGCTCCTTGTCTGTCATTTCAGGAGCCCAGGGCTGGACAGAGCACTTTAGACGTGTCTCACCAAGGCTGAGTAGAGGGGCAGGGTCACCTCCCTCAACCTGCTGGCACTGCTTCCCTGAATGTAGCTCAGGGCCTTGGCCACCAAGACAGCTTGCTGTCCACCAGAACCCCCAGGTCCTTCTGGACAGAGTTGCTCCCCAGCAGGTCACCCCCAGCCTGTGCTGGTGCCTGGGGTTGTTCCTCCCCAGGTGCAGGACCCTGCATTTGCCTCTGCCGAATTTCAGAAGGTTCCTCTCTGCTCATCCCTCCAGCCTGTCGAGGTCCTTCTGAAGGGCTGCTGAGCTCTCTGGGGTGTCAGACACTCCTCCCAGCTTTGTGTTGTCAGTGAAACTGCTGAGGAGGCCTCTGCCCCTTCACCCGAGTATTGATGGGTGAGTGAAACAAGACCGGGCCCACTATTGAACCTTGGGGGGCACCACTAGGAACAGGCCTCCAACTAGAGCCTGTGCCACGATTATGACTCTGGGATCTGCTGTTCTTCTTGCTCTGATTTTTTCTCAGTTAAATGGTGAACTCTGGAGCAGTGTGGTCCATGCTTGTGGGAAGCCAGGATGGTTTTTCATTAGTACTCACCTTCCCCTCAGTTACAATAGAATATTATCTAGGTAGGCATATTTACTTATTTTTTAAAGGATGTTTTAAAACCCACTGCCTGAAAGTAATGTTGCAAAAATGAGACACCAGCCTTCCACCACCAGTTAAAGGATGTTTACTTACAGGAGATCTGATGAAATGTATAACTGAATCTCAAATGTGCACAGATACTATGGAGAAAAAGGAAATAAACACCTTCTTTTAGTGTTATGCTGCAAGACATCCATTAGATAAAAGAGTAAGAACAAAGAATGTCAATAGGAAACATCCTATTTCTAATGATTTATATCATGGGTTACTACTGGCCTGAAACATCTCCAGCATGAATGGATTGTGGAGGTGAAATACATGAGGACACGGACCATGTGTTTTATTAGTGGGGTGTATAAGGGCTACTGCTCTCTTCACACTACTTTTTTCCAAGCCCATAAGGAAATATTCCCAAACATTCAATGGAATGCTGATTTTTTTGACTTCTGAGTTTTAAAATACCTCATAGTCTCAATGAATTTTATACAATCCAGTGTTTTGTCTATGTTTCATTGTTTTGTCATTTTTTTCTTAACATATCTGTGGTTCCTAAATGAATACTATCACAAAAAGTCCTCAGGGGAAAATTAGAAACATAATGGATCAGAACTTAAAATGAGGTAATTTAATACTACAGAATAAGCTAGCAATTACAGTTCATTACCAATTGAGATTTGTCTCTGAGTCCTAAATAAGCATAATTCTACTATATCAGTGGTAGTGCAAGAAGTCACCGCGTATCTACAAGTGCTTTCTCCTCTCTCAAGAGCCAGGACCACTCTAGCAGGACTAACTTGATCAAGAAAGGAGGCTTGATAGGAAAGCTAATTTTATAAACTCTGCTATTTTTTAAAAAATGCACCTGTGGTTCTACATATCTGTCAGACTTTGTAGCACTGAACTGTTGGTGTGTGAATGTGACTGGCTGCTCCTTCTGYACCCTTCAATACATGAAACCAATATTGTCATCAAATGTAGCTCATTTCTTTCTATAGCTGTGTCCTGCTGTACTTCCTTCTTATTTCTCGCCTGATAGGTAAAGGGTAATTTTAAAATGCAGTTTGCCAAGAAGAAATGACAGGAGCCTTAATACTCACTATTAAATGGGAATTAATATTTGCAATCACACTATGTGTGGTTTAGATTTACAAGATAATCAGTTAGAGTAGTTTTAAATGTTAGCCTCTTTAGGATCAGAAGTATCATCTCATGAATTCAGTGTGTTGTTCTTCAGAGGTTAGGAGCCTTTGAAAATATGTACTTAAAATTTAAAGCACCACAAGATTAATAGAAATGTAACTAGTATTATTTTTAGTTTTCATTCTCGAGGAATGTAAGATTACGCATTAAACAAAGTACATTTGGAATGCATGTACTTCTCCAGTCAGAACTTCAGGATAATTTTATAGTCCTCAGAATAAAATTGAGAGAGCTGACAGTACAGGTGAAGTGTTAAGAGTCACATCTTAGTTTAGTCTCTAGAGGCATTCATTTTCCTAGTCAGACCCTAATTTTGTCAGATCCTTAGAGATACGCAAGCAGCAATTCTTGACCTTGCTCAGAACAATTTCCCAAGTTACAGGGACTTCTCTTATAAAAGGAGCTCATTCTGAAAGATATTTGTGATTGGCTTGAATCAACACTTCAATTTTAAATATGTACCTGAGGAAAAACAAGATGTATAAGAAGTATTTCTGTCTCTAACCTGTAAAATATATGTGGTTATTTTACAGTTGTATTATTCAATCTCAGAAGCTAAATTACTTAGAATATTTTCTGAAAGCGAAAATAAAAGCTGTCTGAATACAGCTATGTTTGTTTGCTTTTTATTTGGTGGAAAAAAAAAAGATTTTTAAGAACGAAAGTTAAATCTTTTGACACATTTCTTATGATTAAAATTAAATTCTTTGAAAAACATATTTAACCATAGTATTCAGAATTCATCTATCATGCTTCATCTGTTGTGTTTGTTTGGATTTCTGTTATTGCATTTGAAAAAGTAATAAACAGAGAAAGCATGCTTTTATGAATCTGTAAACAAATTACAGGTTATATTTTTAAGCTACCTATTTGTATATATTCAAGAAATTCTACTAAGGCTGAATTTGAAGACTACTCTAGAGTGGAAAAGATTTTGTACATCATGAATACATAGCAGCAGTTACCTAAAGGAAATATTCTTTGGCAGTTCAGATGATTCAGTTGGTCACAGTATCATTGTCCTTGTGGCAAAGTGTATAAATGTGGTCATTTTTCTGGTGCCTTGTGAACAGCCATAACCATGCAGTTGATGAGAACAGTTTAAACAATGAAAACAGAAAACAATGTCTGAAAATATCAGCACACTCTCTGATTTTTACCCATGAGTTTTTCAAAGATTTCCTGCTGCCTACTAAAATACACGAATGGCTGGCTTCTGAGCATAATCTGTCACTGGAAGCATTTTGCAGGCTCTGCATCTAAACTACACATCATCTGGGACCTGAGCACCAGCTGAAGAGGGAGAAGGATGTGTGAGCAGGCATAATGAAAGGCCAGTGGAAGGCGGAGGCATGAGTGGATGCTGCCAAAAGACCATTACATCAGTAATGTCAGTCAGTGAGCAACAAGCATTTTTAGTGAAGACCAAAGTCCCAACTTGGATGCCCAGTTTGATACCCAGTTTCACATTCTGACACTATGCAGATGGTCCAAAACACATGTATATGCATGTATTGGTATATGTAAAATTCTGTGTAAGGTCACATTCATTTTTTGAGTTTTGGTGCATCCCTTTTCTCCATCACATTGCTATGTCATTAACTATCAGTCAACCTTGCTTAGGAATACAGGTTATTACAATAATAATAATAGTAATAGTAATTAATAATAATAATAATAATAATAATAATGCTTTTTCTTTTATTAACTATAATTTTTTGTTTCCCTTAAGGCAAATCAATATCAGGAAACAGAAATAATGAAGGTTTGTCTTAGATCTGCTTATTTTTTAGAGCACGGCTTGTGTGTGCATCGTTGACGTATGCAATACAACTCTGTGACATTGTGGTTCACAGACATTTGTGACAAATACTAGTGAGTGATTTAATCTGGAAGAAAAAATCATTATACTCTATTTTCCACACGAATACATATTTTGACCTTTCAAAGAAAAATCCTGTTCCCAATCTCTTTGGTGTTTTTCATTTTACTGAAGTAGATCTGTCGGTTCTTCAGAGAGTTAATAACATAAAGAGAAGTAGTCATTTTATGCTTTTCTTATGATCTTAAAATTAATCCACTTTCAACCCATCAATCACTGGTCATAATTTTTAGGCTGACTTTTCTCATTGTAATGGAAAGAGTCTCATTTAAATTGATTGATAAACTGAGGAGCTTTGATAAAATACAGTCTGCTTTTATTAATCTTTTGACTTAATAATGAGCTGTCTGATTTTCTTCTCTCTGTTCACCCACCCTTTCCTTGCTTCAGCTCTCCTTGATATACACTATGAGCGTTGGGTTTTTTTCAGTTCTGTGGTGATTTTTTTTCTGATATGCCTGATAATTTTTCTGTACTTTTTTTGTGGTTTATCTACTGGCCTTTTGTTACTTTTTGGCTTAGACATGCAAAAATCTGCTGCAGATACAAAAACTACTGTAATGAATTAGATCATTGATTTACCTGCAATGGTATTATCTCCTTGATAGTGCCAGAAATACTAGAGGTTTGTGTGAGAAACACCTTTTCCTGCCACATCCTTTGAAACATTAGTCACTGTGCTTTCTGTAACAAAATAACCTTTCTACACTTTTACAATATTTTCAGTATTTTTTTGTTTTCATAATATTTGCAGATGTACAATTATTTGCTTTTGACTCTCCTAAGCCTTTGGTCTCAACAGTATTTTGAGAGAATTTAAAASCTACTGCATTGATGTGTTTAATATTTAGGCTTTGCTTTTATACTTTAAAAAAAAAAATAATAGTAGAACCCAAGAGGTGGTAAGTCCAAACAATATGATTAGTTTTGTTTTTACATAATGTTTAGCTTTATAAGATTTTGACCTCAGAGAGGCAATAATATTTTTTTTATTTTCAAAGTTTTCCAGCAAAAAGTACAACAAAATATGAGGAAAACAGACAATGAAGTGAGAGCCAATGGGAAGTGGCATGTGGTGCTTCTGCCCACAGTACAAACTGGTTCGATTGGGGATGTTGTCTTAAAATTATCTGTTACATCAACAGTTACAGAAAATAAAATTTAAGGGGGAAAAAAGGAAAATCAAAATAATCTTTCAGGAGATGCGTGTTAGAAACTGAGTTCTACCATCTACAATAAGAAAAAAGTAGGCCTTGGACTCAAATCAAGGGACTTTGTGTCATCCTCTGTTAAAAATTCTTGACCTAAGGAAAGAGTGACTTTAGAGCAGTCTTTGATTTTTAAGATAAGATAATAAAGCCTTCCTTTTTGGACATTACAGTAAAAATTTCAAGTTAAAAATATACCCATTTTTTTAATCCACTTGCCTCTGAAGTAACACATACTGATCAGCTTTGAAGGCAGGTTATGAGGATAGATTGGCTTTTTTGTGGATGTGATTATGATTCTTTATCACTTCCTTAATTTCAGTGTATCTTTCTCCTGAATATATTTTTTCACAATTTTCCTGTTCTGAAAAATTTTTCGCCCTCAGCATTGGTATAATTTTTCAAATGGACAGACTGAAACTGAAACTGAATTCTCTAAAATATGTTGTTAGTAGAAATTAAAAGTTATTGAATTTAAAATGTTACTCCTGAAGGACTTACACTGACTGCCAAAACAATATATTTGAAATATATTTGACAAGGTAACCTTAACCTAAAATTTCCTGTAGCTTTTGTGGCGTTGATTCTAATTTCAGCTAATTGCCCTTTTAGCCCACTGCTCAACTAGTGAAAGCATGGTACAATTTCTGAAACTTCTTGTGCACTCAGGAGCACAAGTGAAAGTAAAATAATCAGGAGTGGGGCATATCAAAAAGTTTGGCTTATGGGAAATTTTTATCTGACCTTACTTCAAGAGTCAAATCAATTGGTAAATTCAAATGATAATTAGAATTGTTAAGTTATTTGTGTTGGCAACTGAGAGAAATAAGTGCAACTTAGATACATGGGAGAAAATCATAAAGAAGATGAGGAATAAAAATTCAGGTAAGAGATACATATTTTTTTATTGTCAAATTAAATACTATTATAAGAAGAAAAGATGAAGTCTGAAAAAATTATTCAGCAAATGCTTGAGAGATAGTGCAACATGTAATGCTTAGTTATGGAAAGGACTAATTTATTTTAAATATGTGTTTCAGCAAGATTAGAGTAAGACAGAAGCAACAGTCAAACTGTTTTAAATACAGAATGTAAACTTCTAAAGCTCTGTTGAACCCCAGATGTTGTCATGGTAGCAATGAAGTGAAAGGTAGTGAAGTTCGAGCCCTCATATGGAAGCGGCAGAGTATAGTGGAGAGGGTGGTTGTGCTTCTTACAGAAAACTCCCTAAGACTGTAACACAAGAAAGAACATAACCTTAATTTGTAAATTCACTTGTCTTGCTATTTCAACAATTTATTCCTGAAAAGTTCAAGTGAAGACAGTTTGAATTGCAGTTGATGTTACAGAGATGCCTGGTGTATATGATTTATCAGTGAAATCAGAATTGATATTCTAATAACACTCTGTGTCACAAAATACAAAAAAAGGGAATCCTCAGAATTTAATAAGGTAGAATTCCATGGAAAGAAGTAAAACTTGCCTTGCTTCTCTTCTAGAAATGTGTCAGTTGCTCTGATATTTGCAGTGAAGCCCAGTTTAGGCAATGCTATTATGTGTCAAATTACCTCTGTTAACCAAAGGACCACTTGTCTTATTATCAATTCTTTAACAAAAACTCCTTTTGTGTTCCTTAATTTTTACCTCTACCCAAGGTTGTGCTCCATATTTTTGGAGCATTTTTGTTATTCAGCAGAACTGGTTTCTAATTTGCATATGGTCATTTGGTTGAACCTAATAATATAGACATTGGTTATTTTTCAGTGTCTCTGAGACCTGTCAGAGGAAGGGTTGCTCATGTGGTGCAAGAGGTCTTTGGAAGATTCTTCATTGTACAGAGTCATGTTTGATTTTATTCAAGGGATTATGCCTGCAGTAGGGTAGTAAAGACATCCTATGTGCTGACTGAAATTTTTTCCCTGAAACTGGTCGAGGAAGACATAAAGAAGGAGTCCAAAGATTTTATTTTTGTCTTTCCCCCATTGTATTTTATCATTTGCTGCATTAGGTCCAGTTTCAGGAAGTGGAGCACTGAAAGTTGAGAGCAAGAGGATGACAGGCAAAATGTGGAATGGGTCACTATGTAGTTTGGAAAAGTCCCCTCTCTGTGCTTCAGGGATGTTGAAATTATTAACTTTTATTTCAATATGAAAGCAATTAAAAGATTTACAGTAATTTTTCCCAGGGGACAAGAGAAGGAGAAAGAAATGTCTCTCCTCACACACTTCTCTTTCTCCCTTCAGGAAAATCCAAATGGGATAGAAATGAACACTGCCTTCAACAGCAGTTCAGTTGGTGGGAGTAGAGGATATGTGAAGAAGGATAAGGGGTATTGGAGGCTAGCGCTGCAAGACAGGCAAAGGAAGAGGAGATATAAAGATAGATATATGATGCCCATGTTTTAGTGTGAAGAGGTATGATGCCAGAGAAATTCTAACAGTCACAATGCAGAACTTCTAAGGGAAAATAAAAGGGAAAAAATTAACACAATTATTTTGATGAGAAAAGCAAATTATATGAAATTATCTGATTTTTCCCTCTAATGTATAAAACATAAATTGTGTAAATTCAAGGATGATGATACACAATTAACAGCTTGTCCCAACTCAAAGCTATGTTTATCTGAAATGTCACATATAGCATTCAAAAGTAAAACACTTTTCCACAATGTGTGCTTCTTAGCTGTATCCAAAAATGAAAAGTTGTTGACAATATTCATGTTTGCCTACAGGCACTATATATTAGATTCTCTACATCTTCAGGTTCTACATGATAATTAGTCTTGAAGGCTTTATCTGATAGTTTTAGCTACCTCATTTTTGAGTTCTGACTCCCATTACCTCCTGCAGAAGCTTAGGTGAATTTAATTTTCTGACTGATTTCTTCTAGGACTTGTTTCCAGTTTGCCTCTTTTGAAGTTCCCAAATACTCATCATTCAGTTTATGATGCTTGTGGTGGAAACAGTGGGTCCTTTAGTTTTGACCTGACTGTCCTGATTTCCTTATCATTCATGTGCACTAAATCCAAGCAAACATATTTTAGAAATAGGCATTAAATTTATTACTTTCAAGTCTCTGTAAATACTTGTGCTGATTTTTCTACTAGATAAACACATAGAAAGGTCAGGAATATAAAAATTCATATATTCATCAGTACGAAGAAACTACTGCTGTTAAGCCTGAGTAGTCTAATTATTGTTACATCAAATTCTCAGACGGCTAAAGCAAATCAGCCAAAGCTTTACAGACTCTTGCGTGTAGGAACAAGATATCTATAGTTTCTGTCCTATTCCTGGTCTTTTTGTTTACTTCTTAGGGGGTAGTTTTTTGCTTTCACTGAAACAAATATTCAAGGCCAAGATGGTAATATAACAAAGGCCAGGATGATAATTTGTAGATGGCATTGCCCAGTTCCCTCCTACTCTCTGATCCCCTGCTTCAGTCAAGGAGAATCAGGCAGAGTTGAGGGCTGTGTACAATTGGGTTACACCCAAGTCTTGGATTCATTCCCCATATAGGCTTTTCATTTAAGAGCTGGACTTGATGATTCTTATGGATCCCTCCCAACTCAGAATATTCTGTGATGTTTCTGTGATGCTTCAAGGGTTTTGAATAGCTTCAAAGATGGAGATTTCACATGCTCTATGGATAGCCTCTCCCAGTACTTCACCATCCTCACAGTAAAATATACTTTCCTTATGTTTAAATGCAATTTCCTGTATTTCAGTATATGTCTATTGCCCTTTATCTTGCCACTGGGCACTAAATTTACTCCATCTTCTTTACTTCTTCCCATCAAGTACTTCCACAGATGGATAAAATTCCTGCATCTTTTCTTCTTCAGCCAGAGGTGTCCCAGCTCTCTCAGCCTCTCTGCACACAAGAGAAGCTCCACTCCTTTCACCATCTTTGCAGCCCTCCATTGAGGCAGCTCAGATAAGCACATACCTGCCCTGTACTGGGGAGCCCAGAGCATGACACAGCACTCCAGGTGCTGATTCCCTGATCACAGGGGAGGATTGCCTGCTCTGACCTTCTGGCAACCTTTTCACTGTGGTGTTGGGAATGGTGTCCAGGTGTGTAGGCTTTGACACTAACATAGAGATGCAGCCACAATAATTTCCCATTAAAAAAATTTAGCCCTGATTTGAATGCACACAGCTTTATAGAGTCTTTCAAAAGAAAATATTTGGACTAAAAGTTGTATAAGGGAGAATTGGAATAGTAAACGGTACCTAATTTGCAAAATCTTTGAGTTATAAAGCACACCGGAATTCTCGACAAGAGTGAGGCAGAGGAAGAGAGCAGATTTGTGAAGAAAATAATTAGGCATGAATTATAGAATGATTATTAGTCCTGATTTATCCTATAAAATAGATTCTTTTAAAATATCTTACTCACCTGCTGAATATTTGACAGCTGGTAGACTTCTTTTCTTGTTGCTGATTATAATTTTGTATATCAACAATATTGTAAGTTGGGTTGCTTAAAAAAGAGAACCATCTTTCCTGTTGAATTATCTGTAATATAATATACTACTTCTTCTGTGTGCATCAGTCTCAGATAATATATATATATTGATAATAGAGCCACAAGTCACCTATTTTCACTGATTTTCAGAGTGCTGAAATTTTTCTGAGGAATACTTATCAATATGTGATAAGTGCAAGATATTAGCGATGTATCAGAATTTAGAATAAGATCTTTCTCTTTCAGTGTAGGGTTTTCTTACCTGTTTGGTTTTTTAGTTTTATGGTTTGGCTACTCGGTTGGTTTTAGTTTTTTTCTTTTGGGATTTTTGGTGAGGTTTTTGTGGTTGGGGTTTTTTGTTTGTTTGTTTGGGGTTTTTTTTGATTGGTTGTTTTGGTAATTGTTTTTGTGGTTGTTTTATTTTTATTTTTGCTTTTGGTTCCTTTTTTTGTTTTGGCTTTGGCTTTGGCTTTGTAATTTTTTTTAAATTTGTCACTTTAAAGGAACTGTACTATAATGCAAAAATAGAACCATTATGAAGTTACCAAAAGAATGAAGTGTTGTTTTACCCTGCTCCCATGTGCTAAGTCCAATCAATTTCACACTGAAAACACTGTGACAATCCTCATGGTTTAATTGCATGGGGGGAGCTTTCTTTTTTTTCATACATGTGAAAAGAAAACAGACGCTGATTTTATCTTTACTGCACCTTCCTGGTCAAGAAAGCCCGTATCTTAGAAGAACTGGGGTTGCTCACTATTTGTGATGACAGTTGCCTTTTAAAGAAGCAAGGAATGAAGCATCTGAGGAATGTATGTGTCCTGCCAGGAGCACAGTGGGATAAATGTCTTCCATTTGGGGTAAGATGTACTGACAGCTCGGTAGGAACAGCTGAAATTAACTGTGCATTTGGAGGTTTTGTACTGACCTGAATCACTTGCATGTGTCCTATAATTTGAATAAATCTTGCTTTTTCTGCAAAGCATGAAAAGGAACTAAGTCACATAGCTATTAATTATAATTTTTGCCACAAAGAGCAATTGCAGTTTTTTAAAAAGAAAAAGCTAAAAAATACTTCAAAAGTAATTTGTTGTGTATTTTATTAAAAAGAAAAAAAAAAAAACCATGAAGAAAAAAGGGATATAGATGAGAGTTGAAATTAATTAACTGCCTTTGTTGCAACACAGCCAGGAGGTGAACTAAGGAGCTGGCAGTGGAGCTGTGGGGAGCAGCCAACTAGTCCTGAGTAGTGCATCAAGAGAAGGGAAGACTAGTAAGTGTCAAAGACTGTCAATATATATTTAAGGACGAAAAGTTTCACTGGATAATTTTATGCTGATAAACCACAGGAAGACTGTCACAAGTGCTTCCATTTGTGCTTGCAAAAAATGAATTAAAGAAGTCAAGCTTCTGGAGAAACATCAGTTCTACATATCAAAAATCTTCTGTAACCATTTTTGATTCTTACCTATGTTTCTGACTTACATCAATTTTCTGTATTTCCTAAAACACATTAGAAGAGGGAAAAAAAAAAAAGTCCATCAGGGTTGTTGATGCTTCTGTTAAGAGTTGACAGTTACAGTGGTTTGCAATGCTTTTGAAAAATGTTCCAGTCCACACTCTGGCTCAGTTTCTGTCTGAGTTCATGCAACATTCATTGAAACAATAAATATGTTATAAATATTGCCTTTTCTTTCAAGATATACATATTATAGACTGATACACCATCACGTTCTTGTAGCAGAAAACAGTATCTGTCAAAATTTTAATGGTAAAAGTATAGCATATGCTGATCCAGCCTCTAGAACTAAAGATTGCCTATTTATTTATTAAATAGTTTAGGGGTGAGAATTAATGGTATCTGCATTTCATGGAAAGACTGCAGAAAAAAAGTGCCTAGATTTGGACCAAAATAATTTTAAAACAATCAAATTTTTGGTACTTTTGTGGCATACACTAGTACCACAGATTGCTACTTATGTGCTGGGGAAACTGATACTAGAAAGAAGAAAGGGAGGAAATTAAAGGCTTTCAAGAAAAACATCAAATAGGTAAAAGTAAGATTTTATTTCAGAAAGAATATTGAAATCGGAAGGTTTAACAACGATTAAAAGAAGGATTGTACATTTTGCACTTCAAATTGGATTTTGCAATCGTTTCTTCATTATTCCCAATTAGTCTCAAATCCACCTCTACAGTACAGATGTAGTAATTTGTTTAGATTCACAAGATTGAAATATCTTGTGCCTAATTTTTTTTTTTTTTGGCAGAATTAGATGCAAGAACTGATATTTCAGTCTGCTTCCTCAAGATTTTTATTGCTTCTGTAAGGAATTATGCTAGGAAAGGGGTACCAGCTAGAGTTGGTCTGGTGCCAAAATTTGTATAGACAACTTGGTGACATCTCTTCTACCTTGCTTCATTTCCTTCTAGCCTCATCAACTCAGGCCTCTTTTTCCACTGTTGTCTGATGTTATCCATTCCTTCTGATAGCATTTATCCCTGGAGTTCTTAAGTTCCTAGTAATTATTTTAGTCTTTCCAGAGCAGCCTTCTTTCTTTGCTTTTATTCATATTGCACTATTCTCTTTCTTTTAATCTGCCTATGTCTAATAAGATACATTGAGAGTAAAAGCGACAGCTTTGCTTATTCTGTCTTTTGAAGCTACCACATGTACCAAAAGAAAAAGAAAGTTTTGTATATTTGTATTAGCAAATTTAAATTAAATGTCAATTTTCCCTTTCTGAGAAAGAAATAATCTTCCAAAGTAGAGGTGCACCTTCTAGACCTTGCTCAAAATTTAGTGCTCTTACTGAAAAAAATGTCAGATCCTTTAGTATGAAACAACTTTTCCTCACACAGACTGACTTTGAGTAAGACTGAATTGTATTAGCTGGGGAGGGAGACTGAAAAGTAATGACAACTTGTACAAACACACAGTACTAGCATATGAGTGAAAAAAATTCTCATGACTTTAAAAAAAGACATTCTTACTGTACAAAATAACAACTAAGCTAACATATCATAAATTCCAAACCAGATTAAAATGGTAACCTTCAAAATCACCAAAAAAAAAAAAAATCCAACCAAAAAAAACCCAAAAAGAGAAAAAATGCAATTGCAAAAAATAAAAGAAGTCTTTAAACAAAAACAAAATGACTAAATTTTCACTCTAAATTTCACATAGAGAAATATGTACAGACTTGTCATGTAAACTTAACATGTATCCAGGTGTCATTCTCCAGCTTATCTAATAAAAAGCTTCATTTACTTAAATAGATCACAGGAGATTTTTCATGGATAAGAAACACAGGATGGTTCACTTACATTGTTAAATTTTTTCTGATTTATAAAACTGAGAGTATTTATTAAAAACTTTTAAATATATTTTAGTGTAGTATAATGTAAAGCTATTTGGTAATTGGTATAGAATTTTCTTAAGAGGCATAAACTTTTCATGTACTGATATGCTAAATCATAGAAATGGTAGGAGATACTATCACTGTAGCTCAGGTTCCTAAAAATAAAGTTGGAAAGATGAAAGAAATTGGCTTATTTTATTTTATGGTGCATTACAGAACAAGATGCAGAAGCTTTCATCAGATATATATAACCTTTTTAAAGGGTAAGAAGATCTGCTCCAGTATATTAATGAACCCCAGGTAACACCACCCCAGGTGAGCAGTGTCAGATGTGCATTGGGCTTTTCTTTGCTTGGACTACTGCCAAGACCTGCTACAAAACATGAGGAAGGAAGAATGGAATCCATTGCCTGTGAAAAACTGGCATGCTTACAAGGGATACTGAACAGTATATACAAGTCTAAGTGAGAAAATAATTACCCTACATTGTGCGGGTTTTATCTCTTTATATGCTAAATAGACTTTTGACATTTTCTCTTCACTAAAGCACGACAGCGGTCACTAGTTATAATCCTCAAGGATTAGATTCCTGCTCTCCTGGACTTTTGTGTTTAAAGTTTCCATGCCTGTACAACTTGAACTTCAGGGAATTAATTTATTTTCTAGCTTACACTGACACCTTTATGCTTGTTGACTGTAGTGAAGTGTGCATCCTCCACAGATTACTCAAGAATTGTATAACCATTGCCAATTCAATAATGTTTCTGGATGAAACTTCAGTGAATGACTGACCAGGGAAGCTAATTCCTCCCTTCTTTCTTGAAGCACAGGAAAATAGTAGATACAGGCTACAGAGTCAGAATTACTTGGAAGACGTATGGCTGTCCTTTCACCCTAACAGTTATGAGAATACCCTTATCATCAGTGTCATTGCCTCAGAAAGAAAATTAGTATAGCATGTGTTTATGAATATCCTGGTTATAGAATGCTAAGGATAATTCTATTTTAATTGAAAATAGAGAAGCCATGTTAGAGAAGTCTACAGGACATATGATTTTACTATTTTCTTCATGTATTCCCTGGTTCAGAAGAGTAAACAGGAAATTTGGAGATAGAAAGATGTGAAAGAGCCTTCAAGAGGAGAATTTATAATCATCTTGTTTACCCTCCAGGGAATACATTTAAATGAAACACAAATTAGAGTTTGGAGTTTTTTTATTATCTGTTTAAGAAGTAACTTTTTGTTGTTGTCTCTATAGTATCTCACAGTATTTGCTTCTGTAAGCTAACATTTTATGTCACAAAATATTGAAGAAGACATAGACGCAGCCAAAGAATCAAAAAAACACGTGAATGAGTTATAAGGAAAGATTAACACACAAAAAAGAGCACAATACAAAATAAGGAAATATCAGACTAAATAGAAGACAGAGAACCTGCTTACTTGTGGATAGCTAAAGAAAAAGCAAAAACTGCTCTTCCATTTAGTGCTACTTGTAGATTTCTCCAAAACAGGTGTTTGGTATTGCATTATTTTCATTTATTTTGGTTGAAAAAAAGAGAAAGGGTGAGAAGTAACAGAAATCATTTTATAATATAAGCATGACACTACAAGACAAAATTGAGATAAATTCATATCAGATAAGAGTTTTCCAGAAATATTAAAATTAAAACACAAATAAACCAAAGGAAGGGAAAAATGTAATATGGTCTTAATAAAAATCCTGTGGAATTATATTTTCATTCCGCAGTAACTACGAGCAAGTTAAAATACAGTGTAAGTAGTGACAATGAAACCTCATTCGAGTTTCAACTTATTTGCCAATTAATTTCTACTGTTTATAAAATATTTCTTCAAAGTCTTTTCTTTCTCCCCGGAAAACATCATATTTGACTTGAGGTTCTCTGGTAATTTCTAAAGTGAGCAAGACTGGGTTATTTCAGCTTTGTTTAGCAAAGATAAAATGTTTAATTCTGTGGGAAGATAATTCTGTTCCTCCACCATGTCTTTATGCCTCCTCCCATATCAAAATATGCCTTCTATCAGCTTGTTCTAATTATTGAAACAGTAGCTTCATGAGTCATCACCCATCCTTTCTACCTTTCTTTCCCAACTGAATTACCAAAGACTGTGGGCATGCACTTGTAGTTGAGAGCCAAAATTTATTTGTATGTTACCATGTGAAATTCCATGGTGAAATGACACATCTTCCCTGTGTGAATTACAGTAGTGTTAATGCTAATATGCCTGTATAAGTAAGATCAATAGACAAACAATACCTGTGGAGTTGCCAAGGTTCTCAGAAAGTTCATCTCAGAAATCAAAATTCTAAAAATTAGCTTCTGATCCCACATCTGCACATTTTTTTTCTACCTTAGTCCCTTAAGTCCCATATAACTCCCTGATACACAAACTACAAATATATAATACTCCAACTCCATCTTTTCTAGAATATCATAACTGGCACCAAGAATGAAGAAATACTAGCATAAGACTTGCCTTGACCAAAGTAATCCTAAAAATAGTGTTATAAATTATTGTTTATGATTTTCTTGGAGCAAAACTGTCTGGAACTAAAATTGTCACACCTCTGGACTTTGTTCAGCTTTTCTGAAATGCTTTGCCCTGATTCTCACAGTTACAGGCACTTCATGATTCATCTCAAAGCACTGAAATATGATGTTCGTGTTGAGTTAGTTATAAGCAGACATTGTCTTACTTCCACAGTCTAATTTTTGACAAAATGTGGAAATAATCTGGAGGGATCAAAAAACCCTGCCTACACTTCTCAGTGAAGAGAAGGGGAAGATGCACTTGGATGTGGAACAACCCCTTGGTGTTGGTTGTACAAATGAATGATAAACTTGAATGCTTGACATTAACTGATAAGCTTTAACATAAACTTTAACAGACAAACTTGAGAACAGAGTCTGAATGATGTGCTGTGATGGACAAAAATCAGCACTTGCTGACAGTACTATTACTAATGCTGAAGGAATATATATATTCTTTTGTGGTAGAATCTGGTGCTCAGGGTCAGAATGTAGAAGTATGAAAACTGCACTCATTTTTTCACTCCACATTTTTTTACAAAAATACTGTATTATTTCTCCACCCTTACCTTTCTGACTTCATCAGAAAAAAAAAACAAACCAGAAAAACATAGCATTTTAACTTTAAAAAGTTCTAAAAGTCAACTCATAGACTTTTATTGAGCACATCTCGCTTCTTGCCAAAAATTATGATCTGTCATATATGATCCAATATTGTTAAGGAGGTTCAAATAACCACATTGCCTCAAATAGTAGATTTAACATTTGAACTACCTTTTTTAATCTTTGTGTAATTTTGTGGATATTTAGTTTAGATGATGTGTTTCTTTCAGATCGATGAACCAACCAACCAACCTACCAACCAAGAAAACAAAAAACCCAAACCCACACTTTTCATGTGATTCATGCAGATTTGTAATTTTGGAATGTAGCATTTAAGTTTATAATGTGAAAGGTGGGTTGTTCTGTAAATATTTCATCTTGAGGTTCAAGAGGGTTTGGGAAAACTTTTGCTTTTGGTGTTAGTTTTGTCTTGCTGCAATAGGAGATAACAGAATCCAGAAAGGCAAATAACTGATGAGTCTATGGAAAGAGCTTAGCAAGAACAGGTAGAGAAATGGAAAGTTTGGCAGCAAGGAAAACTGTAAGTACAGTCTAGCACTGAGCAAAAGTGAGAAGTATATTGGGATGAGAGGTAAGAAGCTGAGCTGGAGATGGTAACTCATGAAGAAGGCTGAAGGTGACAGAGGAAGAAAGGTGTTATTTACATTACCAGGGATCAAAGAATGGCATCTGTTATTGAGTACCCTGTCACGTAGCTTTTATCCCTATTATGCAGATAATACTTAATGACTGCCAAATTTGAAAGAAAACAAAAATCCTTGGTGTAGGTAAGGAGAGAAACTGTATGTTCTGTCTCCTGCATTTATGTATTTGCATATACTTCCAGTACCTGCCCTACATAGATATTCAAGGTTTCATTTGTGATTACTAAGGCCAAACTCAAGCTGTGGTTAAAGGTCCCAAATTTAATTCATAAGTTGTGGGAAAAAAAGCAAGATGTTTTGAATCTTAAATTTCAATTTTCTGTATCATAGAAAGGCATGATATAAACATCATTGCAACCTACAAAATATATAAGAAGTAAATATTATAAAATCAGTATATGACATTCACTGACACATAGATGAGAGTTCCAGAGTTTAAGAAATGTCAGTCTAACTGAACTCAGCAAATTACTGATTCTTTTTCTCTTGGATTCTGTGCACTTGATTATAGGAATTCACTGCTTGCTTTGGATGAGGTGGATTGAAAGGAACACCTGAGGTATTGATGAAGAAGGAAATTCAGTTGCAACTGGGTGTGCAAAAGAAAGTGTATGAGTTGTACAAAAACATCTCAAAAGGTCCCCTTTAAGCTGAACTTCCATGTGATTCCATGAATGTCCATGCCCCAAAGCCCTTTAAAAAATATTCCCATGTATATATGTATAAAAATATGTATAAAGATATGTATAAAAATATGTATATATGCCTATAAACATGTATATATGCATAGAATAGCTGCCTGCTGCTTAGTCATTTGATTGTAATCAGATTCAAAACTAGCACTTTTCTAGTTTTTGAATTAATAGCTTGGCTTTTTAACATTTGTGGGACAGAAGGTCGAAGCATGGGTTCAGTAGGACAGAATACTCAGTTTTGTCATGTATATCAGACCTCTGCCACAAATAAAGATGTATGTTGCATTTGATGTTCTCCCGATTTAATTTTTCAGCACTACTGACATTTTTACCTTCCTTATTTCATAGTTTCTTCCCAACAGAATTGTGTGTTGAGGACAGTACCTGCAACCTGCTGGGTCATTATAGTTAGACACAGGATTTGTATGATTGTTTCATGGTTTATTTTCCCCTTCGTTCTCATTTCTCAATAGAATAAATTCAGCACTGATTTGTGACAGAGGTCACACCTATTATTAATAATTTCCAGGAGGAATGATCCTCTCCAGCCAAGTTTATCCCTTTTATTATATTACTAAGCCATTACAAAATTCATGTAAGATGTTCATACACAAAAGAGTCTGAGAATTCTGTGTGTTTCTTATTACTGAATTATTGTATGTCTCAGGAATTGAAATCTTTTCCGAAAGGATTGAGTGTTCATGCTGTGAGGTCAAAGGCCTCAAATGGACTTCTTAATTAGGAGATCAATGACTATAGCATCTTCAACTAAAAAGATTTTCTTATTTTAATGACAAAATGTTGAGGGAGAAATTGGATTTTTTTAACACTCAAAATGAACTTTTTAACATGCAATAAAGCTAAATAAACCATTTTTTGTTCCAATTTAATCTGAAATACACCAGCTCTTGTGTTGCAGAGTTCTACCATACACTCCTTTGTCAGTCTAATCTTGCTTCCTTAATTGTCTGTTGGCTTTATCACTTAGAGAAGAACTGAATTTTATACAGTGTGGAATGGGGCAAATGATTACCACAGACTTCTCAGAAAAATCTGTTTCAAATGTCTGTCCACAGGTTGAGGATTCACTCTTTCCTGCAATTTATGTTCTTAGGCCTATAGATGTTTTATGACCTCCCTCTATGAGCACTTGCAGGCACTCACAGCCAGAAGGAGGTAATGCAAAATTGATCTGTGTAATAAAACTGCTGAGCCAAGCAGACATCTCAGAATTACAGTGATTGTGCTTTGGTGATTCAGCTAGCCTTCATGGAAATATTATTTGCAAAAAGTCTATCAGTAAAATGCGAATTTCCAACACACCGTGATAACTTTTGTTATTTTCAGTACTTTGCATGTGAGGTATCAGGTCTGGGATATTATAGAGAAACTCTTTTTAAAATGATGTTTTCCAGATTAAATTAGGCTCAAAGCCACACCATCACCAAGCAGTGGGACAGATATAATGTCATGGTGACATTTTAAATTTTTGTAAACACTTCCACTTCCAGGTACCAGATTAGCATTAATGAGATAGAGATGTATAGTAGGTAAAAACTAAAAACTAATCTAACAAGGTTGAGTCAGATTATGTTGATTTTGAACATTACTTCATTTCTCTAATTAGAAAATGAACCAGATTAGCTTTACAGCATATCTTATTTAGGAATTCTAAAACCGAAATTCTGGAGTTAGGACCAGTAAACCCATGATTGTTCATGCACCTAATTTTCTCTTCTAGACATCCAAAGTTAAAGAATTTATACCACAAATTGCACTTGATGCCCTGTAAGATTTTTCTAAACAGTTTCCAATTGCTAACACTAGATACAAAATATGTATTGCTATGTAGAATGTTACATATCCATGCCTGGAGTGTATAATATTTTTACATAGCCTTTAGAAGTAAGTTTATCTAAATAACCCCCAAACCTGTAACACAAAATTAAAGTTTCTTACAAATATGGATTCTATTTGAATGTAATTTTTTTCACAGAAAACTTAAAAATTTCCATGGTCTACATTTAAGATTCTAAATTCATGTTTTGAGTGATTTCTTTTATTTCTTTGTTTTTTGTGTTTAATCAACTGTATGCTGATAAAAATATTTCAAAAATAAAAAAGAGTGGTCTTTGTGCAGCATTTTGTGCWATCTTATGAAACTTCTCTCAGTCACACAAATCTCTATGTAGAAGAATTAAATGTGTGGAATGGTGACTAAGCCAAAGGCTGCAGAAAAATTCTTAAGACTTTGAAGGTTTATGGTCTTGTTAACCATGAAGATTTCACTGCAGTATTTAATCAGCATTTCATTAAAAGGTTAACTTCACCATGGCTGCAATTCTACTCTTACAATCCCTGAAAGGCAGTAATATCAATTAAATTCTGAACTTCAGTTTTGCAGAATGGAATCTTTGTGACAAGCAGTCCTAAAATGTTATCTTGTTTGGGTTTTTTTGTGGAAACAAAAGGAACCTACGTTTGAAAGGTGTGTTGAGGACATTAAGCAAATGTGAGATCTTTATATATTACTCACTTTCCAAGCAAACTTTTACTGAGTAGAGTCTGGATTCAGAGGTCACAGTTCTCAACTGCTCAAAATTACCAACCTTTTTTTTTATTGTTTTGTTCATCACCTCTTTGTCCTTTCACCTGGTTCTGTAGAGCACTCATTGGGCCAAAATGAAATGCTTTGAGATAAATCAGAATCACTCAACAAAGCCAAGTCAGAGGATGAACAAGCAAAATCTAAAATAGTGGTAAACATGTATGTAAGGACATCAAGACAAAAGAGAGTCTAAAAGGATGTACAAGGTGGTAATCTCATAGCAGATGTCAGCAATAAATGGGTCAGTTTTTATGTTTGTTTTGGTGCTTGTTCATGTTATCTACTGTAATGGTGGACTTTACTAAACAGTGGATTCAAGAGACTGTTGGATTTTTTTTTTTCCCTTACAGTTTATGAAATCTGTTTATTTAAAATAGATTGGTAAGTTTATTTTTGTAGGGCACTGAAAACAAGCTAGGAAGAAGAACAGTGTATATAGACAAAAGTTCAAAGCAAAGAGCTCCTTGACAGCCTTAGGTGAAAAAAAACCCCAAATAAGTGCATTATGTTCACAAATTTTCTACATAATATATGTGAACTTCTAAAACATCACTTGAGTCCCACTACATTCCTCAGACAATCACACATTTATATTATGTATCCCAAACTAAATCAGCTGCTATATCTGTCATTAATTTTTTTTCAGAAAGTACATAGGACTATAATAAGCCCCTGAGAAAATGATCTATCTGCAAAGTCTATCTGTTTTTCATGCTTCTGATTTTTTTTACAAATAAATGAAAATTTTCTTCATAGGAAAACCTTACAATGGGAGTCGACAGTATTATACAATAACATTTTGTTCATATATGTAATTATTGATGAACATTTTTAATTAGGATAAAAATTTTTGAGGAATAAAGTTTCAGAGTTCAATATAAATACTTATTTTTAAATACATGTTTTTACATCTTGATACACAAAGTATTAAGAAAAAAACCTTGGAATATTTGTACTCAAATGCTGCTCACTTCCATATGATCTTCTCATTATCCCTGGAAAGTATAGAAACTTGGACTTGAAGAATGCTCAGATTTACTGCAGATTTCAAACCTTTACAGACATAAATGTATTTTTAAATTATTGCTATTTGTCCTGTCTTAAGGGCTGTCTCCTTCGAGAAGAAACAATGCATATTGAACCATTTCCTGACTTTTGACCACTACAACCTGAAGATGTGTATATATATATATGTGTGTGTGTGTGTTTTTCACTTGTATCTGAATCCTTGTTAGTGGCCATTTTAAAGTACCGCAGAAAGTGAGAGAGCATTTCTGAAAGAAATGCACTTCTTCATCATGTCTTGGTTTGAGTAGAACAACTACTGCTTTTTTACAGGACCAGCTTCTGCTTTCAGGGAATAAGGTTGTTGGCATGAGTAGTCAAACTCTAAAGTTGGGGCTCATGAGTGAGGTTTGTTCTTACACATTTTTTGCATATCGGTGCTGTGGTTCAGGTTTCAAGTAGTCTGTCAATAATGGGAAAACTTTTGAAATGTACCTGTACACTTCAAAATAGAAAAGCGGTAGGTAGTAGAAAATACCTATATATTCCCAAAAAGCATTTGAAGAATGTTGCAGCTTTTGGGTTAAGGTTCAGTACCAAACTGCATGATATCTATTCGCAGGGTGGTAACTTAAATAGAGTTTTCAATCACAGCAAGATCTCAGCTTTCTCTCCTCTGTTACAATAACACAATTCAATTTTTCACCAGTGATGTATTCAAGACAAGAAGAAGAATCTTAGGTTAATTTACCATTTAATTTCAAGGTTATTTTTTCCTGTTTATGCAGCTTTTATGAGGTAAGAGTGCCTTTTTTCTCTGTGTCCATTATATTAAACATATTTCAGCAGACAAGAAATTACTTGACATGTAAGTATTTTTTTGCAGAAAACAAAATGCTGGTGCTGTATTGATTTTTATGTACCTTGATGACTTTTTAACATAAAAGAACATGGAAGTAAGTTTTATAAATGGAAATTTAAAAAAAGTCAACCAAGAAAACCTCAGCCTTGTGAAGAATTATGGATTGAGAACTGAATATATTAATAGTTGTATATTGATATTTAAGAAAAATAAAAGACAATTTCTTTTCTTTTTCTAAGCACTGAGTTGAGGGAAGGGGTAAGGAATAGAATGGAATGGATGATTAAAGTATCTAAGAGAAACAACAGCTCTCATTTCAATCTCAAACACTACAGAGAACAAAGGAACGTGAGGATTTATCACTCAGCTACTGGTCAGAAAAGGGAGGTAGCAGGACACGAATATTTCTTTTAGAAAATGTACTTACTATGAGTGTAGGGAAGAGTGGCACACTTAGTGGTGCTATTTCCAAGGAGTTTGACAAAAAGCAATTTGTTTAGGTTTAATCTAACTTGTATGCCCCCCATTACTTTTTGTTTAGAGAAATCTCTATACTTGAAAAAATGACAGACATTTTTATTTTTAAATGTAGGATTTTTCTCTCTATGAGACTTCCCTCAGTGCCCTGTTACCACAAATTTTAAATAAGGCAAGATGAGTAATTCAGGAAGCATTGAGGAAATTTCCTGAAACTCAAGTTCTCAAGCTGTATAGCTAGCTTAGCTGGACTAAAGTGAAACAAAGTCCATCAGATTGGATCTGTAAATTTCTCCTTTCTTATTATAACTCTTATAATGCAAAAAGGATAATTTCTATTAGAACTGTAGCTACTTGATGCCTTAAGCTTCAGCTTTAATATTTGGATATCCTGTGCTGCCTAGGGATGTAGTTCTGAGCCTCATATTAAGTGCCAGAAGCTCGCTTCATAGAGTAGGTAGACAAAACAAATCCTTTTCCTGCTGAGAACCAAGGACAACTTTCAGCCCAACAGCATGAACAATGGTGGACTGAAGAGAGGAACAAGAAGGATTAGACCTCAAAAATGGAAGGTGTAATTGGGCAATTAAACCCCAATATGCAAATGGACAAAAAACTGATAAAAATGTAAGATCTTGTGACTGATCAGCCATTTTTTGTGACTATTCTTAGTCCGCCCTGGCTGGAGCCTTGGTCAAGCTCCTGTCCTGCCCAAGGTAGATCTTGAAAGCCTTTCAAAAAACACCTACTTTATTCTCTAGCTCTGCCCAGTCTCTGTTTCCGGTCAGCCTTCTAAGGCATCATGACTCTAAATCTTCTTCACATCTTTTCACCGGATTGTTGAACAAATTAAATCGTTGTGGTTTTTCTATTAATTTCAGTCTATACCCCCCTCAGTAATGTATTTTATAAAAATACACAATTAAAACAACCCACTAAGATCCTTGATTTCCAATACTGATCTCATACATCAGTGCATTGTGTATGTGTGAGGATAGATCAATAGTTTTTTAGCATCAAGCTAAAAACATGATTAAGATGCCTCTTACAGAAAGACAAGTAATCATTGTAAGATTACTTGCAGGGATACAAATCCTTTCAGTAGGGAATACAACCATTAACCAAAAAGAAAGTTTATTCTCCATGCTCTGTCAATTTTTATCATTTATGCCAAGGATTCAAAATTCTTTAGCATCTCATGTCACCCTGTAGAAAGTCTTTTCTCTTGTAAATGAAAACGTTTGAAACTAGTATGAGGAACGTGCTCATTTCACAGAGTTCTCTGAAGGCAGCTCATCACAACGCCTTGAGACAAGGCACTTATTTTTTCTACTAGTTATTTGAAGTTCCAATCTCTGAATTAAACACTGATCAGATAAATAAAGCCAGTGAGAATACTTTTTTTTGGTCTAAACCAAATAATAATTTTATTTCATGAATGTCCAAATGTAGACCCTTTCTAGTCCATTAAAAGTGATTTTAGAGAGCCCATTTATTTGCCTGTGTGTAGACCAGAGTCTTTTTATAATAAACGAAAAAAACCCTCATTCTTTGAAAAATAAACTGTGTAAATTGGTTTAAAAAAAAATGTATTAACAAATATTTCAATATTTTATTTTCTGAAACCATCTGAAGAGTTAAACTCCCCGTAGGACTTTCCTTTCTGCCTACAACTTAAAAGTTCTGGTGCAACTTTGTTTAAAAAGTCTGGGTCCCTATGTCAGCTAAAATGCTTATAAAAGGCTAGTCTAATACAGTTTTCTACACAGTTGTTTATAATTAAGTGCTATGAAAAGTGTCACAAACTATAAAGGAAATCAAATAGTAAATTATTTTAAGGATGAAATAATAGATCTTTAACATATCAGTCTTGAAAATACTGATCCAGTTGATCTCTAATAAATTTTGTAGATAACCTTTGCTGCTTAGAATATGCTTGCCAGATTGTAAAAGCGACATATGAAGGACCAACTGTGTAATCACTATGGAGAGGAGTAAGAAATAACTTTAAGCCTATTTAGTGTTCTATGAAACAACTTTGTGATTTGGTATTTTGTTCTTGATGGCTCCTTTATGTCAGGCTGTTAATTTTCTTTAGTTCTTTGAACTTTAAAACACACTGCTAATGGAGCACAGAGGATTTAGAAATTCTGCACTAAGTCCTCAATGGACTGACAAGAGAACTTCTAATTTTTCCTTACGACTGAAAGAATGCAGATCTTCAATTATGTTTGTGTACTTGCTAATGGTGAAATCTCTATAGAACAGTTGAGGGATGACCTGCTGTTGGAGAGTGTGTGTTTTTGTGTGTGTGTGTAATTATTAGTGCTTCTTTATCAAGAAGATAAAGCAGTACTCTCTGTAGATGACATTTCTTTCCCTGCACGTATTTTTGAATTAGACACTGTAACCAAATTTATCTGGGAAAATCTATAGATGTCTGGGACAGGGTGGCTAGCATCGTGGCAGGTAACAAGAGTCTGAAACAGTAACATTTGAGCTGGACTGCAACACTTCAGAAGCAAACAAAAGAACAGAAGCTCCATGGAAGGCAGAACAATGTTCTCAGACAGCATAATTCATACCTTCATCATGCTCTGAGGAGGTCCCGGGCAAAACCATATAAATATTTGTGTTTGTTCCTCATAGAGGCAGTTACATAAAATAGAAAATAGACTGCTGAAAATAGGCTGCCCCTCACTCTTCTGTTTATGCTGTATATTTTTTTAGAGTTGGTATGAGGACATGAATCAGAAACCACTCTCCATTTTAAAACCTCATGCCCAAACTCTGTCTGATTTGAAATAACTTCATTGACTCTTGTTAATGACATATCTTAAAAACATATGTTACATATGTTGAAAAGATGTAAGACATGTCTGTGCATTAATTTTTTTATTGTATTTGGTGATGTGTAAAGTATATCTAGCACAAATATATGCTTTTAAAATGTGAATCATATGGCTTCTTTTAAAATAAATATATCATGACTATTGATCGCTATTTTGAGGTACTGAACGAGTACATATCAGCCATTCTTCATAGAACCATTACTTACTCAGCACTGAGCTATTTGAATTTAAACCAAGGGCAGAAGTCATACTCTTGTGTAATCATGGCTGTTTGATTGATGAATGTGGCATTTTTTAAATTTTATACATTGTAGAATATGGAAAAATACTTTTAAGATTTGCCCTTTACAAAATTAAAGAATTAAAAATTATTTGACTGAGAATCACACAACTGCAGTGAGGAATGTTGAGTTATCATTTCACCTGGTAGAGGGCAATAGTTCTCCCTGACCTGTTCCTCTCCCATACTGATAAAATAGATTTAATATTTTGGTAATTCCTGAAAAGCTTTAGATGAAAAGATAAATCTTGCAAAGAATGTTCAAACATAGATATTTGGGTAATAGGCTCAAAATCTGGGCAACCCTTGGAGAACAAAAATTTAATATTTAGGTGAGTAATCAAAATGAATTCACCTTTTAGAAAAAGAAATCTGTATCTTTAAAGAAAGTGTACATGTGAACAGATGGATGTGGTTTGTAGAGTAGCATTTTTTCCATTTTCTATGATGCTTGTGACACCAAGCATGACCTTAGCTGAGGGCCCAACATGTCAAGATCAGATTYAGGACTTACTACTCATTCCTGAAATCGTTCTTTATCGTTCTATGTGTTTTAAATATTTTGGGTCCTTTTTCTCCTTTTCATTGATGTCAAAGGCAGTGATTTTCTATACAGATTTCCAGCTGCGGGAAAAAGAGAAAACAAGGTGGTTTTCCTCAGATTAATTGCTCATATTCACCCTCATAGACTAGAGAATTTTGGAGCCACTGAGTTGATCTGTCTGAAAATGAGAATGCAGAAACATAATTATTCTCTCCTCGTTTCTCTTTGCCTTTCCCATTAATTTCTTGAAGAGAATTCTTACTAGTTTGTTTGTGCTTTAATCCAAGCAAAATGCTGAGTAATGTGAATGAGACAAAGAAGTNAAAAAAAAAAAAAAAAGAAAAAAAAGAAAAAAAAGACCAGTGTAGTAGTGTTTCTTTCTCAGACAGTACATTTCTACTTGGATATACATAGATCTGTGTTCTGTACTGGTGCAGATGGCAAAGTGTTATGAGTAACAATCCCTAGAAGAAGCTTATATTCTTTAATTCAAGGCAGCATTATTTTCTGAGAACATTAAGGCCTTAATTTTTCCTTGCACTGTATATGTATATATTGCTAAATATACACTACTCTTAGAAAATAAGTTCAAGAAATGAACTGAAATACTAAGTTCTACTTTATAGCCCTTCATACAGCTCATAGGGAAAACTCAATTGTATTTGAGCTAGTATTTTCCAATTATTAAATTTGATTCCGACACCCATTGGTACTTTTGTTATTTCTATTACAGAGGCCAAGCTTCTAAAAGTAAAAGTTTTACATGATGCTTCTGTAGAGGCAGAGCTAATTTTCAAGGATGCAGTGATTACAGTATATTATTAGGAGGAACTTAATACCAAAACAGTTAAAATTAATTTTAAAAAATTCCATCCGTTTTGATCCTTTATTTTTGAAAGTACCATAATTGCAACTAATGCAACTAATTTCAAAGAACAATAATTACATCTTGAGGTTCCACTCAAAATCTATTAATACATTGTTACTCATATTGTTTACTATCCCTACTAAATTGTGAAAGGAAAGTTGTTGAGCGTCTGAGATATCTCCTGACAGAGAACTAAAGTACGATCTCTTTGTAAAGGAAAACTATCTCATCCAAAACATCTCTTCTGAATAGAAATGTTGACAATGGTTTTAGCATTTTATAATGAACTGACATTCTTTATTAACTATTGGTCTGCCATGGAAAAATGTGTTACCACTGGYGAAAATAAAGCAGTCCAGCATGTGAGGTAGATTATGATAGGAAAGACATAGAAATTAATGAGAAAAATTAAAATTAATAAAGCTGTCTGATTTTGTTTTCTGAATCTTAGTTCTTTATTGTGCAATAAAAACAACCATTTGTTGTCACAGAATTTGCTGCATTTTTTACTATTTCTTTATCTTTTAATTTGGATGTGACTGCTAAGTGAGAAAGTATAATGGTTCACTCAGCCGAGAGTTACATTATTTAGTATGCTTATGTTCAAACAGGTAAGACAATCTCAGCTGGAATAATCCATTTTTGTTCTGGACTTAATATGTAGAGTAATTAAAAATTTTAAAAGCCCAGGGGGTGGTGTAAATCAAGATCACTCAAGATCATATTTTGTGTGAAACGTAGGGGTCATTTTCCATCTCTGCTTATATGCCTGAAGATGACCCATACAGATTTGCAGTCACATCTAAATTTATATTCAGAAACACTCTTTCTCCTTCACCTTCACCTTCTGGTTTTGAGTTTGCCCAGATCAGCAAACACCAGCTCCATAATTCAGAGGTATTGGTATTGCTGGCAGCCTCCATGTATCCTGGCTGCAAATCAGAACAAATTTTTGAAGGAGGAATAGAGAAATGAAATCTTTATATATATATACTTATATATTTAAGGTTTCAGAACCAAGCTGAATTATTTTGTTGCCCAGTTTGCATTAGGGAATACATGTAATTCTGAGGTCCTTGATACACCAAGGACCTTGATTTTAAATTATAAATGCTCTTCCTACTGTTTGATATTTTTATATATGCCAAAATAAAAGTGTAAGAAATCTTTCAACAGCTTGTATCTATGTTTCAAATTCAGGTGAGTTTATTCCTGGATGGAAGTTTGAAACAAATGTGCAGGGAAGAGGCATATGAGAATATTCCTTGCTATTCCCTCTCTATCCTTGTCGTTCTGTTAGACAGGTTGAAATACTTGCTTTACTAGTTTGATAAGGTTTAATTAAAAAAAAAAAAGTAGGCTTTTTGTATTTTTAGTTGCTTCTTTGTTTTCCTTTGGTGGTGGTAGTAAATATAGATACCGCTTCTTCATCTGCACTTGTAAACATCCATTTCTGCTCACCTGCTGGTTCTGGCATATATATAATAATAATACTGAGGAAAAGTGTTTCAGAAAGTGGGCTATTGACTCTTGGAAACTTGAAGGAGGACTGAGATTTTCTGGTGCAGAGCTACTTCTAGATGAAATTAGTGTCAAACCTAAGTCAACTTCACAGAAAGAGGACAGTAATCTTTTTGTGTGTGAGTGGGGAAAAATAAAACCCCCAAATAATAAAGCTGTTGTTTTTCTTTTGTTCCTTTCTTTCTTTTACATAGAAGCAGAATTCATTTTAGTAAAATACAAGATAATTCTGGCTACTTTGAAAAGTTTGGTGGTAAGAGTAATTCTTATACTAGGTCCTAGTTCAAAAGACTCATAGCTGGAAGTACAACCCTTTGGATATGTTTGTTCGGACTATATTTTCTTCATCCAGGAGAAGACAATAAAAATCTCTGAAGATGCTGGGCAGTGCTACTTTGAAGATTTGCAATCTTTTATTTCTTTGGTTTTGGCATCAGGGAAATAGAAACAACATGAAGTTGCAAGTTTTTGTCAAGTTCAAAAGCTATTTGGGAAAAAATGATTTTAGAAAAAACACTGTTTACCCCAACAGAGATTCCATCCCAATTGCCAGCCTCCATGCATGTGCATACTCGTGGATTGCTATATTCACTGTACAAACTAGTTAAGCACTGGAAAAAGAGAACTTATTAAGATTTACTGCTTTTGTTATATGAAACCGTCAGCTGCTTTACTTGATAACAACTAGGTGTCTCTAGAAAAGAAAAAATCACTCTACTTTAGAAGTGTCCATCCACAATCTGGATATGTTCTGATCCTGCCATATCAGAGCTGATAAGTATTGGCTCTAGGCTGATACAAAATGGAGAGTACAGGGCTTGTACTTCTCACAAAAATCATATCTTAAAAGCTATTAGGTCCACACGTTTTCCTTTTGGAGAATGAAGAGTGCCAGCAGGACTCTGCAAGAATCTATGTGCATATATATACCTGTGCACATACATGAATTTTAACATGGAACATCTTTCCCTCTCCCTGCAAATCAAGAGACTGCTTTCAGATTTGGTTTTTTCCAAGTTTAATGTACAAGATATTTAGGAGGGGATTGGAATCCTATTTTGGCCAGAGGATTTAAATCTTATCTATACTGGTGTTTCAATCTCTTTTTAGAATCTGATGGCTCGGAGTCAAAAAACTACTAGATAGGTGTCCTTGCAGCTAATGCCACTGTGATGGATGTACAGTCTTGGTTTGTTGTGGGTTCTCAAGTTCAGAATGGTAGCAAGAAGGCCACAAGGAGGATACAGGCTGGTACAACTTGGGAAATATCAGTATCTCTCTGCTATAAAAAAACCAACCTCCAAACCTGTGAGGGTTAGTGTGGAGCTAGAGTGATATAGACACAGACTTAAACTGATGAGGTGCAGATGTAAATTGATAAAGGGGTTTGATGCACCACAGTATTGAAATGTATCTAAATTCAATATTGTCAAATATTCTTAAAGATCAGATGAATTATACATAAAGTACATGGATTATTTGTCTGAGGGAAACAACGGTGACATTTCTATCTGTCACTTATGTATGACAAGGTTAGCATGTTTTATTCAAAAGTTTTAAACAGTAAAAGATTTGTATGAATTATTTTTTCACTGGACTGCTAGGTAAAACAGAAAGTAAAACAGCTATTCTATGATGTGCAGTCAGATTTTACATTAAATAATTTAGCACAAAAATGTGATTATTTCTAACATCTCTAAAATTCATCTGACATTTTCTTGGCATTTGGAGATTGAAAAACCAAACATTTAAAAACAGTAAAGGAAAAAGAAACAAAGCAACACTCTCCAAAAATATTGTATAAGAAGCATCAAGGTAAAAATCCAAAATGCCTTGGTAATAGAGATCATGGTTTATGATTTAAAAGACCCATATGCTGGAAGATAAAATTGAAATATTTAGCATTAAGAGAATTTTCTGGATTATAAGAAAGTTAAAAATTAGGAAGAAATCTTCATCCCTTGATCATACCTTGGGGCCTAATGAAGTATAGAAGTTTAGGGTTCAAATTCAAGAGTCCACTTGATTTTGGAGCAGTCTTGGAACATCTTTGCTTAATGTCTGTCAAACTGGAAAATAAAATTAACCATTTGGTGAACCAAAGAACAAAAAAACAGGAATAACTTTCGGCATGTGTGGTTGTGAAACACTGCAAAGAATTGGTAAAATTGGGTGCAATACCTACTCTGGGTAGCAGAAGTGGGAAATGAGTTCCCCATGTCCCAGATAAATGTCTCAGTGTGTGACATTCTCTGCACTGAGGTGAAAGAGTCTGATATGACAACTATCAGCTTCATCTGCTTCCAGGCTTGCTATCAAGCTAACAGCATTTCTAACAGGAGTCAAACAAGGCAGTTGTAGCTTGATGGCTACAAGCTGGTTTTGTAATCTGAAGCAGGATATCTTCTGTCTCTACAATGCATCTGGAGGATCTTTATCGTTCTAACACTTTTAACACCATTTCTAGTTTCTATGTGTTGTCATTAAGAATCACTCAAATCTAAGAGAGTATAAGAGTGGCATTCCAGATCCTGCTAGCAATTTTACAAGGAGCATACACAGTCCAGCAATAATAGAGATGACAACCTGCCGACAGAGTACTTGTCCCTTTAGAGCACTTCAGAGGATAGTAAGAGATTTAAGTAACAAGCTACACCACCTAACTCACGATTTACCTCTCTACATTGTCTCTGACAGTGGTCATTTCTAGATTTATTGGACATATAAATCCTTATTTGGATTTTTTTCACCTCAAAGGCATTCTGTTGCAGAAAAGTTTGAATCAGAACTGTGTACTCTGTGAAAAGTTACATTTTTTTATAAATTCTGAATTTTTTATTTGTCACTTGTTTAAAATTTTGAAGTGGATGAGAAATTTTATTTACAAACAAGAATTTCTACTGCACTTTGTTAATTTTTACACTAAAAATAATTGGTTACAGTATTCACAAAGGAGACCTGTTCAAGACTCAAGTAAATCAAATACTAATTATAGCAGGTGTCTGTTATAGATCAGTGGCAATTAATTTTTCACCTCTATCACTTTTTTTTCTTCACAGATGAACATGTAAAAAGCAAGTAGATACACATACATGAGAGATGGACTGAGAAAATAAACCTAGGGAATTGTTCTAAACTGTAGTGTAGAACAGACAGGTGAATATGAATGGAAGAGTGAAGAAAGCCCAATGAGACAGCAGTAGCCCTGCACCTTGACAACGTCAGAAATCATATTTGAAGTTAACTACTATCTGACATGTTTTTCTTTAGGCGTGCTGGCCATCACCAAATATTGATCTGCCATGCACAGTAGCTGTTAGTCTCAAAAGCATTGGTTTTTTTCTGGGAGGTAGCTGTACTACTCAAATATTAATTAAAGTTATATTGACAAATTTATGCCATTTAGCATAGTAAATTCCTACAACTTGGAACACAAAATTGTTACAATATAATTTCAAATTGCTCTGCCCCATCTCATATCTACTGAACTGTCAGGTTTATTGAAACCTCTTTTTTGGTCTCCTAGCTTTCACCATAATTTCTAAACATTTCAATTACTTTAACTTGAATGTGCATCTTACTAATATGAACATTATAAAACTTAATGAAATCTATAAGGTAGGAACCAGTACTCCTTCATCCATGTTTCACCTCCTTCTCTCTCCAAAATTACATTTTCCTGTTCTTTAGTCTCCAACTCTGAAAATGTTGTTTTTCTAGCTTGGGATGTATCTTAGGTGAGAAGTGAATAATATATCGCAGAATCACAGAATCACAGAATCAATTAGGTTGGAAAAGATCTCAAGTCCAGATTATGACTGAACACCATCACCTCAATAAGACTGGGGCACTCTGTGCCACATCCAGTACTTCACCTCCAGGGACAGTGACCCTTCCACCTCCTTGGGGTGCCCATTCCAATATCTAGCCATCCTTTCTGTGAAGAACTTCTTCCTAAGTATGATGCGTGTTCTAATGGTATCTTGAATAGAATAAATAAAACCAGAAGAATGTTTGTATGTCCTTTTGAATTAAGAAACATGAATTTGATTTCCAAGATTATTTATTTAAACTACCTGCGGATTAAATTCACAGCTCATTAAATCAAAATTTAGTGTTTTACCAGCTGGTTGCCTTTGTATTTATCATTCAACTGTCATAATAATATTTTCACTGTTTAAAACTTAATATCTATTTTCCCCCAATGAAGAAAACTCATTTCTTTACAGGTAATACATCATTGTATGTTAGTTCTTCTTGTTTTCTCTAACATCAAGTGGCAAAGAACAAATGAGAAAAGTTTTTCATACTTGTGCTGGTTGTCATTTGTAGGTCTCAGCTGGTAATTTTCAGAAATCACAAATTGGAATTCTTTGGAAAAGTATTGTCTTCTATATTTTGAGCATAAAATAGTTTTATGCTTCACCCTCTCTAAATTTAATTTATTTTTTCATTTTATTCCTGAAGAATGGCAAATTTCAGAAATATCTGCTTCGAAATTTTTATTTGCCTCTTTTTATGCGTCTACATTTCCCTGATTCTGTAAATTAATTTAAGAAAACCTTGTGTTTCCAGATGGATACAGTATTCAATGGGCACACCTTTCAAAATGTGTTAGGGACTCATTATTGAAATACTGACAGTTTAATGCCCCTCCCCACCCAGGAACATTAATGTATCTATATTTTATTGTGTATTTGTTATTTTCAAACTTTTCATTATCTTATTTTCACTGGAAATGAAGCTGATAAAATGCATACCTTATTGAAAAAGTGGTAAGAGGAAAAGTGCTGTTCATGTTCAAATGTCACACATTATTTGGCTATTTGCCCATGAGATGAAGAATTCCCACTGAATTACCCTCAAGTTTTCTCGTGAACTTGCTATAGCCTAAGCTATAGACATATTCTCCATGCCTTAGTCCTGAGATGGGGTTTCCTTACGTTTTTTCATGTCGCAGGCTACCACATAATGCAACAATATTTTTTCCAGAACAATAAACTGTTTGCCTCATGTACTATATAATTTGTTTACCTATTTTTATAACTCTATTTTTTTTAATAGAAAAGGTATGTTCAGCTACCTGACTCTTGATTGAATGCATCAGGCTTTTCATTATATCGTGCACCCAGAGTTAATGGCTATCATTGTTTATAATCTCATCTGGATTCAAAAGATTCAGTAATGCAAATTGTTCCATAGTTTCTTGACAGAGCTTGTTTAATGAGATAATCAGATTTCAAGGCTTACTCTTCAGTTGGAGTTATACAGAAACAGTGGCTATGGATAAGACCTACTGTTACTAGTATTAATACTTATGCTCATGGAAAATGCATTTGTAAAAGTTGCTGTTCTGCTAATTTACTAGTAATGATGAAAAAGAAAAAGAAAAAGAAAAAGAAAAAGAAAAAGAAAAAGAAAAAGAAAAAGAAAAAGAAAAAGAAAAAGAGAAANAAAAAGAAAAAGAAAAAGAAAAAGAAAAAGAAAAAGAAAAAGAAAAAGAAAAAGAAAAAGAAAAAGAAAAAGAAAAAGAAAAAGAGAAAAAACCAGCTTGCTCCTCCTCACCTCCCTGCTCCCCTATCTTTCAATTGATACTTTCATTTTCTCTCTGGATTTCTGCACAACTCCTGAGAACCAGAAGGAGTGACACTATGTATACTGCAGGCATTTTCAGCAGACAGAAGAGTTCAGAGAGAGGACCTGGAAATTTATCTTGCCGCCCACTCCAGAGCAGCCAGCTACTGAAATAAATAGAATAACTGTCTGTATAACTTCATACACACCTGCCAGCACAATGCCATCTTCCTGGTGTGTCTCTCCTTGGAATAATATCACACTGCCAGGGTTGGTCTGTGTTGTACCACATGTATCAGAAGATGCTCTTCTGGGAAAGGCAGTCATGCTTGCTGGCTGACAGGGCAGAATGCCAAACACCATTTATTATGAGGTTTTTTTTTTTTTTAATTCACATGCAAATAATTAATTTCAGCTTATTTTATCATTTCAGACCATGAAAAATTGCTAAATATTTGGGGCACCATTAACAACTCATTCAACCAGTCAAAAAAAATTGAATCCTTGAGCTGGGTCAATATGTGTGAGGTAGGATTTGCCTTTCACTTTTTCCTTTGACCAGGATGGGCAAGTGCCAGGAGCTAAGGGAACCCCTGTGCACTTGGGGCAGGAGCACTGCAGAGCCATGTCCTAGGCAGGCAGAGCCCTGACAGAGGTGCTTATGGACTGGGGAAGTCTCTCGGGAGAAGGTCTTGGGTCCTGTTCAGCAAAAAGCTGAGCAGGGACAGAGGGGCTGAAAACAAAGAGAAGACTTTCCCCAGTGATAATGGTGGGTCAGTTGGTCCAATCCCTTCTTGGAGGGTTTCCAGTTCCGATGGGATAAAACATTCAGCAGCCAGGTCAATAAGCAGAGCATTGAACTGGAGACTTGCTGTGTTCCCTAATGACCTGAAATGCACTGAATCAGTTCCATAGTCTTACAATTAATTTCAAATTATGGAATCAGTCTCTGGATTATTATTTTATTACAGGGAAAGATTTTTCCTCTCTTGGTCAGTCAAAATTTTACTATTTTATGTAGCAAATAATATTTTAAAGAAAAGAATTTGTAAATTCTAATATGATTACAAATTATGATCTCCCTGTTTCCTGCAAAATATAAGCAGAGAATCACAAAATCATTTAGGTTGGAGTAGATGTCCAAGATTTTGAGTCCAAACCCTGGCAGACCAACACCTTTTCAACTCGACTATAGCACATAGCACATACAGTTTTTTCTCATACACCTCTGGGGATGGTGACTCCACTACTCTCATGGGCAGTCCAAAGTTTGGCAACACATTTTACAGCGAAGAAAGGAAACTTTAAAGATTCTTCAGCATATAGGATCATTTTATATGGATATTCCATATTCACATATTAATCTTTTTTACTCTCTATATTGTCTTCTTTATAAATATTTAGATTTCTACTTTTTTGGTAAATCTCAGAGATTAATTTATACAGGCTATGTAGTATCTGTGATTAATTTAGTAACCCCATAAATAATAATTTTCTATCCTCTGTGCATACACAAAGGTTTTCACTGTCATTTGCACATTTTTATATTTATGTTTTTTTAATCACAGCAGACAAGTTATTTATCCCTGGTGTAAATTTGCTGAAGAATGCTGGATTCTGGTTCATTTTCTGTGGGAGCCTCCTGTTTCCCCTTCTGTCATCAGTGTTCAGCTGGGGAGATTAGATTTAAAGGGCCCTATTATTCACTGTTTACATACCCTGATCACTGATTAAGTTAGTATGGGTACACAAGGAATGTGGAGCAGATCAAAAATCAGAAGTGAGCTTTGTCCATTGTGACTTTGAAACATGCACAGGGCAAATCCTACTTTAGTTATGAATCCTACTTTATATTTAGTTATACTGCCTCATAGTTGATAATGTTTATTTTCAAACTTTTTAAAATAATGTGCAATAACAGAATTGTTTTTAGCACTGCCTTCTAGCTGAACATTACATAAAGAATTTACCCAAGTAAATCCTAGTATTTGTCTGTAGCAAGCAGCCGTAGTTCATGCCATGATGTTACACAGATTGAGGATCATGTAATGATCTAAGACTTAATTTTATCTATGAATTGATTAAACTTGTACACTGGCATCTAAAAGTAAAAGCCAAATTCGTGCTTCCAAAAAAATCTTCTTGCCTAACATGTAGGATCAATGAAAATATATTTTAAAAATTACTCGGTTGTGGTTTTTTTAATATGTGTATTGACTTGAAATCTCTTTGATAAATAAAAAGCTAAGTATTTATTCTGCAAGTGAGAACAAGCAAGCTATCTCTTCTGATCCTCCTTCCTGGTTTAGACTTTATGGCACAAGAGGAAAAAACCTTCAATATTCTGTTGTTAGGTAGTCGTTGATACACATATTCTATATTGCAGATAATCTGTATTGTAGGTTATTAATATAGAATTTTATCTTTAGAGCAGCAGATGCTATCCTCTGCCACATCTCATTCACTACAGTTCCAAGAAGCTTTAACTGGTCAGTGATTGGAAGATATTGATCTCCCAAGTCTACAGTATGATCATCAATATGTACTCTTTCAGTATAAGAACCAGCATACTCAGGTAATTAGCATTATCCATCCTTTCAAAAGTAAAATTGCAATAAAAACATTATCAACATTGCAAATATTTTGCTTTTCCTGTCTTTCTCACATTCATCAGAGACAGGACAATATGCCGTTTTCAGTGTGTCAATTGTATGACTCTACTCCATCATTTTCAGTGTACATAAAACAGATTTTCAGTAATTAAGGACATGAAATAACTATTAATTAGGTTCCTCTTAATTTAACTGAAGGATAAAGATTAGTATATATATATATCTACCTATGATAGTTTTCACTAGTGGACATTGAGTGTCTCTCTATGTAATCAATTTCTAAGTGATTTTTTTCACCTACATTTATAGCCATTCTCCAAGGGTATCTTGCCTAACCAACAATTAGTATTATGACATGTAGAAATTATCTAAAAATGTGATGCTGCAATCAGTCTATGACTAGATTTTGAAAGTGCTACTTCTACCAATCAGACTCTGTTGAAACCTATTAAGAGTTCTCTCTGTTAAAGACAAAATAAAATGCCTTCACAAGTTTTCTGAGACACCTTAATGTAGAAAGTAGTCTTGTTTGGAAAAAAGGGCTTGAGTCAGATAAGGGAAGGGTGTTTTTCAGAAAAATAAAACTAATATACCTTTAGACAAAGCAATAGCATTGAAAAAAATGTGTGCTGTCTTTGTGAGGGGTTTTTCACTGTTTGTGATATGGTATGGAAGAGCTATGAAGGAAAGTGACTCAGCAGTCACCATCAGTGTGGGAGGAGCTGAGGACTCAAGAGACTTCTCACAGCCTCCAGTGGTACCTGCCCGAAAAATCTCTTAATCCATCAGTCTGTTGATAAAACCATCACCTAAACTGTGTCTTCAATCTGCTTGAGCTATCATTAGCTGAGTTTACAGGAGAAAAGTTTTCCAAGGTACATTCGCACTAGGAGTTCTGGTTCCTTGCAGAACCTCATTTTCAGGCCTATACCTAAAACATATCATAGCCTCTGAGACTGGGAGGAATATGGTAGATCTGCAGGATCCTGGAGAACTAGTGCATATTCTAAGAAAGTGAAGTTTATCGTTGATAGTACTAAGTTGAACAAAAAGAAAAAAAAAATAATTGAAATATTTCTGCCGGTTTAGCAGGCCTTCGTTAAAATTAAGCTTTAGTACTCAATTGTGCTCAGACCTGTGGATCTTTGTGCAGGGCTTTATTTGTATATCATTCAGTATGGCTATGAAATGCTTATTATATTCAGGAGATTATTTGATGTTTGTACAAACTGATCATGCCAATAACATTGAGATGCCAGTATCAGAATCAGTGTTGTGTTCTAAATGGTATTGAAGTGCAAAACTGTTCTTGCTTTGCAGCCTTAAAGAATGTGCAAAGGAGTTACCTAGACAGACTATAGTCTGCAGAAGAAAGTGCCTAAGCTGAAAACATGAATCTAATGAACTTGGTGGATATTTATGCATATATAATGTGCATATGCAATTTGAATACACACATACTGATATAAACCCCAACATTGCTGATGCCATTTGCCTTTCCAGTAGATAACTTGGAACTGCAGAAGATACAGGAAGCAATGGGACAAATATCCCAAGTAGGAGAGGTAATAAATACCAATATTTTGCTAGAGCACCTCTTTTACTTTGCAAACATTTTGGAGGATGCTGCAATTAGGGTAACACAGATAAAAGAAAAGAAATATGAAACACTGTGGAAGGAAAGCAGAATATGCACATGAGAAGGTAGAAATATGCATGTGAGAAAGCACATCATAAGCAGATGATGCAGGAATGATCTGTCCACCTGCAAAGGTAAATGACTCGACAAATCTTCACTACTAAATGGAAATAGGAAAATGAGGGAATATGAGGTACTGTGATTGCTTTTCTTTCCTTTTTTCAGCTCCAGAAACTTCTTTGACTGAGTGTTTTACAAATAAGGGCTATTCCTCAGAAATGTCTTTTTGCTTAGACCAAAACCCTTTAGTCTTCTTTTATTTCTATTCAAATGATCTATCAAGAAAGTTATGGAAAATAATGAAATGTCACTGGGAATATTTTATCTTTGGATTTTTATCTCAGCTATGAAAACACAAAAAATTTGCAAGATCCTTAAAAAGGTCAAAAAAAAAAACATTAGAATTTTTGATCATTTGTATTTATCTGAATCTACTTGTGGGTTACCAAACTCAGGTCATGATTCACGTCACTTTCTTATTATTAAGAGCACAATTTAGAGATTCTGATCTAAGAGGAACCAAAACATTAATCTCTATATTTTACTATACCTAAGCTATTTATATCTAGTTATGTCATTATAATAGTCCCTGTGAAGTTCTTTCAACAAATATGTGGACACAAATGGCAGTGTCTTTTATTGTGAAGACTTGAGAACTACAGAAAAAAGGAAAGGCTTTGCACAGTACTTATATACAGACAATCTCTGGAGAAAAAACTTCATGACCTGCTGTTTTAAAAGCCTAAGGAAATTACGCTCTTCTTCAGCCACATGGGTACTTTAAATGATTGAAAAAAACCCATCCAGGAAATACAACATCAATTTTCTGCATCCATATGGGAAAATTTATTTGAATCATATGCTGTGTGCACTCTGCTCAGTTTAGGAAGTTAGCTCCAACTCTGATAGTCTCATTTTCTAGCAGCTTGCCTACTTGTAGGTTTTTAAATGACAGGTTTTTGAACAGAACAGCACAATAAATATTGTAGCCATACTGACAGTTTGGGTAAATCAGTTGGTAGACTGTGCAGAGCACTTGACAAAATGGTCCGCTCTGCTACTCTGTATTCTACACACATGGTTCACTCTCATGGTTTAGGAATGGTACTTCCCATTCAGTGTTCCCACTGAAACACCCCAAGCAGTGCACTGCTTGCTCATTCCTCATTCCCTCCCCTCTTGTGGCAAGCTGGAGAGGATAATTGGAAGGACAAAAGGTATCATGGGCTGTTATAAGAATAATTTGCTGGAACTTACTGGAAACAGCATTGAGATAAGAAAATGAACAGTAACAGTATCAATACTAAGAACAAAAGTGTTCAAGACGTGAATGATTCACATGTAAGTGATCACCACTATACCATGTGGAACACCCAACAACACCTGACCCTGCCAGACTGCCTGACCTGGAAGGGACTTCCTTTCCCTGAGCACAGAAATGGCATGAGCTGGTATAGAGAAATCTCTGGGTCCTGGCCATGCCACTCTTGGCTTTTGCCAGAACTAGGACACTCACAAATTCTTTGGCATTGCTATTCCATTCCTTACCCTTTTCTGCACCTTCTGCACACAGCTCCACACAGCAGGGATGAACACTTTTAGTTTCAGAGGAAACAGGGACTGATGAGCATCAGTTTATTTCTATTTATGATTTATGATTTATGATAGCATTTGAGAGGAAATAGGGCAGAAAACTGTAGTTGCACTTTGTCTGTGTAAAGTCTGCCTGAGATCCAGAATTGGAACATTCTTCTTATACGTTAGATGCCTTGCAGCAATGACAACAGCAGAATTTTAGAGGCCATTTCTGAACCACTGCACACGCTGAACTCCTGTTTTGCAAGGTGCTTAGTTTTTTCTACTCTTGATAGTTTTTTCTGCTGCTGCTAGGTTTTTCCGCTGCTAGGTTTTTTCAACAGATCCAGGATTTGTGGAGAACGCATTTATTCCAGATACTATGAAGAGAGGCAGTGTTTTTTTTAATAGTAACTTATGATTGAGCAATACTTTCATCATCCTTGTTGTAAACTTGATGCCTTCAGTAAAATAAGAGAGAACCAATACAAATGAAAATGTTAAGACTCATTAGAGCTGGTATTCACACGATTATCCATTTATTAAAACTGCTCAAGGCAGTCAAGGAAACTATGCCATACACAAACCAACCAAATACAATTACTTTTTTGGAAATATTCCATAAGGCAAACAGAAAGATTCTTCATGTTAAGATTATTGCTTTTACCAGGTATAAATATACAGGCCCCTGATCTAGGGGAGGTTATTGATGAGGCCTTCTGGCTACAGCTACAAAACACCCCCACATCTCTTGGAAAAGTAGCGCAGCAAGCTGTAGTCAATCCAGAGGACTCCTGGAATGCATGGAGCTGGTAGCAGTTGAGAAAAATGATAGAATATTTTGTGGTCAAATCAATGTTTTATGTATTTAAGTATTTGGACAAATGTGTAAACAATGTATTACTACTACATGGCTTTTCACCTAAATTCTCTTGCCTCCTTATGAGTGAAACAATCACCTAAATCCCCTGAAAGCTAATGTATGCCCATGTATATGACCTCTGTTGCCTTATAGAGCTGTTTCTGCAATTACTCTTACTATTCAGAAAGAAAGAGGTGAAACAAAGTCACAATGCCTTATGTTAAATTTCAGAAAGCCATTTAGTGCTTCTTGCATTTCTTAATAATTTTATTTTCAAACTTATAATTTCTCTTGTCAGGCCTGAAGGAATGCTTGCAGCATTCCCCCTGTGAAAGGGACATTGTTAGTTACTTCACTCTTGGTGAAAAGATGGGAACACAGTCTTTGGCAGGCCATTTGTCATGTATCTAGAAATGTTAAGAAACATCTTGAGAACCAGGAAAATAATAAAAATTATATATTTTACTGAAGTGTTACCCAAGGCTTATTTTAATCAGTATTTATTCTCAAGAATTGTCTATAGGATTTCAAGTTGCATAAACTTGCATCATAACTCTTAGTTGTTTTACTCAGTCCATGACAGCCATCTGCTTAGAATGACATGTCTGGGATTTTCTAAGTCTCATTCAGTCTAAACGACATTAAAATATTGACAGCAACAGTTTCTATGGTGCATACAATTTAACGAAAGGGCTGCTGCTATACAACCTCTTTTTGAAATAAAATTGCAACTTTATACAATTACACACACATAATCTTGAACTAAATATATTTTTACAAAAATACAGACATAAAAGAAGAACTAAATGAGAATTTTAATGGCTCAAATATTTTAGATTCTGAGAAATAAATCCTATATTTTACCTTATTTGATTCACATATAACATGTAACTTATTCTATTTTTTATTTTCTTATTCTAAGAAAATAGAATTTATTTACTGACTTTTGTTTTCATTCTCACAGTGGGTTTTCTTTTCTTTTGTTTGTTTGTTTTTATGAGATTTTGTTTTTGGTGGATTTTTTGGTTTTGCTTTTGTTTTCCATTAGGCAACAATTTTTTTTGCTGGAAAGATATGGATACTCTGGCATATTTCAATAGAATAACTTTTGGAATTCAGGAGGTTAGTATTGGTTCCTTCTGCTCCAGCTCAGGGACTTGCTGAGAACATGGAATTCTTTTCATCTCTAAACTCTGTTGGTTTAATTCCACAATGAGAAAGAGATGTCTGAAAGTCATTTTAGATGGCTTCTGTTCCACACAGAAGGGTGTGCTTTCAGTTCAGCTCCTAACAGTCAGATGTCCCAGTCAGAAAACATCATCCCAATTTACTATAATTGCTTGGTTTTCAGATGTTGTTGTTCTTGTTGGTTTTTTGTGTGGTTTGTATATTTGGTGGGATTCTGAAGCTGTATCAATTCATACCGCCTGAGAAACTGGTCAACTCCTTCCTTTGTCTGCATCCATAACAGCACCAGCTCATGGGTGCATTGCTTTCTGTCTGTTGTCTCTCAGTGAAATCTGATCTGGGGTTGTGCAGCTGTGCTGGGGATACCCAAGTAGGACAAACATCTCCGTCAGTCTGGAGCGTGGCCATCACACACCTTCGAGCTGGCTCACCAAACTCCATATAATGTACCCTCAGCTTAATCTACGTAGTGTACCCTCAGCAATTTTGCTGATGACATAAAACCAGGAGGAGTAGCTGATACACCTGAAGGTTGTGCTGTCGTTCAGCTGGGCCTTGATAGTCTGGAGAGCTGGGTGGAGAGAACACAGTGAGGTATGCCCACAAGGGCAAATGTAGCATCCGGCACCTGGGGAGGAACAACCCAAAATCCCAGCACAGGCTGGGGTTGACCTGCTGGAGAGCAGCTCTTCCCAGACGGACCTGGGAGTCTTGGTGTATTACAAGCTGACCAGAGCTGACAATGTCCTTGAGGCCAGGAGGGCCAATGGTATCTTGGAAGATACTGGGAGGATTTTGGCCAGCAGGTCAAGGGAGGAAATCCTGTCCCCTTACTCAGTCAGCACTGGTAAAGCTGGAGTTCTGTCTCCAGTCCTGGGCTCCTCAGTGCAAGAAAGAAAAGGAGGTACTGGTAAGGGTTGAGTAGAGGGCGACAAAGATGATTTGGGTCTGGAGCATCTCTGTCATGAGGAGAGGCTGTGAGACTGGGCCTGTTTAGTCTAGAGAAGACTGAGAGGGAATTTAATTAACACATAAAAATATTTTAAATGTTGTTCTCAAGAAGACGAYGCCAGATTCTTTTCAGTGGTGCTCAGGGACAGGACAAGGAGAAATGGCCATAAATTAAAGCACAGGAAGTTCCACCTCAAGATGCAGAAGAATTTCTTTACCCTGAGGGTGGCAGAGCACTGGAACAGGCTTGGGGATGTTGTGGAGTTTCCTTCCCTGAAGGCATTCCAAGCTCCCCTGGATGCATTCCTGTGTAGCCTGTTTTAGGTGACCCTGCCTTTGAGGGGTTGGATGGGATGATCTCCAGTGGTCACTTTCAACACTAACTGATTCTGTGATTCTGTGATATTAACATGACAGAGAGTCTAAAAAGACCAGTTTCCTTTTTAAGTAAGAAATATGAAAAAGCATTTCTTTGGCACACACCAGAGCTTTCTCTTCCTGAATGCTGAGCAGAGAGTCTATAAATACTGGTAAGATCTAACACATCTTTTTTTTTTTTTTGTGTTGAAGCTGTGATAATGCTGGTTTTCAGGAGTCTGAGTGTGTGGGCACTACCCATGAGACTTCAGGTAGGAGTGAAGCCAGACTCAGAAAAAAAACAGGAAGTCCGCTTTCATATCCTTCCAAATCTCAGTCAAGATAGACTGTCACCAGCTGCCTCCCTATCTACCTTGTCTCCCTTCCAGAAAATAGATTTACAGCTAATATTTTCTTCTTTCTCCTAAAGGCAAGCCCCAATCTCACAGCATGGCACTTCCTAACACATCCTGGGACCCAGGTATATCAAGGAAGGAAGAGTATTTCTAGATAAAATGGAGGGAATTGGGATATGGAGTTAATGCCTCCAGAAAAGAGAAAGAGCAGGTGGATATAGAATCAGGGGATCCATTTTTACAGAGGCCAGTGGATGCTGACCAGAATTGCTCTGTGTAGTGACGTGTTTAAACGTGGACGTGAGTCCTGCAGTCACTAACTGTAGCTCCCTACTTTCCTCCCTGTTCAGTTTTGACTTTCTGCCTTAGTTTAATTAACAAAATAAGCCAGGTTTCCTGTAAGTGCACTGAACTCAGCACTAGATGATTCTCCTATTTAAGATGATAAATTAATTCTTGCTGAGTTTTCCATCACTGCCGTTAGCATGATTTTTTTTGTTCATTTCTCAGTTTTATTTGGAGCAATTGCATTTATAATATTTTTATAGGGGTATTTATTTATCACATTTTCTTGATAAAGTGGTTTTTCTCAGCTTTAGAATTCCTTCTTTTTTAAGTATTAAAACTCATCTGCAATAATCTTTATAAAGTGAAAGACATTGCAGTAATATTACACGGAAGAGAAAAAAAGAGAGTTGGAATAAGAAAATAATGGGTTGGTAGAACAGGTTCCCCTGTAACATTTTTCATCTCACAATCTTGGTGTATTCAACTGTGACTAAGAAGTTACTATTTCTACTTCTACTCCTGTACAGTAAATGCTTCTGCTAGGGATCCCCTCTCCTGATAAATTAGTACATCTGCTGTGGCACACGAGGTGTTCAATACCTTTTAACGATTGTGCTTGTCATCAAAAACAAGGCAAACATGCACTTGAATTTGTTTATGCGTTGATCAGCTTGTTTGAAGGCTAAACACTTAGGCACAAACACTTAGGCACATGAGTAGCTACTGGTGAATTTTGCTGTTGACTCCTGCAATGGCTGTGTGGGCAGGGTCTGAGCAGTCTCTCAACTTTGTGGATTGACATAACATAGCATAGGACAGAGCTGTGGACTTATTAGTGGGTGTGCACATTACATTTGTATGCACACAGTTCAAGATTTTGAGTTCATTTTTATAATTAATGTGTGATAAGGCACACCTGTGTGGCAGGCATGGCGGGGGGTAAGTCAGGTCCAGAGTCAGCCAAGACGAGGGCCAGTGGCAGGATTGGAAGCAGGGACAGGGCCTGCCTCTGCATCCCGCTGGGGAGACCAGGACATGGCACGGGTCCCAGTCCCATGGAAAGAGCTGTGAGGCACCTCAGGGGAGATTTGGTAGGGCATGGTAAGACCCAGGGTTCTTCTACCATGTCAGTGCTGTCTAATTCTTTATAGCATGTCAGAATTAGAAAGCAACCACGTGAATTTATTAAAGCATCAACTGACTCCATCACCTGCAAAAAATAAAATCAAATGAAATTTTCATAGAGTTTTTCATTTGCTTTGGAAGAAGAAGACMCAAAAAAGGAAAAAATAATACTATAATACTATAATACTAAAAAAAGGAATAGAAAGATGTATCAGTTAAAGAGGCAAGAAAAATACTAATTATTAAATTGTTCTCTCTACTCAATTAATATCAAAGAAAATGTCTTTTTTTTTTTTTTTTCAAGGAAACAGTAGCACTAGACACAGCAAGTAACAAGCTATATCTGTGCATGAAGGCCATTACTGGGTTATTTGGTTGGGGTTTTTTTTAGGCAAGGAATTTCTTTACTTTTTTGACAAATTCCACTTTCCAAAATTTTTATGGTGGCACCTCTCTGTTTTGTTTTACTGACTTACATTGCATTTTTTTCAAAACAGAAGTTAGTTCTAAAACAAAATCAATTTCTTGTTAACAGGGGAAGAACCACATATGTCATAGTTTGACATTTTCTTCCCCCAAAAGTATGCAAAAGCATCCAGCAGCAAGATATCTCGGAACAAGCCATCTTTGCCAAAGAGTTTTGCATGTGGACTGACTAACCCTTGCTTATTTGCCCAAGTCCATGACTTAAGAAACTGGTGTGATGAGTTGGGGAATCTAGGTTGTTTCCTAATTATAACAGGTTTTATTGCCCATTTCATATATTTAAATCAAAATATTCTACAAGATTCTGAAATCCTAGAATACATAATACCCCAAAATACATAATTCTTTGCAACCAGTCTGTAAGCAGCATCCCTCTTTCAGTCTAAAGCCACAAAGTTCAACCTGTGAGTGGAAGAAGAAAAATACAGTATACAATTATTAAATATTTCTGAATTCTGGAAGTTAGTATCTTAAGATATAGATCGCAAACTCCTAAGCTTTGGGGCTTATGAAGGACACAAACTGCCTCTCTGAAGAAGAAATACAATGCAGGCATCGCAGTTTATGTTTGACTTGGAGTTAAAAAGCTCCCACTAGAGAGAGGAAGCCATTCACCTTTCCAGAGAGACAACTCCCATGGAAGTTGATATTTCTTACCACATGGAGCAACAAAAAGAGCTTCAGCAGACACATCAGTGAACTGGAAAGTGTTTACTGTTTGTATGTAGGTAATGGCAGCTACAGACAGATTACAAAAGCTGAACAACAACAACAAAAATATTCCTTGATAAGGATGGCCCAAATAGTGATTGCTACTGGGAGAGGGAAAAATTCCAAATGTAGTTTCTTCCACTCTTGATGCTCACCAAAGCTTTTTAAAACTCAAGGCTTTTTGGATGTCAAGTCAGAACAAAACTTCATCAACATTAGGTACATCTGCTGCCTGTCAGGACCTATTCACACCTTTTCTATGTTTTGAATGTTTTCATATATATATATATATTTTTCCTTCTACCCTGTTTCCAAATTGGCTTCAGCTAACCCCCTGTACTAAATGTGCAGTCTTGACATGCACCATTCATCCAGCAAAAATATAAAATACAAAACCATTTTGCTGCTTTTTCAGTGAAAATTCAGCCCAAACTTTACATAATACGTAATTTAAGAAATGTAAATTCAGATAATTTGCCAAAAAATAAATTCAGCTCTGATTTTTAAAGTGCAAAGATATTAACTGAATTTCATGGGGGGTTTTGGATGGTGTCAAACATAAAATTACCACTGTGTTTTTCCACCAGTATTTTATTTTATGGTTAAATGGACAATCCATAAAACATACTGGATCAGGATTACAGAGTCACTGCAATTCAGGTTTGAATGCTATATGATATTACTGAGTTATCAGTCAAGATTTTAATTTTAAATCCAAGATGAATTTTTTGATGACATGCTTCTGTTAAATTGGAGAACATGGAAAGTGGGTTTAGTTTATAGAATATTTATGCACAATTGCTTTTGATTCCAAGACTGAAAGAAAAACTCTACTTTCTAGAGACTTACTTATTTCAAGCAGCTATTCCTTTCTCAATCTTGAGAAAGGAATGATCATCTTTCTCAAGGTGATCATCACAGATCATATGATGTAAATTATTTGCTGTCTTCTGGAATTGCAGGTGCTAGAGTTTTAAACCCTTTTGATAGCTGATGAGAACAAACTTGGCCAAAAACAGTAAGGTTATGACTGAGACTATGTGAAATGACTTCAGAGTAATTTATATTTCTGATCCTACAATTATTCAGTGCATAAATGATAGAAATCCATAAGGATCTCAACAAGAGTCAGAATTTGATTGCCCTAAGTGTTTCACAAATGGCACAAAACAATCCTTACACTAGAGATTTCAGCCTAAAATTTAAGCAGCATGCAACAGGTGGATAAGGAAGATGGTGATCTGGTTGAGGCAACAAAGCTTTCAGAGAAACAGGTGCATTCACTAAAGTTTGTACCCATGGGTGGTCACCAGTCTCATTGGTGTAAGGAGGTATACTGCAATGCTCATGGCAGTTGCAATTCCTTGGTTTGTTCTTTAAAAAAAAAAGGAAAATTTTCTAAGGGCCAAATTAAGTAACTTTTAGTGAGGATTATTTAGTTTATTAAAAAAAAAAATCTTTTTTTTTCCTAATAGTAATATATTTTTTCAAAAGAATCTGGTTAAACTGGAGAATATAAAAGATGAATGTTGTTCAGACTTTAATTCTGAAGCTAAAAACAGAACTATCCAGCTTTTTAAAATTTTCTTCAAGTAAAAGAATAATTTGTGAAAGTTTAAGAAAGGCTATAGCAAGAGGTATCAGGACAAAGGAGGGAAATGTTGAAGAATTTACTTTTGTCTTTAACAGAATAAAATCTCTGGTCTCTAGAAACCACTATCATATTAAAAAAGTGTAAATGGTCAATGCCACTCTGTGCCATAGTGTAACAGACTATGAGAAAGAAAGTAAGTATTGAGAAAGAAAATAAACATTGAGAAAGTTGTCTTGTCTGGTCTTGATCACAGTAAAAGTTACTTTCAATTACCTTCTAAAAATCAGAATATGATTTGAGATAATAATATAATACCTACAGAGTTTCTTGGAGTAATCCCCCATGGTTTAAGATAATTGTAAAAAGAGTACTTTGCTTTATCCATAAGAAAAACCAACAATATAGCCTATGGGTTGGAACCTAAATAGAAGCTTTTAAAAAAATATGCCTGTATCACCAAACTTTCATGGTTAATCTGAGAGAAAAAATAGTATATAACAAAATAATCTCTATATCTGTTTTATAATATACACATATTTACAATTTTCAGCAGGGTAATTTTAACTGTCTAATCCATGATTTTTTTTTTATCTTTTTAGGGTTCTTTATCAATGTGCTGCATACACAATTTCATCTACAAACCAACTTGGCTTTATTTTTCATCCTTTTCACCATTGTGGCCTTTCCTATGCTTACTGTGACGTATAAATTGACAGATAACTTATCTGATTAATTACAGACTTATTGTTTTCTTGGTTTAAAATGCTTCATTTAATCTTATTGGATTATTTGGCATCACAAGAAATGAATTTTCCAGTTACTATTTTTTTCTGATAGTACAGCTAAACAGATAKCCCTGGATTTCTGTACTTTGCCAAATACCAGTGAACACACTCCTCTTCCTAGAAAATGTTAGTAGCTGGAATGAACTCAAGATGCTGAGAGGTTGGCAACACTGATTGGACAGATTACTTTTATTGCCATGGATAGCAAGGGCATTTTTGGTTAGCCAAGAATGCTGGTGAAGAAAAAATGTCTTTCTTGCTGATTATTTATGATTCATAAATCAGAACAGAAGGATAGATCAGACAGCTCATGTTTACTTGCAAATTCAGGTGAATTTAATAATCATTAGTATGCAATAACCTAAAATTGTAAATAATGTTGTTTTTACCAAATTTTCTGTGGGTGGTGTTTTGTGCAAACCACAAAATCCTTTCACTGCCATCCCTCAGATCCCCAGCTGGAAAGGGTTGTAAAGGTCTGCTGATAGCTTTGGTAAACATAGAAGCAAGTGGAATGATTAAATCCTTGCCTCTTTTTGTTAACAGTGTGGCTCTGATTTGGTCCATAATGTTTGTTACATTTTGCAGATATTACCTTTCCCATTGCAAGCATTTAGTTACAGGAAAATCCTTATCATTATTTATAGAGATTAGGAAAAGAATCATTGTGGAGTTGCAATTCAAGTATCATTCAGTGCACTGAAAGCATAGTGCAAGTCATTAATTAATGTTTACATACAATTGTAGATTTCTATTTACACATTTGTAATAATCCTACTTAGTTCACTTGATGCTACTGGTCAGACATTTAAAAGGAAACAAGGGTATATCCTTTAATAACATCTATCTACTATTTAATTTATTAAAATTCAAATGTAGGCCCAAAATAAGTAGGAAATTCCTGGTATTTTGTTCAGATTTAATAATGAAAACAGATATTTGTATAAGAAGCAAAGTGCCAAAAAAAAACCCTACTGTAAAACCAAAATGAAGAGCCTAAGACCAACATAGACATAATGATCAAGCTAATACATGTCTCAGAGCACTCTTTCACACTACTTTCTTAGCTCTAATTGCTTTTCTGGCATTAGATTTAAGTAGATTTTAAAAAAAGTTTCTGCTTTTGCTAAAGTGAAACATAAATCTAGAAGACCATATTTTACATCTGCATGTCTTCCAGATGTGTTTTGTTGAAACCAGTGAACTCAACGCTATTGGGTATTCCTTTTTATGCAGGAGGTCAAATCCACGCAGTGAACTGCTTTCTTTTTATACAAGCAATTAATGTCCCATGATCTGCAACACATACAATCTGAAATATGGAAAAAGAAATCTATGTGATCAAAATATGTGCAAGTAGGTTCTTACAGTAAAAGGTATACTTATTAGTTAAGAGAGATTTGGGTAGACATGAAGTGCTTTGCAAGTGTTAAATTCATTCAGTGCACTAAAAAAGTATTGGATATCACTTAAAGAAATTGAGATATTTTTTCCAGCAGCGTATATTTCACGTTCCCCTGAATGAAATAACTTAGCACAATTTTTTTTCTAAATTGTTGCTATAAGATGAATTGATGCCAAAGATTTTTCCAGTCAATCCATGAGTCCTATCTTTTACCTCACAGTTTTTTAGACAACAAAGACGCATTGCCATTCTGTTGTGCTGGCATTTGTGATGAAAGTTATAAATTTCTCAACCTGTAAATTGCTTCCAGGTAAAAACTTTGTTATCACACTTAATAGCTAAAGGACTGCTATGTCAAAAAAAATCCCTTGAAGGACCAGCGACCAAGATTCAGGTTTGTTTCACCCATATGCCTTCCTTAATGAAAATTACACATTGCCATGGTTGTGATAGACAGAGCTCAAAATAAAGAGTGCAAAAGGCTTTGGGCATTTTCCTAACAATCTATTGATAGTACCAGGATGCTTTGCTAATGTGCTGCTGACAGCCAGGAGCTGCAATGAACACTGGACATGCAGGGCTGCTTCTGCACAAGGGGTGTCTCTGCCAGAGAAGGTGAACCACTGCCAGCTTCCATTTGCAGGAACTGCTTTGCAGGACCAAGGAACAGGTTGGGTGCACAAAAGCACAAATGGAGGTTATTTCATCAGGTTATCAGAAATGATCAAAAGGTTTTTATCAAAACCAGTGAAGGAAAAAATGTAAACAACCCTGAGAGAAAGGACAGTGAGAGCCAAGGCTGCATGTAACATGTCACTGGATCAGAAATGGACACTATGGAAAATGGACAAAAGAGATAAAGCCCAAAACACAGTGTGAATCTGATCACACCTATCTCTGATAGGTACCTGAGGGGCTTCTCTCTTTTGAGCTTTGGTTGAATTTATGAATATCATTATGCCCATTAAGTCTGCCTGCATTATCTCTGAGCTTATCTTATGATGGACTCTGAGCTGACCCTTAAGCAAACTGAAGGAATATATTTTGAAAAAAATTAAATCCATAATAAATATCTCATTAATCAGGATTGTTTTAACAAAATATTTTTTTAAATTTGTTTTCTGGTGGGCTTTTTTGCCTTTATTTTAAAATACATCTGCTTCCTTCATTACTTAAGAACTATTTATCAAAGTGTTCTTTTCACTGGTAAATTTACAGTTTTATTTTTCATTTTTATTTGAATTCTCAATTATAGGTGAATTTTGGTGCAGTGTAATATTTCCCTAAGAGTTTACATAGAAGCAGGAGATGGTAGGCAGAACCAAWTACTACCTTTTAGAAAGGATATTGTTTCTCTTCAATACAATATAATTCAGATTTGTGTGAGAATGTTCACTTAGTATTGTAAATCAAACTTAATTCTTTTTGGCTCATTTTGGATGAATAGAAGCAGGGATTTTTTTAAATTTTTCAAAAGATGGAGTTATTTCTATATTGCCCCTATTCCTTTCTTGTTGCTGAATACTGAGAACAAAGTGTGACTTCAAAAATATTGCACATCTTTTATCTGACTTAAATTGCATGTTTTGTGTAACTTGTAGGTCAATGGAGGATCTTTTACCTTCATTATACTGCTTTTGAATTTTTTCCCTCACTTTTCATATTTATTGATGGTTGGTGCTGCTCTTTTTCTACTTTTAGTAGTTAAAAATGATTAAAATAAAAAACATTGTTAAAATTTTCTATCTCCCCATGTATTCATGGTCCAAACCTCTCTGAGGAAAGATATAAAGCAAAAACATGCTTTTTCCCATTTGATGCATAGGTTATCTTATAGATCACAGGTCAGTTATCACTTTGTGCTGACTTCTGATGAGGACCCATGGATTTTGGTATGAAATTTTACTGTCTTTACAGAATTTGAGCCCTATTTGCATACTGGGAAACTGTATGAAAAGACAAGCATAAATTTGGGGTCATGCTTAAGAATTTCTTATCTGTAACAGGTATGACCCTTGCTATATATAAATTAATTAGATCCAGAAGAAAAATAGAAGAGTAATAAAAATAGATGGAGCTACTTATGCTGACAGAATATTGCATTTGCTAGAGAAATAATAGGATAAGGACAGGAGACAGATGCTTTGGGGAAAACATTTACACTTGAATGTTCACTAAAATCATAAGAAAATGGGAATATTTAGACTTCTCAAAAAAATTCACAGCATGACCATTAAAACCAAAGTGCTGTAAAAGCAAATAATAATATGCCTGATATGCCTGATATGCCATTCATGCATATTATTTATAGAGATGTATACAGTAATGCTATGCTGAACCTTGCTGATGCTGACAAGTTCTCAGTCTTCATCCATGGAAAGCTGAGGCACAGTGGCTCTGTAGATAAACCTGGAGGAAGGAGAATTTTTGTTGTCTATGTCAAAATTCTGCTGTAATTTTCAGTGGTTAGATCAGTACAGCACCCAGTTTTGACTCTCAAGCCTTGTAATTTTACCTAGTTGGGCACAGGCTGAGGGCACCATGATGACCAATTATAGGATATTTCTCTATACAGAAGGTTTTAACCCCGCCAGTTAATGCGTGCCCCAGTGTCTCAGCCATTTGATTTGTGTATTTATAGTTTACGCTATTGCCTGGAGCTTAGGTGGGAGGTTTTGATAAATCCATGTAGATATAAAGACACGGGACCATCCCACTGTTTCTTAAGCTTCAACCTGACACTTATAATGATTATGCCTTCATTATGTGACTTCCATAAAGAAGCAGCAACAAGGAGGCATCAGCATATTGGTAGCAAGGTAAAAGTAAATTTATCTTCTGTCAGTGAGTGCTGCCTGTTTCTAGGCTTTTATTTTGCTACTTTCTCTACTTTATCATTTGTATGTCAGTATGTTCACTTACTTAGGGGAAACACACTGGAGGGAAGAGACATGGTATTTTACTGAGCTATTTCTTGTCAGGTGTCTTTCTGAATTAAGATTCAGTAAGGTATTCTGCACAGTTTAAATATGTGGTAGGTTGACCTTGGCTAGATATCTGTCGCATAACAAGTTGCTCCAGCACACCCCACCTCCTCTTCCTATCCCATGTCATCCCTACCTAAGCTAAATATTTGCCTGGAAAACTAACAGCATTCATTCATTTTCTATCTCATAGCACATGTTGAAAAATAATTTATTTTCCTATGATGGCTTTTCTTTACACTAAAACTCCTGAGTTTTTCTTAAACATTTTTCCTATTATCTTTTAACAGCTGAAACCAACAACAAAACCAATTTCTTCAGCAAAATTCTTTTTTTTTTTGTGGGAAATTAAAAGAAATACAGGGTACCACCAACATTCTTGAACAGCAGAAAAGCCATTTTGTCACAGGAAGAGTACCATCTAGACCTTATATAAACGTAAGAATAACTGCATACCAATAAGCAGTTAGGAAAAAAAGGGAAATAATATATGAAGAACTTATTTATTTATGGCATTTAAATTTGAACTTAGCCTGCATATATATATGCATTCCAACATTCAGACCTTGGAGCAAATATCCCTGCATGTCAGACAGATGAATATCTTGTCTTTTTGCCACTGATATAAGAGAAAATATTAAGAAAATTTTCTTTGAATAAAATTAGTTGTGACAGGCGCAAACTCATCCCTTCCCATGAAGAGAAACTAATTCACTCACTTTTCTGAAGGTTAAATGATGAAGCATTTCACACTATATATCAATTAAAATCAAGTCACATACCCAAAATCTCCAAAATGTTGTAGTTGGCTATGGATGGGCCCCATTGTCTGCACAGCAGGGAGTGGAACCTTAGTGAAGTGAACCCTTTGCAGGAATTTAGATGACATACTCTTGCCAAAAAGCAGCAATATTGGTCATTCCTCCAGATGCATGCAGAACAGAGATTGAGAGAAAGTACTCCATGAGGATTATTTCTCTCCCTTCAGTCTCTCTTCAGCTGGTGCAAGCATAGACTACCACAAGGCATTATTTTCTTTTATTCTGGTTTATTATTGGCTGATTGAATCCCAGAGGAATGTAATGGAGTCAAAAGTTTTGCAAAATTAGGTGAATCTGGACAGAAACCATGACTAAGACAAAAACAAAATGAAAAAAATCAGCTAAGCCTTTTCATAGGAAAGTGGTCTTTTTGTAGATATTTATTAAAGTCCATGTAAGCCTTGGATGATGTGCCTGAATGTAATTTTCCTTTGGGTCTACTTTTAATTCTGCAGACAGAGTGTTATCAATATGAAACAGAAAATGTCACAAAATGCCAAGGCTCAAAGATGTCACTGAGGGAAGAAAAAGAAAAGTAAAAGAAAAAAGGGAAAAAAAATAAAAAGGGAAAAAAATAAAAAGTAAAAAGAGAAACGAATAAGAGGGAAAAAGAAAAAGGAAAAATGTTAAAAATGTTGAGCCCACACCAAGGGTAAATTAAATAAATATGCTTCACAGGCAGCAAACAGTGGTTTTGCAGGGAATATGATTTTATACATTTTGTATCCTATTCATTTTCATGACATTGATGGAGAAATATTAAAACTGTGTGAGTGATGAGGACAAATTAACTTATCAATTACAAGTATGGGACAATGGAGACTGAATTTATTTCACCATTTCCAATTTCAATAAAACTGTAATTACTAACTTGTGGTATCTTCATGAAAATCTGCATTTATTACCACTTAATTTGAAGTCAGTGACTGGTGTATACTTAACTTTTCTGCCATCTAATGCAGAGTATTAAGAGACAGCTTAGAGGAAAGCAATCTCTCTTTTGAATGCTCATAGCAATTTTTTATTTTTGCACTTGTCTGAGCTGAATTTTGGCTGTGACAATAAAGAAATTGGTTTAGTTCAAAACAGTACAGAGAAATTAAAACTTGCTCAAGGACTTTAGTGTCTCTGCCTTTCTTTTATTGTTCTTGTATGTGTATATGTTGTTCCTTTGAACACATATGAGGCTGCATTACCTCAGGAATAGATTCTGCCACTGTTACACTGAATAATACTTTATTGCGAGTGCAGTCTCACAGACTGAGAGATAGATAGATAGATAGATAGATAGATAGATAGATAGATAGATAGATAGATAGATAGATAGATAGATAGATAGATAGATAGATAGATAGATGATACTTCATGTGAATCAGTCTAGAATGTCTAGGATGTTTTAAGGAAGTGCTGGCAGCAACCCCTTTCTGGCATCCCTGTTTAAAGTAAAAGAAGTACAAAACACATTGTTACTTGGTTTCTTACAATAAAAGATGAAGGAATGAGAACACGCATTGGAAAAAAAGCTTTGTGGATTCTCTTCTTTCAGGGCAAAGAAGTTTGCACTTGCCAAATTATTGTTCTTTTGCTGGTTTGGGTTTTTTTGAGGGCAATAGCAATCTGCTCCTTCCTCCCTATGACCTGAGATCTGCACACCATCTGATGCGGATCACCCACAAGTGACCTTACAGAATGATTAGATCAAGAGTGACAGCAAACCAGATCAATTAGCATCATACATTTGGAATCTATGTTGATTCTAGTATGGTAGTGTACTAAAAATAAACAAAATTACAGGCTAAAATTTGTCTTTCACAACACTCATTCTAAAATAAATAAAATATGAAGTTAAAAAACCCCTTGTTGTGTACATACAATATATGACCAACATGGAATGGGAATTGGTGGTCTAATAAATAGAAGAATGTAATCGTCTGCAGGGGTACTTCTTGATACTTTTAAGTGCTTAGATGAGGGAATTAAAAGTAATAAATAATAATAATGTAATAAATATACTGCAGAAAAAAATCTGAACTGCATTGGAGAAAGGGTTTAAAATTCAAAATCACCTTAAAAATCAGAGATATGATATGGGATATAAGATAAAATTTAATAAGATATATAAGAAGACCTTTATTTGTGTGGTAAAAATAGACAGCAATCTATACACTGGAGGGAAGGGATACCATCCAGAGGGACCTTGACAGGCTTGAGAGGTAAGTCAGTGAAAACCTAAAAAACTTTAAAAACACAAGGTCCTGCACCTGGGTCTGGACAATCCCAGAAATATTTACAGGTTGAGTGGAGAAATGATTGATAGAAGTCTTTCAGAGACTTGGAGGTGATGGTTGATGAAAGCCTCAAAATGAGCTGGCAGTATGTGCTCACAGCCCAGAAAACCAGTGGAAATCTGGGCTGCATCCAAGGCAGTGTGCCCAGAAGGTTGAGCGAGGAGATTCTGCCTCTTTACTTTACACTGGTGAGACCCCACCTGGAACCCTCCATCCAGTTCTGGTGCCGCCAGCACAAGAAAGACATGGAATAGTTGGAGAACTCCAAAGGAGGGCCAATACATTGATAAGAGGACTGGAGCACCTCCTTTACAAAGAAAGGCTGGGRAAACTGGGGSTGTTCAGCCTGGAGGAGAGAAGGTTGTGCGAAGACCTCATAGCAACCTCCCAGTGTCTAAATGGGCCTACAAGAAAGCTGGAGAGGAACTTTCATTGGGAATTGTAGTGGGAGAACAAGGAGGAATGGGTACAAGCTGAAAAAGGGGAAATTTAGGTTAGATATTATTAAGGAATTTTTTATTGTGGGGCTGGTTAAACGCAGATTGTCCAGCAAGGTTGTAGATGCCCCAGTCCTGGCTGTGTTCAAGGCCAAGTTGGGTCAGAGTTTGAGCAACCTTGTCTAGTTGGAATGTCCCCATAATRGCAGGAGGGGTTGGGAATAAGCGGTATTTAAGGTGCATCTGAATCCTATCCTAGGGTGGCTTTATGATGCTTGTATCCCCAGTCACCTGTTCTCTTTGCACTGTAGGTTGAATTCTGTGCCTTTAAGACCAGTCCTGGGAGTGAGGCAGGGAAAGAAGAAGCATGCAGTTTGTTTTGAAAAACAGCCTTCACTCCTCTGCATTTTTTTTTCCTCAGGACAGTGTTGTTCCTTGGAGGCACAGATCCCGGCCAGACAGAAATCTTTTTTTTTTTTTTTCTGCTTGTAGTTAGTTTAGCTAGCTGAGGCAAAGAAGCTTCCTGGACTAGTTTTTTTTTCTTTTTCTTGGGGCTGTTTAAATCTGCTCTGGACTGAAAAACCCAGAGGAGGACAGAGGGCTGGCACCTGGGGCCCACTGGGGCCTGGACCTCTGGAGGGACTGGGGCTGGTGAGAGACTCAGAGAGCTGAGCTACATCCACGGCAAGGACTTCCTCAGTTTTGCCTCTCTCTTCGGAGCAGAGAGAAGTTTTATTGTTTCATATTATTCACATATTATTCATTCTTTGTGCTTGTGGGCATTCTGTTTGTTTAAATAAATATTTTTTTCCACTTTTCTCTGAGGAAATTCTTTCCCCGGACTGGCTTGGGGGAGGGGCCGATTGGCTTTGCTCTCCAGAGGAACCCTATTTCAGGGGTTTTCTCCCAGATTGGCCCTAAACCAGGATAAATCCCTAAATATTTTGTGATTCTACAAAATTCAGTGTACTATTAGCTCTTTAGAAAAAAATCTTGAAGAAATAATTTTTTCAGATGATGATGACCAAGAAGTTAGCAATGAATGATCAAGGTTGTAAAAGAACATACTAGGTTGTATAGTAGGATGAAATGTGAGCAGAGGTTGTTATAAATGTTAAAGAATTGTTCCTTTTAAGAAAATGCTTACTATTAGTAAGGCATTKTGTTGGTAGAGTTATTTTTTCTTGTTTTGTGCAGCTTGAGAATAATGTGCTACATTTTGAAGAACATTTGAATCACTAAAAGAGATCTGAAAGAGCTCTATGAAGCAGATTAGGGGTATGAAATGTCACTTCTACAAGGAGGTTAAAGAGCTTGGGACTGTTAAATTCTGAAGATAATGAAAGAACACAGAGGAGGAAAACAGAAGTTGGATATACAAAGGCTTTTGTAAAGATCAGCTAGGGGGGTTATGTAATTAAAAAATTATGCCATTTATCATATGTTTTAAATAGTAAAAATAGTAGCTATTCCTTGGGTCTTTTCCAGTCCTATTTTTCTATAATTTTAATTCTAAGAATCAGAAAAGGAAGATTTTCTTAATTCACTATTGTCTAGTAGTATGACTTTTAATGTCATGTTTTGCTATAAACCCTTAGGAGATATCAGTTGTGATGTCATCAATGTTAAGAACAGTATTTTCCCTTGATAGTAGCTTGGGTAGATGGTACAGTTGATTTAATGGATTGTTCCCCTACTGCTAGTACTTGTTCTTGTAGTGTATGTTGTGTTAATTTATTCTTTTACTTAGAGCTTAAACATCAAATGGACATTTTTATAAATAAGTATACTGTGAGTGTAGGGTGGGTAATGAAAAATCACTGACCTGTAGATCATACCTTTGAAAACATTTTAAATCTTTAACTCAAATCCCACAACCCTGGAACTTTAGGGGAGTAGCTTTGATATAGTCATTGTTAAAATTTCTCAATAACAATCTGGGATTTTTTAAAGCTTAGGAGAAAGATACGTAAGTAGGGAGGGAAGAAATGAAAACACTAATGAAATGTTATGATTTTATTTCAAAACTTAGTATTAAATTATTATTGCCCTCATGTTGCTCTGTGTGAGTAATTTTCAAGCAGGAGTAAGCTTCTGTTGAAGTTTCTGGAAATATTCCCTCTAGATTTTTTTGTCAGAGTGAATAGAGAAAATACAATCATAGAGATTAGTGGGCTTTACCTTTGGATATAAGGACACATAAGTCATAATTGAAGCACATTGTAGCTTCCTCTATTTACATTTCCCCAGAAGCAGATGCAGAACATAAAAAAGCAGAGCTTACAATCATGAGCCCTGTTAGTTCACATTAAATTTTTAATTTGTTTTGAGTCAGAAGAACAAGACTGCAAAAAATCTGTCTGCAAAACCCACTATTGAGATCTTTCTGACTTTTAAAACAACAGACACTACTCACAAATAGATTTCCTGTACAGGAGACAAAGCCTTCCTTTCCTGACATCCCTCTGAAAAGCACTGAGTCACTGCATGCCGTCGGTTGTACTTCTGAGGCTGTTCATTCCTCATGTGTGAGATGATTTTGACTGGTTGTGATGTCAAATGCTGTGATAAGAGATACATAGTCTTTACAAGCAATTGGATCAGTTTAAAATCAATCACAGATACCATCCAGAAACTTCATTAAAGTTTAGAACTTCTTCTTTTGGCAGAACCATTTGTTCCTGTCTAGGGGAAAAACAATGAATATACAATACAATGAGGAGAAACAAAAAGAAGGGAACAATTAGGTACAAAAGGTTACACCTCCACTTAAGATCAAGTACTGAGAAAGTACATGATGTCAAATAAGTTTGCCAATGTAATAAATATTGCACTATCGTAAAGAGAAATATGAGATACAGAAGTAATAAAACCAGAATTATTAAGTCAGATGTTCTATTTGCATATTAATTTAATCACACCAAAGCATATCTCACATGTAAAAATCTGATTAGAAATTACTGTCTTATGATCTGTGTTTTTCTGTGTGGTACAATACTGCTTTATTCTATAGCCAAAGCAAGGGAAGAGGAACCAAAATGTTTAGCCTAATGCTTTTACTTTTGCCTATATTTTAGATAGTATGATCCCAAACTGGTTAATGTTAGTGATAACTGGTTAAAGTGATTTGCCATGAAGTTCAATTTTCATGTTTTGCACAATCTGTATAACTTTCTTCTTATGTGTCAGTCTTAATGTAATTCTTGTGTAGAATGTTCCTCCCAAACTGATGTAGTCAGTCTGTCTCATTCTCCCTTTTTGGGAAAAAAATTGCAGGGAATAATAGGAACAGTAATTAAGCAGACATGCAATCTTTTTCTTTATCATTACAGGTGGATCATGCAGACTTCCTAATGACTTTGTCTACAGGGTTAATGATATTAGCATCCTTCTCTTTGTYCTGTTTCTCACTGCACTTCTTTACCTTAGTATACTTCAGCTCTCACCTATTTCTTTCCTGTTTCTCCACTTGATCTTGCTCTAGTCTTGCAATCCACCCACTGTGAAACAGAAATCCTGTTTGTATTGCACTGTCATGAAGGAAGTACATGTCGTTTTGCATCACAGAAGCTTTTTGTCAGGAACTCTTTCATTTTGGTTTTATAGATATATATTAAATGATAAAAAGAAGATGAGGGAAGCCTATGGGTTAAGTGATGAATTAGAAGGAGTAGTACAAGCAGCTGATAATCCATTTTTCTTTCTTAAAATTAGACATCTATATCTGTGATGTAAGGGCATGAAAAATCTGAACAGAAAAATCTGACCAATCTGACTGGGGACTTAAAAAATGACCCGTGTAGGAATCAAGCAAGACTGATGTAGTGAGAATAAGCACAGGCTGCACAGTCTCAGCAATGGTAGACTCAGAAGTCATAAAGATTACCCAGTGCACAGAAGGACTATACTTGAGATGCACATGTGTACTATTGTCTTCAAATATATTTAGACCAATCCACCCTGCTAAAATAGAGGGCAGTAGGGGATGAGACAATAATTTTTCATGTTTTCTAGCCGTCTCCCTTTTTCTTATAAGTTGTACTTAAAGTAAGGACATTCCCTAAGTAAACTGTGTCTATACCTATAAGGACTAAATAATTTTTGCTGTTACGGCTGCTTAGAAGCGTGTATGTTCCTGCTTTGTTTGATACAGCCATGCAGAATTAATGAAAAGCAATCATTGATATATCAGGTTCAAAGAATACTTTTAAGAATAATGTATTGAAATCTTCTTTCACAGCAAACAATATTTTAAAAAAACTTTTATATAGCTTTTAAAAAGTTTACATGTGTAAGTAAATGTTTTTCCTTTTCTTCCATACTTGTCTGAAGTAACAATAAAATATAACCACAGGTTTTCTTCAATCAACAATAATGATTCTTGAGAAATCTTAGTGCTTCTTTTCAATTAATGATTCTAAATTATTTCTTTAGCTTGTTCTCATTTTTCGCTGAGGTTATAAACTTCTAAAGATCCCTTAGTGTTGTGGTCTTTCTACAGTGCTTTGGAATTTACACTGGAAAAACATTATTCTGATTTAGAATAATTTTATATATATAAATTAAGGTAAAAAACCCAATAATCTTGGAAAAAGTTGAGATGAGAAATTCATGTACTAGTGAGACTCTTTCATAATTTGTGGTCCATTTTTGCCACTAGTGCCATCTGTGCTGTTCTTACATTAGGAAGCACACTATTTCACTCCTAGGATTTTGTTTTGTCTTTTTATGTCATATTCTTAAAGTTTTTACAAAATTGTGCCTTTTGGTATAATTTGTCATTGATATCATCCTTTAGGTATGTGATAAGAATGTTGTTTTTGAGATTTTCACCAAAAAACTTCAGTTCTTTCTAAGAGATGCTCATGGGTCATGGGCTGAGTCAGTGTGCGGCTAATTGGAATGTTGTAGAGATTTTGCTGCCACGTGAATATGTTTATGTTGAAATCTAGGTATAAATATCAATATAATCATGATGAATTGGGTAAATGCAGAGGAAGTTTATGCTTCAGTTTATGAAGTAAAAGCATTATGTTTCCTGTGTGGAATAGGAGTGTGAATTACTCAGACTTTTCCCCATGCAGTTTAAGCTTTGTACTGGTGTCAGGCCAAGGAGGGCTGGCTTTAAGTGCTGGCAAAGGATGCAAACAATCTGCCAGAGCAGTGCCTGCTTTCCCAGACACCAACTCTTCCTGCATAGAGTTCTCTATGTTACCTCCAGCAAAAAAGCCACCAGCATCAGTCTCTGCCTCATTTCCATTCCTCTTCCTCAACTCCTTCCTTTTCCTGCTGGCTCCCTTTGGCTCCTTCTTCTCCCTCAGTCTTTCAGCACACCAAGGAAAAAGAAGTGATTGCTAATATATGAAGGGACTGGAAACAAGAGGAGGAGACAGGGAGATCCCTGTGTCTCTACTCCTCAGACTGCAAACAAGCCCACCAACCCCTTTCATCTCAGCCAGTAGCAGGCTGAACCTTCCTACTTTCTATATGCTATATGAAAATTCAACAATAGCCAAGAAAGAATTTTTTGATTGCTTCTCAGATTTGACAGCACCAGTAAAACAGAATATTATTAACACTGTGGACCTTGAAGCCAAGAGGATTTTTTTTTTCAAGCAGTTTATTCTTCATTAAATCACGTTACTAGAAATTTGTGGAATAGATTCCTTGATCTCTACGTTAGTTGGGGTGTGTATTTTGCTTTGCACATTTACTGTCTGTTTTGATTACACTTGAACTCTAGCTTATTATCTTCCTCTTCCTTACTATGATTTCTCAAGCTCCCTGAAATACCACTACATTTTGTCTCACAAAGTATTATTTAGCCTTTCCAAACTTTAATACCTGTTGAACTCAGTGAAGTTCAGAGAAATCAGTAATAATGATCAAAGGCATTAAATACTTTCCAAGAGAGAGACTAGCAGGTAAGGTAAGGCTCTGATCTGGAGGAGAAACAGTTGAAGGGAATAACACAGAACTCTAAGAGACCTTGGAGGACTTGCATGGTCATTTCACTTCTGAAACAAATGAAACCAGGTTCAGGAAAACTGGAAAACAGTGATTTCTTATGCATTGAATTACCAATCTGTGAAAGTTTTTGCCTAGATGTGGTGGATTATAGGTGTCTGAGTTTTGTTTAGCTTGACACGAACTAAGGAAATCCCATTGACGGCATACAAATACAGAGAACAAACCATAGCACCTAATCCTATGTATGGTGGGGTGAAGCCACAGTTATGAGGACAATTTATTAATAGTTGACCCAGTCAGGACATCTCTATGTTTTTGTGGAAAGTGACAATATTAAGTAAGTAACAGTAACCATCCAGAGTTTTCAGTTCTTTTACCTCCCTAATTATAGCAAATGGATACATTTTACTGAAAAAAAAAATTCAAAATATATTTAGCTCAATTGTTGAAAAACATCTAAATTCTCTAGCTGACATCTGCCAACAGATATTAAAAAGATACTACCATAGAAAATTCTGTAGAATTAATAATCTTGGCTAGTAATTCAGCTGTTTGAAATTGTCAGAAGTACAGAGAAAGTGGTAGCTTGTGTTTAGATTACAGATCTTTAAGGGTCAAACAGTATTACTTGTTGGCATATAGGAATAAGTAGGGTATATCATGTTCTTCTGGTTTATAAAGTTCCAAAAAGTTTGAAAATTCTCAGATTCATGATGCAAACACTCAGCATAGACATGAGAACAAGACAAGGACTTCCCATCTGGAGACCCGGCCAACTGAAAGAATGCAGATCTTTCCTTTGATACTGGGGGAGATCATTGGCTCAAAGCCAGGAACAATTAACTGCATGGTGATCTGCTCTTCATCAAGGAATTAGATTTTTTTTATTATTATTTTTGTAGGCGTGCTACTATATGAGATGTTGTCCAAAGTTTGCTAAATCAGGCATGATGCAACTTTTGGTCTTAAATCACAGTACCTCTGCACAACTTTATGAATTTTTTTACTGTCTTTTTTCTATAAATAAGATGAGCTGTTTGACTTGCATAAATGCAAGATTGGAAATGCATCTTCAGACTCTAGCTTTTTCCAAATTCAAAAAGCCAGTTTTGTACAATAATCATAAGTCCCATCTGACAGGCATTGGTGGTCCATGTGAGGAATGCTCCGTGCTCATTCATGAACTCCTTCACCAAATCACATAAGTAGATAAGGTAGCAAATTGCTGTTGTCTAATATCCAAACTGAATATGAACATGTGACATTTCAAGACTTCCTGTATTGATGCAAATAAACATGACAAGTAGAATGGAAACACTCAGGTCATTGTACACACACACAAAGAAAAAAACCCCAAACCAACCAACCAAACAAAAAAAACCCTCAAAAAAAAAAAAGGCATCAAGTACTAAGTATTACGTTCCTGTGTCACCCTTATTATATTCAGAATTTTAAATAACTTTATGTATCCAGTCTTAATTGATCATAGTGAGAGTGGAAAAATGTGAACTGAAGTGCAAATCTGCTTTGAAAAGATTCATTCCTAACCTGAAACTCAGCAAACTTAAGGACTGCTGCCTGGACAAATGTCAGTCATACTGTAAATCAAAGTAACTCTGCAGCATATTTCTAAAAGGTGATGAAAATGCTTGTAAAGGAAAATGTTTCCTCTGAAAAGGAAGAAGTGACCAAAGATATTGCCTACTTCTGCCCCTATCAGTACTTTGTTAATGGAAATTTTTATATTAGAATACAAAGTAATTGCTATATCTCAATTTTTGCATAGTGATAAGTTTGTGGGCAAACATTACCTTTTCACCAATATTTCAGTTTGTTTAGGTCTATTTTGTATTATTTATTTTATCCAGCTAATGCCCTTCCCCTACTTTGGGATACAAGTCCTCCAAATAAATAAGTAGAACACTCTTTCACCATCACCGAGTAGAAATATTTAATACATTTTTTAAAAAACACTAAGATAGAAAAAAAAAAAGGAAATATATTTTTTTTGAAAAACCACAACCACTTTTATAAAAGGGCAAAAGAATAGGCAAAAATAAAATGATTAGAAAATAAGCTTCTACAAATAATTTCAGAAAAAATATTGTTTTCCTTTTTTTTGTGTGTGTTGCAATGATTTTGAAGACTGCTTTATGTATGTTTTCTGGGGAGGAAATAAGGTATCTTTATATGGAATTAGTCTCATGATTCTAGTAATTGAATCATAGAAAGAAAAGTAAATTTTTTTCAGTTGCTCTGTTTGATCTCTGTAGCCTGTTGTTACACCAGCTGGAGGTAGTATAGATATTCTCTTTGAATTTACTTTCTTTCCCAGAGGTAAAGGAGAAAAATCTCTCAGATAGGTGCAATTCAGCAAGTTACTGGTGTAATTCTAATTTTCATTTGTAAAAAAATAGCTTTCGCAACTGGAATTGTAGCTATCTTCAGGGCTTTTTTTTTTTTTTTTYTGAGATAACACAGGTACCTAGAGTGAGAGTAAAGGAGGAAAACATTTCAAAACAAGGTCTCTCTATGTTTCACATTATTAACCTAATTTAGTTCTGGTCAGCTTGGGAAAAATCACAGCTCATTTTGTTGATATGAATATATTACACAGCAACAGTGCACAGAACACCTTGTTCCCTAGACGAGAAGAGAACATTTTTCTGAGATGAGCCCTGCAGTATCTAAAGCAGCCGGCATCTTCTGCCTCTCAACTCTTTGAATAGCTCTTGAACTGGACACTCAGTGAAAAATTTTATTTCAAACAATAATTATGAAAAGAACCATCCCAAAATAGGGTCAAACAGGAATCTGGTGTGGCTGCAGGCCCCATTGCAGTGGGACAATGGGTAGACTGCTGGAGTGTCATGCAAGGGAGGAGAGCAGTCATCCAAGCCCTGGCTGTGCCGTTGTACCCAGCACTGCAGTCTGCTCTGGTGAGCTCCAGCAGAGAATAGCTTTTTGTGTGTAAATGAGAGGCCTTTCATTTCCCAAGCTAGTGTACAACATCCCCTTCTGTTGAGAGCAAACATGGGGAACCAGCCAGCACTGAGTTAATTACAGAAGAGCATCAGCTCTTATTTTAGTGAGACAAAGCTCTGTCACTGCTTCGATGCACTTCTTCCCTTGCACTTCAGCATCGCAAGTTCATGTCCCAGATGGGGACTTTGTCTCTTGGTGAGACTGTTTGCTGGAACATAATGTTCTTGGTGCTAAAAGCAATTATTACAAAGGGGGAAATTTAATCAGGAAGGCAAAAACACTGTGTAGTGCCTGTTCACTGATTCATAACTAAGGATAGTAATTAAATAGTGGGCTGGTTTGGACTCTGCCTTTCCCTCTATGGCAGCTGCTGTGGTGGTTTGTGGTTTGAATTAAAGAGAGGGAGAAAAATGACAATAAAAATGATACAATAAAAATGTCACAGCTGGCTTGTCTTCTAAGAAAATGTCATTTCTTTCTCTGCATTGCACATATTTTGCTACTGCTTTTAATGTTATGATCATCCAAGTTCTATATATACAAGTAGCCACAAATTCTAAATTCAGTACTTTAAAGGTGTATGTAGACAAAAATATATAATGCAAAGCTATGAGCCATATATGTGAATCTAATAAATTTCTTTTTTCTACTGCTGTCTTTCATAGGTTGTTTTCGTGGAGCGCATTGCAAAAACAGTCCAAATGCATCACTGCTCAAGGATGGAGTGGTCCGTGTAGTTCCAAGCTTAGAGTGTTATGGGCATGAGTTCTTTTTGACATTTAAGGTTAATAATTAATGGTTAAGATCTATGTGGCCATGCATTTAGAATGTTTCTTGTTTGACAATTCCAATCTAGGGTCTGGAAGGTCTCTCTAACTTGGACAAGTCCACCAGCTCCCCAGATCATGCAGACAAGAAAGCATGATGTTTCCCAAAAGAATGCACAACATTTCTGTACTTAGAAAACTAGAGAGAACTGTCAGTGAGCTATATATCAGGCCATTTTGTGTTTGTAAAAACATTCCGTTCTGTCTTTCAGTGGTCAGCTGAGGCCAAGAAAAAAATCAAGAAGAAGATCATTTGCACCAATTAGCAACTACTTAGCTATAATCCTCTTACCTGTTCAACAACCCAGTTCTGTAGGATCTTCCTCCCACTGACACATGTACTTACAGAGCACCTGCAGTGCCAATGACAGTGAAGCATCCTAAGCCCCTAAGCTTTGATGGCAGACCAGACCCCAGACTCCAAACTGTTATCCTTCACCATGAGAGATCAAGGCATCTCCACTGAGTGTAGAAATAAATCAATACACTTTTTCTTTTTCTTTCTTTTTCTTTTTCTTTTTCTTTTTCTTTTTCTTTTTCTTTTTCTTTTTCTTTTTCTTTTTCTTTTTCTTTTTCTTTTTCTTTTTCTTTTTCTTTTTTTTTTTTTTTTTTTTTTTTTTTTTCTTTTTCTTTTTTTTTTTTTTTTTCTTTTTTTTTTTCTTTTTCTTTTTCTTTTTCTTTTTCTTTTTCTTTTTCTTTTTCTTTTTCTTTTTCTTTTTCTTTTTCTTTTTCTTTTTCTTTTTCTNTTTCTTTTTCTTTTTCTCTTTCTTTTTCTTTTTCTCTTTCTCTTTCTCTTTCTCTTTTCTTCTGCTTCTGCTTCTACTTCTACTTCTTCTTCTCTTTTTCTTTTTCCATTTTTTCCTTTTTCCCTTTTTTATTTTATCCTTTTTATTTATAAACTATTACTATAAGTCATTTAATATTGCAAAGTTTTATATCTAATTTTGAACAATCATATTTTATCTTATTTTATTGGCACAGCCAGAAGTATAAGTGGAAATTCTACTAGACAAGCTGAAAAGTGTTTTCATGGCCTCAAGCTGCTGGTGCAGCTAACGGTGACTGTACAATATCAATCAATAGAATTCCCTATCATTCTGCAATGGCAAAAATAGATGGTAGTGCAAATGTCACAACCAGAACACCACTGTGATATCGACACACCATCAAATTTTATTCTTTTCTAAGGAGTACTGGGCATACATAGAGGTAGTTACTTCAATGTCTTTCTTTTACTCATGTCACATACCAATGTGTAACCTCATTTAATTAATCATGAAAACTTTAAAGTATCATTGCTTGAGTGAAAATGCAGGAGCACCAGGGATCCAGTGAAAAAGGGGAGACAAACAGAAACAGGTCTGTAAATCCTGCTAATTCTACCACTTTGAATATCACTGTATGAATCAAGTTGCCGTGTTGGCTTTGTGTTTTAGAGCATACAGAATACTCTTGTACTTACCATGGCATATCTACAAGCTATATTTTCGCACACTGTAGTTCAGGTGTGAAACCCGATATTCAGGTTTGTGGTGTACAGTTTTCAGAATTGTCAGTGTTTGTTTGTCTTTTGAACTGTGAAGAATGTGCCAAGAATTATTAAAAGTCAGTGATTTGCTAGCTGGGTGCCTGCCTGGAGTTGGTTTCAACCCTTTATGCTTGTTTTGCATTTCTGCTATACATTTCAAGAATTAGATCATCAAATGAAATATAATTTCTGTCAGTACAAGCAGTCTAATATTTATACACTTGGGAATTTTAACTGCTTTCAATCTAATTTGTTTAGCTGCTGCCAGCAGATCTTTTACCCTGAAGACATAATTGGGCTCCCTTTAATGCTTACTTTGCCCTCTTATGGGGAAATGATCTCTTTTCTATTAGCATTTCGCTGATTCTTCCTTATCATATGTCTTAGTAGAAAACTATGCAAATCTTTAGAGGTATTTTCCAGGGGCACTGTGCTATCTCTACACATTAGCTTTTCTTCGGCATTGGAGCAATGTGCAGGATGCAAAAAGGATGTTTCAGAGTTTCTCATTTTATGTGTACACATGCATACAGGCATGCAAGAGAATGAGAAACATATTTCATTGCCTGATCTGAATTTCTCTCCAAGATTTATTCAATGAACTTCTGTCAAGATCTTCAGCAAATCAGTATTTTGTGTCTAAATAAAAAATGTGGGATCTGTGTGAATTCATTTTCAAGTAGTTGTCTAAAATTTTGACAGCAGCCATGATGACCCAACTGTTAGCTTGTTTGCACACAATTTTTCTTTTACTAAGTTCTGCTGATTACCAGTTAGAGGAAAGTACATAATATTTCATTTTACTCTCTTAGTGCTTCAGATGAACTTTTAAAATTTTCATTTTTGTCTTTCAAAATAAGATTTTTACTGCAGCAATAGCAACCTAAGTATAGATTGATTTATTATGTGAAATACAAAATTAATGAGTGTCTGTCCCCCAAAATTGAGTTATAGCATAGCTCCTATATATATATAGATCTTTACACAAATCTGAATGTATTCTCATGAAAATATTTAACTTGGTAGAAAACTTTATTTTCAATGTTTTTAGAGCATATCCCTATACCCACCTTTCACTGCTGAGATCACAAATACAACTCTATTTTTTATCAAATAGGCGACTTTATATCTTCTAGTAATAAAAAAAAAATCAGCTTTGGCATTCTCAAGTTTTCTGATGTTCTCTGTTTTCTTTGCATACAAATTTTATTTCTTCCTCCAGAGAAATAGATTTTAAAGCATTTCATTAGGCTGCAGCACTTCACTTCTGCCACTGTATGGTGCTGCACCAGGCTGTAAGTGCACGGCAGACCTTTGCATGTTGTGTGAAAAGCGTCATTGCGAATGAAAGCTGGTCTACCCAGTTCACAATGAAGAGAGAAGGAGAAGGAGCTGTTTCCCGAGACACGAGAATGTGCTTCAGCTCCGCTTCTCTACAAATGACCGCAGGGAGCTTCCGCAGCCAGCGCTGGGGCTGGTTCCTCCTCTCCTCTCTGCTTCTCCACACACAGGCAGACTTTGTGTGAAAAATTAGTGATCAACGTCCTCTGGAACACTATAAGGTCACCCCGATAGGGTTTTACAGCCACACTAAAAGAAGTAATTGGTAAGACACAATAACAGTTCCTGTTAGAGCAGACGCTAAACCATCCCTGCTTTCCAGCTGCATAGAGGTCCAGGAGGAAGTTGCAATGCCGATATCTTTAGCTAAATTTCAGTTTTTCTTTCCATCAGCTGATTCTCCTGCAGAAGGAGTAGTAATTCAGCACCAGCAGCCAAAATATCAAAGCCAGACGCCATGTGAAGAACAAGAGGGTCTTAGTTTTCACCAGTGCTAGCAGGTTTCATGCAAAGGATACTGGACAGTAGTAAAGCTGATTATTTCTTTTGTGGAAATAATAACACTGGTTTTATATTTCTGCATTATATAAAACAAGCCACAATGCAAGCTTGCAGAGTTGCTGCAAATGCAAACTGCTCTGCAAGGAGCTGATAATAATAATGTTAAAAAGTGGAAAGAAAGAGGAGTGCTAAGAAAGGTGTTAAAATTTATTCTTTCCAAATTAACAGTTTTTCTTTTGAATAGCATATGATATTAAGACTAAAAAAAAAAGAAAAAAGCTGAAACTCAACATATATAAAAACAATCACAAATCCCTTCAACACTTTTTCAATTTTTTTGCTTTCATCAAGGCACTGTTACTTGACAAATTAAGCATGGCATATGCAGCTAAGTTAATTTGTTGGGTTTTTTTTTTTTTTTTTACCTTTATTTTTTTAAAAAATATTATTTATCAGAAAAGAGTTCTGAGAAAGATTAATGTTTGATACTTTTATAGGAATCATAGGTGTGAGTGAAATGGTTGTATTATTGTTCTTGATGCATGGACTTTTTATATTTCTTCTTCATTTGATTTGCACCTTGATTATTTTTGCAGTAAAATCATATTCTGACAAAATCATGCTTGTATTTAAATAGAAGAAAAGTGATTTTTTTTTTTTTTTTTTNTTTTTTTTTTTTTTTTTTTAGTTTTGTGAGATCAAAATTGAGCATTTAAGAGATATATTAACCTGGGAGGCCCTGTGCCACAAATAATGTTTTCTTATATTTGAGGATATGTGACCTTATGTGTTTTCCATACTTTTTTAATATTTTGATATTATTAATAAGAGTTATGCGGGTGGGCATGAGTGCTTAACAATTTTTTAATTTTGCCTGCTTTTTTAATCACATGGAATCTATTTATTGTTTATAGTTCCACTGCTTGTAGGAATTGATTAACTTTGAATATTCACAATGCCGTTTTAAGGAAGGGTATGAGAGAAGAGGAGAATGAGGGGGGTGGAAGGGAAATGGCATTCTTATAGGCTGCTTTAAAGAAATCGTAAAAATTCACCTAAGGAATTTCTTTCATTCAACAAAAATGCTTTTGTAGAACAAACATCAACACCTGTATTTCCAGTGTGTATTTCAAAATAAAATTATCAACTCCCGTTTSAGTGCCTCCAGTTTAAAGAAGGATTGACGAAAATGTAGAATCAAAGATTTCTGGGTGTTTCTAGGTGAGGAAGATGTGGGAATGATAAAAAATTTTTACTGAAGTTTTCTATCCATGTTTGGAATGCAATAGGTTAAGGACAGCATTCCATCTTTGAAAAATGATATCTATCTGAACTAGAAGTACTTTTTAAATATGGCAAACTTCCAAATAAAGATTAAGGAAAACATAATCGGATATTATACCATTAAATAATGGTAGCTCTTTTTAATATTTGAAATGCAAAAAAAACTTTAGATTTGTAAGCAATGATTTAATTGTAGGTTTCCTTATTATTATAACTATTTACTCCTTAAAAGTTAACTCTTTCTTCTTTTATATTTCCCTGCTTTATTAACTTTAACTCCTAAAATGGTTTAAATTTGTAGATGTATAATAATAATAATAATAAAATTTAGCCAAGTATTTTCCTTTTTTTGCTTCTCTTATATTCAATATATTTTTGCTTCTTCCTAGCAGAACTATAATATTGCAATGGAGATTCCCTGTCTTTTCATTTTAATGACAGTGAAAATGAACAGATTATAAGGCAGAGAAAGATTTTCTTATGTATTCAATAAAATATTCTCAATCCTTAATCATTCAGAAAAATAGCCTGAGTCATATTGCAGGAACATGTAAAACAATAGTTTTGCAGGTTGATGAAACTACAGTCTGTGATGTGAAAAGTCTTCTAGTTTTCTTTATACAACAATTGTACAAGAATACACAAAATTCAGTTTATTTTAGAATGTGTGACTATCCTAGGATAGTCCTAAAYTGATTTTGTTCAGAGAAATTTGATTAGAACTAGAGATCAAGTAAGAAGGTAGCTCAATCCTCACCCTCAATATTTTCAAGTCTTAAGTGCTTAATTCTTCAGGTTTTACACCTGCACACTGGAGGAGATTTGCAGGGCTGTTGAATACCAAATTTGGTGGTTGAAGTGATGTTTAAGTGAATGTAGAGCATAGCTGAAAAGGCTTGAAATCTATATTGGTATTTCCATCGAATCCAGGATGGAGATGGAATAAACAAGTAAACTTGTTGGCCTTACTGAAGCACTTGTTTGTTTCCCTATGATTTCTTCAAAGGCTAAAGCTGACAAACAGGCTGGACTATCCAACTGAGATGTGGATAGTCCACATCTTTTTTCCTGTTATTTAGTGGTGGGATTTTGGTTTGGTTTTGTTGCACACCTCTCATGGAAGTAAAAACTGGATAAAAAATAAATTGCAATTTTAAAATAATCTGGTTTTCTAAATCAGTCTAAAAATTCTTGGAGTTAAAATTCACTGAGAGATCTCCACATTCCTACAATGCCTCATATTTATCTAATTACAGAAGCAGCATAATTTCTAAACATTAAATTTACTTAGGTTGTAAGTAGAAAATTAAAACATTTCTTAAAAGAATATACAAGCTGAAGTCCTAGGGGAAAACAGGTAAAGTAAATGCTTCAAGACCACCTTCCCTGCCATTCTGCTGGTGGGTTTTTTTCCCCGTACAAAACTACTTCTGTCCACAAGATAGAAATTTTGTTGCCAAATTTTGTTTCCCTTTTTTGCATTTAGCCATCTTTTTCTACCCTCTTTGTTTTCTCTTCACCTTTTCAATTGGTATTCAGGTTTTCAATCTTTTTTACTTGGTCCCTGTTTCCTGTATTGCCAGAGCTTTTCTCCTCCATTTGCAGTGATCGATTTGATTGGTTTTGACAGTCCTCACCATTAATGTTTTTCCTTCACTTCAAGGACAGTTCTGTTTGCTGCTCTCTTTTGCATACTCTATTGACCAGTTCAGACAGTTGGTTTGGCTTCTCCATGTTTTCTGCTGCTTCTGCATGCACTCACTTTTTTCTCTGCAAATGAAGATGCCTGCTCTCTCTAGTTGATCAGATATAAGCTGTCTTGGATAAACTCAAAAGTCTGTGAAAGGATTAATTAATCTATTAATGGAATAACAGCACAATATAGGGCTCATTTATTCTCTCTGCACTCAGAAAATGGGACTTGAAGTGAGTAGGAATGAAAATAATAAAAATGTTTGTTACAAATGTTTTGATTTTACCACTGTATCACATCAATCATACAAGGGACTTTTGACTTAGCTCTGCTCCTTTTATTTTTCTATTAAGTGGCTTTGCTCTTGTCATCAAAAAGAAAGAGTCAAGACCAAAACTTAAGTTTGCTGTAGCGTTGGATTTGATTCTGTGTGCCAGACACCTTTCTAATTACTGAAAACAGGATATGGCAACTTAGAAGATGAAGTTTTGGTTAATCTATGTTTTGCAGATTTGTTCAAAGTCTTGTTGTATTAAATATGATTTGTGAAGATAAGGAGTGCTAAGACTTTGAAACCCTGTTAGTGAAGTTCACCTAGATTTGCAGTAGATGAATTCATTGCAAGTATATGCTATATTACTTAGGAAGTATTATGAAAGGATATAAATGAAGAAAAATAAAATTAATCGATGCGTCAAGGAAAAGTAATACTTGGCAGTGTCATCCTTTTCTACTCATACATTTTCTTTTCAATAGACACAGTGACCTGGCCAACTCTTGTATGAAACCCAAACCTGGTCCAGGTAGGTGTGAGATTTGATATATATTACTCTGTTATCACTGTCTACTGCTCTTAATCAAGGAGACTGTGGAGATGAGGCTCATAAGTGAGGGAGAATATAAAAAAGTTTATATATCTGCTTTTGGTTTTGGAGAAGGGTTTTTACCATTAAGAAAAATCAATAAGTGGATTGGATACTGAGTTAAGTATGGATTATTTTTTCCCCCTAATGTATCTAATGCATATCATTACCACAATGATCACATTACTGTCTGTCTCTGCCTTCCTACTTTCTTGGTCAGATGTATACCCATAACTATTTATAATGGTGAGGTGGGGATTTTTTCTCCTTCTTCAAAATTGCTTAGTATTGTATTTCTTCTTAATACCTTTATTGGTTGTTTAGACTGCTCATTACCTCTGAATTCAAAATAAGGGTTTCCCCACTTCTCCTTTTCTGCTTTGATCACATTTGTCTAAACCAAACCTATTATTAACTTGAAATCTGACTTTTCTGTTTCATATTCTGTTATACTGCCATCTTATCTTAGATGTATTATTACATAAAATACCATGTAATAGTAGAGAGAGAGAGAGAGAATGCCCTTCAGCAGAGCAGACTTCAAATGTATGCCGAGTCTCAGAGTTAGTAGGGTTAGCAAAGCAATACTCTAATACTCAGAGAAATCAAAGTGAAGGAAACTTTTAGAAATGTGCAATAAAGACTGGACGAATAGGGAAAAAATTTAAGGTGGTCACAGGAAATTGATAGCTGGGATTAAAGGTAAAAACACCAACCAAGATAGAGAGTACTCTTAGAAGTGCAAGAAACAATTAGACCTTGGGAATGGTTTAGTGGTGAAATCAATCCAGGAGCATTTACATCAAATGAGAAATCAGAATATACCCTTTGTATTAATTCAAAATCATGGCCCATGGTCTCCAGCCAAGTGGAAGCCATTTTTAGAATTAGATAAACTCAGGAAGTAAACTGATATTTATTTTCCCAAATTAGTTGTTAATAGTTGCAAACTAAATCCAAGTAGTCAGAGATATGAATCACTGTTAATAATTCTGTATGTATTGTGATGCAAGCATAGATATTTTGCTGTGTAAGGACTGCATTGTTTAACAGACATCTGAATTTTGGCAAAACTCCACCCCATAATCTCAACTGGAATTGCTTTTGCAGTTGGTATTGTTTGACCATCACACACTGTGTGTTGTTTTCCTGCCTGTAATGCAGTAGTTGCAAAACTTACAAAGACATCGTAGGCTGGACTCATTTCTGACAACACAGGCATTACTAATTTAGTGTTGCATTAAATTGTTGTATTGTGATCCTGCAAAATTCTCAGCCAATACAACTAGCATAGCTCCACTAGATTCCATGAGCAGAGACTAAAATACAGCTTCAGATAGAATAAATATTGATGCAGCAAAGCCATAATGCAATCCTGAAAATAATATCAGTGCTGCCTAACACAACACTGATATATAAGGCTACTAGACTATATAGATGTAGATTTGTTTTATTTATAAAATACCTAAATTTGTTCAATAAAAGACAAACATGATAATACATAATATTCTGCATATCTGAAATGTAAAAATATTTTTACTTATAATTGGAGAAAAAGGCTCTCTCAAAGAATCCCATTTAAAAGAGAAAACAAATAATCCCCAAACCCAGGAATGTAAAGAAGATAGGTTTTTAAAAGGAGTATTTTGTACATACATATTCCAATGTCAGACTCATTTAACTTGACTAGAAAACATCAAGAGTAAGTACAAAAGATGCTGGTTTGGACAGAGGTAAAAAGAAATCACGATGCAATTTAATGTTACTGGTGTCAGAGGGGATTTCCTGTTAATGGCAAAAATATTAATTGGGCCTTTCCTCTGTCATAGATTTCAGAAGGTTGTTTTCCTGCTTTGCTTTCTTTGAAGCTTCACCACTTCAGAAATTTCATTTTTTAATTTGCCTCTGTTGTCAACAGAATCTGAATTGTGTCTCACTCAAATACCTAGATTTTCCTGTACTAGTTTATATCCTAATTCCACACAAAGATTATGTTAGCCAAAACATGGGAGTAGTGAAACAAACCAGTAATATGGTCTGCACAGCATAGCTCTGGGTTCCTGGTTTGGCTGCACTGACTCTGTGAATGTCAACATTCCCTTTCTTGTACTGTGACCCAGATCTGTCATGTAAAGTCTCCATACAGTAAAAGAATAATGCTCAAGAGATGGCAAATTGTCAGCCATGTAATAAACTTTCAATATATGAAAAATTATTGACTGAATTGCAAATTAAAACTGGAAACCATACCAACTAGCAAAGAACCAGAGATTTTCAAATATCTTGCGTATTACTTAAAGTGCATCTCTTGCTGAAAAAATATTTGGCATCTAGCATCATCTGGGACCCCTGGTGTGGGTTCCATTGGAGTTTATATTTTTTATTATGCTTTACTTACATGTAGATACATGGAAAAATATTTAAAATATTTAGCGCCAAACCTACTTAATAGAAAAAAATCACATACTGAGAACTGTGAAAAAGTCCAGAACAAAGACAATGAATATCTTTAAGTACAGCATAACACGAAAAATTTAATGATGAATGAACCATGATATATTCCATTAAACACACAGTCCATTAAGTAATAATTTATGGTTGTTAACTTGAAATATTGTATCAGAAATATTTTCTATATTGAGCATCTAGAAAATACTGTTTGAATACCTCTGAATGACATCATAGCAGCTTCTGAATAAAGTCACTTTTTAAACAACTCTACACCTTATTCATACTGGAAATGAGCTGTAAGGTATCTCTTTATTTAATCATGGAAAACAAAGTGTGAGACTTTTTGTCCAATGGCCTTGCCTCCCTCAGAAAGTATAGGAGAGGCATGTGGGAGGAAAAACCTACATACATCTGAAAAAAACAGAATATTGTACAGAAATTAACAATTCTTTCACAATCATTATTACAACAATGACCAAAAAAAAAAAAGAAAAATCAAGTAGGTGTATTACAGGATTTCAATTATCATTAGTTGAAAGAAGGTTTCAGAATAATTATATATGTATGTATATATATTTTATACTGAGATGAATAAAAATTAGACAGATTTCAGAATGTACCAAGCCCCTCCAGAGTGAAGACAAACCAATCCCAAAGAAGGATCCAATACCCCTCCCATCCCCTAACTCCTCTCACCCCAGCTCCAAAAGACAAACCAAATTAGTCCCAAAATAGGTCCAGAGTGGGAACAATAAAATAACAGACAGTGTCTCACTGCAAAGAAGATCCAAAATAGTGCCTGGAGTCACTCAAACATCTCTGGAGAGAACCCAAGATGCTGCAGAAATCTTGTGCATGTTTTAATCTGTGTAAGAAAGAAAAAAGATGTGATGCTTGGCAAGTTCTCAGAGAGAAAAGCTCAATTGTGGATAAAAATTAAGTCCTTTTACTATTCTAGAGACATAAAAGGATGCAGGACACCACAATATCAATCATCCAGACAATGATGTTTTCTGTTCTTTCAGGCCAAGTTTTTTTTTCATTAATTTTTCTGTTCTAACCAGGTAGCCTTTCTGGCTAATCASATATCATTTGCACTCCAGAGTTTCATCAGTTTATAGGGCAGAGTTATTAGAAGTTAGTTTTCCTATTAATCTGTCTGATGTGGCAGCCCTCTTTGTTCACAGCACTTGTCTTCCACTCTTGAGCAGTATCTTTCTGCCAGAGGGCTGAAGGGATGTTTTTTGATCTACCTCGGAAAATGTCATGAGTAGAGCTCTATCATAATATATATTTAAATAAACATGAAATTTTTCAATTAATATGCAAATTGAAAAGATTCATTTCACCTGGATCATATGTATTGGGTCTGGCTGAGATAAGTTCATTTTCCCTACGCTAGCCGTTAACTTCCTGAGCTTTGCACTGGTGGCTAGAAAGGTTGGTAACACTACCCCATCATATATTAAATATCTCTCACAATTATTCAGTTGGTCTCAATTTTCAGCATCCAGCCCTAAAATACTTTTTACAAGTGGTAATTGACACATGTGATAGGTAGGTGCCTGTTCAAATGGCTCCATAGAACTTGTCGTGCTTTTCCTTGATCATCTTTGGGGAAGGGAGTTTGAAGTCAGTTTTAATTTTTCAACTTAGTTTTCCATACAGTAAGAGAATTTATAAGGGGTACGAAATTGCAAATATGGCATGTACTCCACAAGCTTTTTATTCAAGGAACCAGACAAACAATATTTTCAGGCAAGGATGATCTTTGCATTTTAACTCAATGTTCAACAGCTTAAGGGAACCCATGATTTTGGTATTAGTTTTGTTTTGCAACAAAAGGCATTCCCTTATTGTATCAGAAACAGCTCCTGAAATGCATTAATATAGGCCTTAAATAACATGGAAGAAAGTTGATAATTTAAGTTTATTTCAGATTGGCACACTGTTGTTTTATTTAGCATATGAGAACTGTCAAGCACTGCCAAAGGACTTTATGCTGAAGGGCAAGTTTCAAAAATGACTCTCATACCTGCCTGAGACTTTGTAAGAGAGAGTTTTCAGAGTGTTTATACAGGGATCTTTAGACATAGCTCATGCAAATATTACATGAATATTTGAATAAGAAACACTCAAAGGTCATCCTGTGTGAAGTATTTAACATTGCCATAGTATGTATGAAATGATGCAAAAACACTGCTTTCAGTGGTGGCAAATGAAAGCAAAACTAAGAAAAATTTTGCATGTGCTAAGAAGGATTTAAAACAGTAATTGTAGGGTAAAGGATACGTCGTATACACCAAAGAATGTGCAATTTAAGAACTATTATTTTCCCAATGAACTGGAGGTAGAAAAGCAGTGACATGCCAGATTAGGTGTGTGCTCTGGGAGGTGTGTGAGGTTTGCATGAGTCACACCCTTTTTCCATGTACAGAGTGTACTGGAACTGAGCACCAAAGGGTGGGACAGAAGGAGCTGGGACAATCAGGGACAGTAGACTGTGAAGTATAATTTGAAGCAAAAGCAAGGCATAAAGTCAAAAGATTTATGTTTGATTATGTAAAAAGACAGTGCAGACACAAAAAGTAGAATTGCTCAGACGCAAAGATGTACAGCAGAGTAAGACTTTACAGAAAATATGTTATGTAAAACAATCCACAACTGTTCCGTTTCGTTGTCTGTGCTTCTGCCTATTAAAAAATGTTTCAAATGACCTGTGCTTACTAAAAAAGCAAAAACCAAGTAAAGTGAGCATCTTCCAAGGCAAAAATTGGCTTTTGGCACGTACATAAGTAATCTTGGACTCTCTAGATTCACTGTTATTTCTGCTATTTCCTAATTCTTGATGTGGCTGGTTAGCAAGATTTAGTAGGCTTGGTTTCTTCAAGGAGAAAATCTTGCTAAAGGTATGTTTACAAGTGTGGGTTTTGTAGCCCTGTTGTTTTGTATCAGTGGTTGTCTCTTCAGTGCTGTGGCTACATGGCTGTGCAAGTGTCCTTGTAAAACAAGAGCCTGGTGCCTAAAAAAGGCATAAAAGAGTCATTCTTTCACCTAACAGCATTTTGTGGCTGGTACATGAATGCAGCTAATCAAGCACTGATAGTGCTGGTGCCCTTCCTGTGCTCTGATTTAGCACTGGAGGAGGCAAATATAAAATCAGTGAGTACCGAAGCCAGGGGATGTAAGGCAAAACAAAGATGGAATTGGTTTTGTGCAAACCAGGTTGCTCTGTGAGATTTAGCTCAGCAGTTTCAAAATGGTTTGAAATAGGTTACTGTGAAGGTCAGCTGGGATGAGGATTTCTAGCTGCACCAGATGACATCTCTAATTATGCTTCACACTAAGGCCATGTGGCTATTCAGGAATGTGTTTTTCAAGACAGTGTGAAGGAACAGGCAGCAACACTCTAGTTTGAATCAACAAAATGGCTCAAATGCATCAGAGCATGCTAGTAAGTCAGGATGACCAAAACATGAGCCTGAGTCAATCTGCAGTATATGGTGCATACTCTCAATGATTTCTGTTTGAGTGATTTCTTAGGATTTCCAAAAGGCACTTAGGATATCTAAATCTTTCTCTGAACATCTAGCTTATACAATTCCTTTCAGGGGAACACAATGTAGAAAGTCATCTTAAAAAAGGCAGAAGAGAAGGACTGAAGACCTCTCTTGTGTAGGTCAATAAACAAAAATTTTGCAACATATCAACCTTTACACATGCACAATTATTTTTTTCTAACATTAGCCAAACTACCAAATTATGCACATTAAGTTTCACCCATACCTAACTGACCTGTGCTTGAGGAGAACATTAGACCAACCAGGAGGTTACATTTCAGTGATCATTTGTGCAGTGCTAGACTCCAATTACAAATCAGGAATACAGGAATGAGCACAGAGGTAAAAATGGCATGGGACAGTCATAAGTTGGTCATGCACAGAAGTTCAGAGCAACACACTTAGAGATTCCAGGGCAGACTAGATGTGAGACTGATCTTCCAGTGATCACTTTCATTGACACAGAAGGCAGTACTTCAGTTGTTTGCATGTTATCAGAATAATGATTACCTACAGATATCTGGCATTTAAAGTACCTGACTTCTATTCCTACGTGTTAGCTGTAGTCTCTGGCCCATTTCTCTTGTGTTCCTTAAAGCAAAATGATGCATGTAAAATGGCCTTGGTGGGCTTTGTTCTGCATATTTTTTTCCACGCTTTTCACTAATTTTTGAGTTCAGCATCTTCTATTGTCTGTTGTTTGGGAGATACAAACTTTGCAGGATTTTAGACATTAAACTTGAAAAGGAATCTCTTCCTGTTACCACCAGCTGAGAGGAAAAAAATACTCTATTTTGTCCTGTGTTGTAGAAGATAACACATTTCACAGCAAATTATTTTCATTGTTTCTAACAGCTTAGCTATGCTTTTTTCAATTAAAGATCTTTTTCCTAAGCATTCTTCCACAAGATATTTATTCATTAACAGGATGCCCTAATAAAATCAAAAGTCTGTAAATGATTCTTAAAATAAAATCAGCAGCAGTAATAAAAAGGTCTTTATTGGTGTTGATCATAAGGCTTAGCTTATTTGAAAAGAAAAATAATGGTTTTGTTTTGTACAAGTAAATACTAGTATTAAGAATTTAACCACACAAGCATCTGTGGCTGTTAATTACTGTTGTTTAAATTAAGACAGACTATTTTCCTAAGAACAAGTTTTTGCTGTTGATTTCATCAATGTATTTCAATAAAGTATAATGCACTCGCAGCTACAATTAAGAAAACTGATTTGTCATAGTAATCCTAACTTAGAGGTGATTCAGCAAAAATGTTTGTCTAATTAACTCAAAAAGAAAAATCTCCCCAAGAAAAAGATCAATTTCTTTTTCACTAGAATTATTATTCTATTGTAATGAAAAGTGTTCTAGTAAAATAAGTATTTAATATATAACCAATTAGTAAAAACATTAAGCCACTTACCAAACACAATTTCTATATTAAATGTTAATTAAATTCAGAGGTATTTTAACAGGATTAATATGGAGAAACTGAATTTTTTTAAAAAGGCAATTTAGCCTCAGCGTAATCTATTAACCAAGAACAGTCTGTTCTAATATGTCTGTTTTCACAGACATATTTATAGCAATATTTACAGTAATGGTTCATTTAACATATAGAGGTTCAATTCATATCCAGAGGGCTTGAAAATTCAGTTAAGGTTTTTGTTTGTGTGGTTGAGCACAAGTGAAAAATACTTTTTAGTGCAATTGCTAAAAATAAAATATCAGCAACACCCCCCCCATCCTAACAAAAGTGCTGAATTAAGCCTGACCCTGTACTGATGTACAGTTTATTAGACTATTTGAATAAATACACATATTAAAATATTCAGTAGCAAAGAACTAAAGTTCTTCAAGGTACTGAAAACAAGAAATATAAAAATGCAGCACCAGGGAACTCAGACTCGTCTTTTCTTTATCTCCTTAGTAGTCATGGGGTCTTAAACAAGATACAACTCAAAATATTAATTTTCTTTTAACAGTGTGTAAAGTTTCATTCATCATCCAATATTTCTGTTCTAAATAAATACTGACTACTATGTGTCCTAATGTATTGAAAATTCCAAAATTATCTTAGTTCCTTGAAAGCTAAATTAAGAGTATTTTGAACTGGTCTCTCTCAAAATCTGATAAAATTTAATCTGAAAGTTCCTTTGAGGTGGTATAGTGTTATGACAAATTAATTCATGTTTGAAATAAATTCTCCTTACTGAGATGTTTGAAGGTAAAAATTTGATTAGAGAAAGAAGCAGCTTTGCTTGGGGTACTGGCTTTTCGTAATAAATAAATAAATGGATTTTGTAACTGATAAGCTTTAGTTACCCTGCAAGGTTCTTCATGGGGGGAAATAATTTGTAATTTTTATTAAAAACTAAAGTGGCAAAACTCATATCAGTACATCATTGTCCTTCTCATAGTAAACTTATCCCTTTATTCTTTTGAAAGCAAAATATCTGGCACAGTTCTTTTGTTATTCTTTGGAACGAATCTCTTGTGTTTGTTGTGACAATGCCTTAGCACAACTTCTCTGGAGAGCATAGCTGTGGAGGCCCAGGAGCCTGCCACCAAAGTTCTTATACCTCAGTTTTGGAGGGGCCAGGGCAAGCACAGAGAAGTGCCCCTTTAGTTTAGGGTGAGAAGAGCCTTTCCACCGTGGGCCTTTGCAGCAACATGTTGATATTTTTCAGGTTCTGTTATTCTATTGGTTTGACAGCTGATGTCATCACTGTTCAGTCCCTGTTTGCCATTTTAGGGCCTTCCCTAGACTGTTCTTCCTTCCCTTGATCCCCACTGGCCCTGTTTTACTGCATTACTCCACCCCTGTTATCCTATTGGCTCTCCCAGTTCATAACCACTCCTCTGCACCATTTATCTTCAAAATCTATCAAAAAACCACTAAAACAAATTACAACCAATAACCATGATTTGAAATTGAACAATACAATCTTTTTATCTTKCCCCCATTGCACTTTGACCCTCAGACCCACCCCTTTTGCCCCGTATTTAACCCTGTGTCCTCTGCCCAATGTGTTCCTCATCCCTGGACTCCTTTGAGGCTGTACCCTGTTACAATAGACAGTTACCAGATACCCATACAAGGACCTGTTCCGTTCCTGCACCTAATTCATCAGTCATTTTTCATCAGGGTGCTCAGAAAATGCTGATTGCTCTCCAGGCCTTGTTGTTGCACACTGCAACTCATAGCATTTCCTGTTTATTTGCAATATCTCCCTCTATGAGACTGTGGTTAAACAGCAGAAGTACAGTCAAAAGTGGCAAAACACCCCTCCAYAGCAGGTATTGTCTTCCAAGCATGCATAGAGTTAATGAGGGCTTTTTGTCTCTTTACATTGAGATATTCTCAATAATACTCTTAAGGAACTCATCAACAAGTCTGTTAGGAATAGCAGAAAGAGGAGACCTTACCACAGGAAAGTGGTAGATCCAATGACACAAAGTCGCAGATTTTGAAATAGTAAAAAATTCTTGGACATCTCTATTCATCTGTGAGATGCAGTTGAAACACTGTTACAGGACTGAAAGCTCAGCATGGCAGTGCAATTTGTCCAGGACCACTTCTCATGCCACTTCCACAGGTTGCAAATAATGGTGGCAAGAAGAAAGCTCTTTTAGTGCTGCTACATTAGGAACTGACTAAAGAACAAATACTAAAAATTAATAGCACCCACTTCTAAAAAACAGCAATCACCTTGCTATTTTTAAATTAGATTACAAATTCTGAGGATAAATTTACAATTTTGAGTATTATATGCCCAATTTCTAACACAGAAAAGAAAAACAAACCTTGTTTGGTACAGTTGTCACATCAAATATAATTTGAATAATAAATAATTTGTCCCAACTTAGACCTAATGAAGACATGGTAGAAGGCGACTGTGACTGACTGGCTTGTGTAGCTTTTTATTTGTGATGCATTCCCATAAGAAAAGGAAGATAACTGGATTGAGGATCGGGGTGTGGAGGAAGGGAGATTGTTGATTTCCTTGGGGAAAACAGATCATGCTGACATGAGGAAGCAAAGGACATGGAGGGGAAAGAGAGAGAGAGAGACAAGTCCTAAGAAACTGCAGATGCAGTGTAGCAAGTAGAAGGTGTAGACAGTGGGGCCTTAAAGGATGGGTGAAAAGAGGAATCAATTTTCAGAGGTCCATGTGGGAATGGGGAGTGTGTCACCAAGCAGAAAGCTCCTTTTTGGAGTAACCTGTGGGCAAAGAGAAGGTTGTGTTTGGAAACCTTTTTTTCCCAACTCACTCTGCCCTCATGGCTGTGTTTTCTTTATGTAGAATGCTAAATTTTCTACATTTTAGCTTCCTATAATCAAACTTTCTTAGTGTTAAAGTTTGGATTTAGAAATTATTTAACTTTGTCTGTGAAGATATTGTAGATAAAGACGTAGAAAATCTCACCCTAGAATGCTGTTTAAGTGACGGTCTGCTCATAATCATCCAGAGATCAATTTACTGTAGAGGAGTTAGGTGAGCTGACAGAGGTATTAGTTTCTTGCCCAAAAGTATGAGACACTAATTAAGAAGGTGACCTGAAAATCTTGTTTAGTAAAATTAGCATCTGATAGACCAAGATGCTGAAAGAATTCAGCAGATTCTATGATGAGCAAATTGGTGGTAAACTGATGTGATTACCAAGGCATTCAGCATAGGAGAAATACTGTACGGCAATGGAATGGGTATTGGCTGATGAAAATATGAATCAGTGGAAAGGTTTTCTGAGAATCACCCTAAATATCCCCCACAGGACAGGTATGACCTGCTGGATGTAGCCTTCATACAGGTAAATATTTAAATGCAAACTTCCATGGCGAGGAAGTAAGACTTGACAGAAGTGAGTGTTGTGAAAACATTATGTAGAATGCTGACCAAACAAAGAAGAAGGGCTCAGTCCTCACATCCCTTCTTTCCATCATGGATAAACCATTATGAATAATGGGAAAATTCCACAATATAGTCCATGAAAACATATTTCTATAAACTTAAGTCAGATAATTCATGGCATCAATGAACTTCTCTCTTTGGTGGGAGAAGCAGAATGTTGGTTCTCCCATAACAATCCTGAACTTAATATCTTATGCTCTCTCAGCATTAATCTTCTCTCTACTGTGTTCTTCTCTCACACATTTGCAATTTTCCCCATCTGATCTCACCTTGTGGGTGCTCTTCAGCTCACCTGAGCTCTTCCATGAAGCTGATGCCTTTCATTCAGGAGAGCATGATCCACATCTGTTAGGTACTACAAAAAGGGATGAGCACACTAATAGCAGACTCGTATTCTGCTTTGTCCTCTCACAGACAGGTTTATGCACAGCACACCTTTCCCAACACCCTCAAAAGTGCACTCTGTTATGTACACTTCACATGTCAAGAGAGAAGTAAATTGAGAGGTCTACTTAATGAGGACCCTACACAGACAAGAGCAGACTAAGCCTCCTGTGATTGTCTGCAGTTACCAAAACATCTTTGAATGTAAAACTTTAACCTACTTGGTCTTTTTCCACTGGGCAGTTTTCCAGCCACTCTACCTCTAGCCTATAGCTCTGCATGGGCTTGTTGTAGTCAAAATGTAGTGCCTAACACTTTGTCTCACTGAACCTCATGCTCCATTGATCCATCCTGTCCAGGTCCTTCTGCAGAGCTTTCTGCTCTCCAGATGGATAGTCTGACCCATTGGTGTTCCCCATGAATTTGCTAATGGTTGACTCAGTCCCCCCATCCAGATTAAACATATTAAACAGGATTGGGCCCAGCTGAGGATGCAGCACCACTTACCTACACTCTCTAGGCCCATCTCTTAAACCTGAAAAGAGTGCCCAGGTGTCCTGTCCAGGCCACGGACTGCCAAGTTTTCCAGGCGAATGCTCTAGGAGACAGTGTCAGATGCTTTGCTGAAATCCAGATAGACAACATCCACAGTCTTTTCCTTATCCTCTAGATGAGTCATCCAGATGCAAAAGGAGATCAGATTGGTCAGGCAGGACCTGCATTTGGTACACCTGTGCTGGCTGGGTCTGATCTCCCAGCTCCTGTGGGTGCCATGTGATCACACACACGGAGATCTGCTCCATAACTTTGCCAGGCACTGAGGGCAGGCTGACAGGCTTGTAGCTCCTCCTTCCAGCACTTCTTGTGAATTTCACATTGGGTTTCACATTGGTCAACCTCCACTTGTCTGGGACCTCCTGACCTCCCTGGTAAGCCAGGACTGATAAACAATGGAGAGAGGCTTGCTGAGTTCTTCTCCCAGCTGCCTCATAATTCTAGGATGAATTCCATCCAGGCCCATAGACTTGTGAGCATCTAGATGTCTTAGTGGGCCACTAACTACCTCTTCCTGGATTTTAGGAAGTTTATTTTACTCCCTGTCCTCATCCACCAGCTCAGGACAACATTAATCCTGAGGATAACCTGCCTTACTGTTGAAGAGTGAGGCAAAAAAGTGTTAGGTACCTCAGCCTTTTCCTCATCTTTGGTGAATATAATCCCCACCCCTTGTCCAATAAAGAATGGAGGTTTTTCTTGTCCCTCATTTTGTTTTTATAAAACAAAATGTATATTTGTTTTTATAAAACAAAATATTTATGTATTTATAAAAACATTTTTTATTATCCTTCACAGCAGTGGCCAGATTAAATTCTGAGCTTTCACCCCTCTTAATTTTCTTTCTGCATAACCTAACAACATCCTTTAACACTTCTATAGTTCCCCTCTCACCCCATAAGGGACAGTAGCAGTTATTTTTCATTCCTCATTGATCATACATGCAGGATTTATAGCATGTGCTGTGTCTGCTGGTGTTTATTTAGTACAGTAACATCTAGTCATCTAGCTGCATTTCCCTTGAGTGTGGTCTTCCTAAGCTTTCTTAGGCAAAAAGAAGTGCCCATCTGCTGCTGTCTGTTCAATGGAACAGAAAGAAGCATATGGGCTCTCCCCTGGTGTGGCTGAATAAAAAGCATTCATCTCTAGGACTGGTGCTGCAATACTTTCTATAAACATTAAATTCAAATATAGGCATGTTTAAATACAGCTTTCTGAGCTGTTTGTGCTTCTGACTTTGTATTACATTGGTGGAGGTTTTACATTAAGTATTCTTCTCCCTATTTTTTACTTTGTTAGTTTACCCTTGTAAGAACCACATCTAATGCACACAGAAAAGATTACAGCATTCCCCAAAGAGTTCTCCTTTCCATAGCATACATATTTCAACAAAGCAGACATAAATGGGGATGTTTTGCAGTAAGTGCTGAAAATATGGCTACAAATAACTTGGGGAATGCAAAACCAGTAAGACAGGTCTGTCTGTTTATTTGTTTGTGACTTTTGCAATTTAGGGAGCTGCCTTAGAGTTAAATACTCCAGTAGGTTATAACCTACTGGATTGAGGTGGCTATTGATCTCTGGATATGCCTACAAGATCTACTCTTCAAGGAAGAGAAACCAGTCTCAAAAGAGGTGCTGCCTTCTCCAGAGATGATATATTGTATGATATATCTTGTTGTACTCAAGAATAATGTGTGAGGAATAGCCTAGACGCGTCTTAACATCAGGATCCATAATGGATCTGACTACAGACACTTGGGGTTTATTTTAGGCTAAATTGTTGCATTCAACTATAACATGTAGGTAAAATGGTAAGAAATACGTATTTATTAGACATTTTTAAAGGTCTGTATTATGTGATGAGATTTAACAACGTGTAATTTAATAGTACATGTTTAAGCAGCCCCTCTTGACTTTGCAAGGGGTTCTTCCATTTGAGAAAGTTTTCAATTCACTTCCAATTTTATTCAACTTACAGGTGCTGCTCAAAGGACATCTTCAACAAATGCAGGCAAAGAAAGGAGAAAATAGTGTTTTCCCACTGTACTGCTAGAAACATACAATCTATTTGTCATTTTGGAAACTTGGTGGGATGAATCACATGATTGGAGTGCTGCAATCAATGGCTATTAACTGTTTAGGAGGGCCAGGTAGGAAAAAAAGGCAGAGCATTGTCATCTAAATTTCAAAAGAAAAGTAAATAAAGGATTGACTGCACAGTTCTGCTTATGCAAAACACACACCCATGTTGGGAATTTATGAGTGAATATTAGAGACTGGGACAGCAAAGGAATCCATGGTTCACGTTTCCTACAGGCCACTCAATCAAGGGGAGGTTGTTGATGGAGAACTACAGGAAGCATCATGCTCATAGGGAATAATCTTGCTGAGGGACTTCAGTCACATTGACGTCTTCTGGGAAAGCAGCACAGCAAGCAGCAGGCAGTTGAGGATAATCTGAGACTGCATTGAAGATAACGGGCCCAAACCTGTTTTCTGCAGGGCTGCTGTCCTGCCTCTCTTCCCCCAGTTTGTATGTTTAGCCAGAACCGTCCTTTCCCAGGCACAGAAAATGTCAATTTCTCTCCTTAAACTCCATATGATTGTTCATTTCCCAGCTCTCTGTGCTATCCAAATCTCTCTGTAAGGCCACTCTACCCTTCCATGTCACCAGTCCTTGCTTCCAATGTCCATATACTTTTCCTGCTCAGCCAAGCCATTCTTCTATCCCCCCTTGCTTGACTTCCAGCACTGTGGAATTGCCTATTTTTGTGGTCTTTACAAATGTTTCTGAAAAACTGACTAGAATTCATGGACCACAATACATTCAAAAGCAGATTCTCAGGGGACCATACTAACTAATTCTTTTATCAGGCTTAAGTCTGCTTTCCCCATATCCAGGGTTGAAGTTTTGCTGCTATTGCTAATAACTTGAAATTCAACTAGTTTGCGGTCCAGTGACCAAGTCAGCCAGGAATCACTATTTTGCCCACCATTTTCTTAGCTGTTCATAGAGAGCAAATCTATGCAGGTGACTTTCTTACTTGGCTCCCTTAGTACCTGCAATGTGTGTCAGAAATTTCCAGGATCTCTTTGTGTCCCCTGTGTGACACTCCCAGTTGATGGCTGGGAAATTAAAATCACCTGTAAGGACAACAAAGGATGGTCTAGAGATATCCTTTAATTCTCTGTGGAATAATTTATCAGTGTCATCATCCTGGTTGGGCAGGAGATAGTACAGTCCACAACAACATAAGCTCTATTTGCTTTCCCCCTTGTTCTTGTCCAGAGGTACACATCTGTGTCCTTGCCAATTGAAAATGCCACACAATCCACATCCTCTCTTGTGCAGAGAACCCTCTAACCTATCCTGCCCCATCTATTCCTCCCAAAGAGTTTGTAAGTGTTCATCATGGCACACAAGTCATGGGATGCCTCCCACCAAGATTGTAATCAGAGCTCTGCATGCAGTGTAAGATTTGTACACTATTCCTGTGTGCATCTCATTTTTTAACAAGAGTAGTGCAAATGTCTATGGATTTTTAGTGTCCACATAGAACATGACTGGTGGAAGCTCATAATTCAGTCATAATAGTACTCAAGTTTAAGCCAGCTATAGAGAACTTGTTGTGTGCTTCTAGTGCAGAGCATGCATTAACAGTATTATAAGGATGGAAAGGGCATCAAGCCCTGACTAGTGTGATAAATAATTAATGAAATAGAAATATATTTAGATATAAAAGGCTTCCTGCTGAACATGGATCAAGACAATAAGGCTGGGAACAGCTCCAAAGTGGAAGAGGGTATCCCTGGGAAAGAGTAAAAACCACTTCTGCCTGATTTGAAGGAGGATAAAGTTGTCTTCTTTTGTTTGTGTTTGCAAAATGAAACAAGAGTATAAATAATATTTTGCTAAATACAAAGTATAAAATTAACTTCTGATTTTCTGTAGCCTATCAGGTGTTCATCAGAAAAAGGCAGTAACAGTTTTTAATGAAAAAAATGCTAGAAAGATCTCACAGATTTGTATGATTTTGGATATAAACATTAATTTAATGTATGTATAGAAATACGATTCAGTTAATTTAAGTATTGCAGCATTCAACATCTAAGCTTAAAATCCTAAATCAGTCTTTTGAAACATTACATAAGGAACACACCATATAAAAATTTCATAACGAAAAGCTAGCTATGCTAGCACTTAATTTCAAGAGTAAAATAAAAGGTAAAATGTTTGAGGAAATGAATCATCAAGTATCATGTGCTAGTTTCCAGAACATACTGTGGAGAAGATTTTGTGATTTTGCATATTTAAAATAACGTCAAAATGTCTACACTGTTGGGAAGCTGGACACCTTAATACTTAAGACAAAAATCATAAGCCAGACAAGCCAAATTTTTTGTACAGTATTCTAAAAACATGATCTCAGTTTTGAGTGTTCATACTTAGAGGGTAGACACCTTATCATTAAGCTCTTTGGCTATAATTTTTTATAATCTGTTTTATAATGACTTCTAGATATGAAAAGCATTTTTTTCCTCCTGGAGGTCAAACAACTTCATCTTGCTCCCTCAAATTCCTCCTCCTGCTTCACATATTTTCATTTGCAATTCAAATACCTGCTTGGCCTGCTTGTTTGATATATGATGTCAAAAAGAAACCAAGACTATTTAAACCCAATTGTTTGATATATGGTGTCAAAAAGAAACCAAGACTCTTTAAACCCAAACAAAGTCTCATCTCTTTCCTTTTCTCATATTTATATTCCTTTTGTTTGGTCTTACTGTGATGGTCTGCCCTGTGCTCATAATTCTGATGATAATCTTCCTCAATTTCCACAGAAACATGGCTTTCAAAAGATTTCAACACTTCTAAGAATCAGAATGCTGAAAAATATTACTGCATAATCAAAATTTTGTTTAATATATTTGAATTTTTTACATTTCTATCATTATTTTACAATCAGGTTACTGTGTTGAAACTGAGGGGTACAAAAGTTTTTTATGTAGCTTATATTTTTGTTACACATGGAATCTGCCACACAGGCTACTCTATTTGAGATTTCACCCTGAACTTTCTGGCTTCCCTGCTTTTCTTATGTTCAGTACTTCTCTATTTCTCTTAAAAAAAAAAAAAAAAAATTAAGCAGACAATCTTTATTATGTTTGATTTTATGAGCAACTTAGGGAATGTGCAAATAAAAATCAAAAAAAACCCCAACCATGCCTTCAACAAACTAGACACGGTACAGCTGTATCTTAAGTGGTGAAGTTTAATTGCTCCTTTTTAATTTCTGCATATATTTTTCTTTTTTACAGAGAAAAATATCATTGTAATTGAAAACTGAAGAAAGCCCAATGCATTAAGTTTAATATACATTACACTGGGCCTTATATTAATGATTTTTTTTCCTTGAATTTTTGAAAAGCATTTTTCCTCTGGTATTTTTCATCCAACTAACCATAATCTCGTTTGATATTTTTAAATTCCAGTCATCATACAGTCAGAATTTGCAGGTGGTTCTCAGAGAACTTTTTCCCCTCTATCTAGCAGTGGAAAGGACAATGCAATTAATAACAGATGGTATGAAATGACCACGTCCTTGAGACAATGCCTTATTGGCACCTCCTGCTAATTGTATCACATATAATGCAAGTAAAAGCACAATAAATCTGAGCTGGGGGACATTTTATGCAAGAGCTCTTCTCCCTTTCCAGMTGGTAAATTGCTCAGCTCTTGAAATATCTATAACCTTGTGATACCCAACACACATTAGCTTAATTGCCTTTTTTCCTTTCTTTCTCTCTCCCTTTCCTTGCTCCCCTTGTCTTTTTTAGTTCCCTAGATCTGTAAAAAAAATTCTATTTTATCAGTCTGCCTACCTTAGTGCTGTAAGGAAAGGATTTATATTTGCTATTTTGCACAGAATTTTTTGGYGTCTGTTCTGCAGAGTTATTGGTAAATTGTGCTTGTTAAAGAGCTGTAAAGCCCTTGACTTGATATCAGAACATAAGTAAATGCTGAAGGAGTATAATAGAAACCTAGAAAAGCTTTCTCATTAACCAAGAGATACAGTGAGCTTCAAATGGATCAACAGATTTAACCTTTTCTATTTCTAAATATAATACCCTGATAAAAAAACCCTGATGCATGAGGAATTTTTATTTCTCACAACAATAAATGAGGGTTTTTTTTCCCCGTGGAAAAAACCAAGAAAATACTGCTGAAGTCTCAAGTCCTTGTGCCTCAATTCTCTGTGGGGATGAAAGAGCACTGCTTTGGCAGAGTTTGCTTCTGTTGGCAGTGGGAGAGTGGAGACTGCTTCTTGTGAAATTTCTGTTGCCTTTTTTTGTTTGTTTGTTTGTTTGGGTTTTTTGTTTATTTTTTCTTATATCAATACTTTCAATCCGGGCTTTCTCCCAAGGAGAAAATAACAGATACGTGCACAAGAGCATGGATATACATTTTCTTGAAGGAATTGCCATTTAAGGCAGAGAATGATGCTACAGCTGCACAGACTGAGTTGCATCTGTAGTTGCAAGTGCCCCATCAATGTTTAGATGGCTGTAAGGTATCATCCTAGCTCTCCTAGTGTCTGTATGGTGAAGGCAATTTGACAGAGAATTGCTCTTTGTGGAATATTTCACTAAGATGAGGCAAAGTTTCCAAGTGATTATTCCAACCATGCTTGGGCTGTATCCAAGGTGAAAAGGTGCCAAGCCATTATAATCCATTCCCCTAGAGCCTATCATACCCTTTGGGTGCCTCCTATTCCATGTCATGTGCTGCTGATCCATCTGGGGAAAGGAGGTCTTCCCTGGATAAGAGTTACACATAGCCATTGATGCAATCCACAGAGAAAGATATGCCTTGAGTTAGGAACAAGGACTTCCAAATCAAAGTCCTTTGTGCACAGCACCTTGAAATGTCACCTAAAATATGTACTTCTTTTTTTTTTATTTTGTAAGTTCAGATGACACTTTTTTACTGCAGATATAAGAGTGGTTAAATGAGTTCTCTCATACGTCCCTCTGAAGCAATTGTAGTCTGACTGAGTCCACCTGTGTCAATAATAAGATTCCCACCTGAGAAAAAAATCTTAAAAATTCTTTTTAGTATATGTATTCAAAAACACCCCAAAACAAAGGCGAAAGAACCAGCAAACCTAAGCCCAGAAGAAAGATTATTGTGACTCAAGTATATTTTAGTGTCAATAAGGTGGCCAGGAGATAAAGTCACAGAGATGAAGACTAGACAGTATGAAAAATAGCTGAAGAAATGGCAGAAAGCTACAATGGCTTAGGTAATGACACAATACTGCTTAAGCTACCAGCTTTTCCAGTGTGATGCATGTTTTGGAATTTTCTCATTTGCCTTATGAATTTACTATTTCATTTCTTTGATGATACTACTGCATTCTGAATTAGATCTGTGCAATAAATTGTGATAACCCTGGCATTGTTTGTACATCTGATATCAGTTTTTAAATTCAGAGTGACTCAGGCTTGGACAAAATACAGGAATTGATGTATAACATTAAGATGCTATTTAGTCCTCTAAGAGGAGCTATGCTGATCCCCTCTTTGTATGGAGAGTAAAAATTAAAAGTGACACAATGAACTTTGTGGACGCTGATGGAAATATTGTGTGTCCAAATCAGTTAGACCATGTAGTTGCAGGTAGGCAGTCAGTATGATTTAGTAACCATGACTGTTCACTTGCACATGAAGTATGGAATCTTTTTTCAAGTAGTTTTAATTTCCATAAACAATATGAACAAACATAGGAAGAGGCAACAAACTATATGAAGAGGTACATATATCCCCCAATTGACAGAATGTTGACAAAAATCAAAGACAAGTTTTTAAGTAAATCAAAAGACCAAAATTATGGAAAACTCACAGTCTCATTGCAAAAAGAATATTAATGCGTCATTGTATAAAGTATTTATTTATCATGCRTTGACTTCCCCTTCAGCACAATACAGATGGCAGTATTTAAGTGATGTTAGACTGAGTCAGTTTGGATCCTATTGTGTTTTATTTTTCCAACTAGAAGACTGTAACTTTACACAACAATGACTTTACCCAGTCTGGTGTTTTCCCATTGCTCAAATAAGAAGAAYGTGGTCTAGCTTCACAGAGAGATATCCTGACTTTGTAGTCGAGTCTTTTCAGAGTGGTTCTGGCAGCTGATAGGTCTTGCTTTCAAAGAGTTCAGCTGTTGAACCTGAAGAAAACAAAACTAAAATAAAGGTGAGCAGGGTTTTTCTGTATGTTAGGAACTAAATTTAATATTCTGAGAAAAGATTTGAAGAACCCAAAGCCATATTAGGAAGCAAAAGAAATGAGGGAGATGTGGATTAGGATAGAGAATAGAATTGTATCTCTCTCCTTCAGTCACAGTAAAAGCTTAGATTGTCTCAGCTGCAAAATATATTCATCCTAATAGCAGGTGTCTGTATCAACGTGTTGATGGAATGCTATGTATGTTAGACAATTATATTTATCATGTCATAACTTTCCATATGTGTTTCATTTTGAGAGAAATATTGTGTACTCATGATCACCACTAAAAGATCACTCTTCCTATACACCAAATATATATTTCCATTGTGGAAAGTCAGTTTGACCTGTGAAAGAAAATTTCAATGATCATCTATAGGAGCAGTTGTATTAACACATTCAGTAGGGCTGGATTAACAAACACTCAAATATTTAGATAATAAAATAGGTATTCTTATATAGTGAGTGTAAAAATTCACTCATGGTTCCATATCGCTTGTAAATACAGCATTATCTTTGACAAATCTGTAATTTCTTCTTCTTTATATCTTCACTTTATGCTCTAGATTTAGAAATGAAAGGTATTTTCCTTAAAGGTCATGTCCCTTACTTTGGTAGGTAGTTTAGTTGGGTGGATCTCACTGAAACATAAATACTGTATTCTGATGACAAGGGAAGGCTGGGTTTTTTAAATTTCAACTGTTACGGATTTTCTGAGCAGCTTGTCTTTCTCTCAACTGCCATGACTCAAAGGTTTGTACAAAGCACTGTTAAATGAGACAATCCAAAAACACTTGCTTTTTTTGTTTCTAGATATTTACTGTATATTTACTGTATTTACTGTATATTTACTGATATTTACTGTTATAACTCACTATCAACTCACAGCAGTGCTGTATTCTCTCTCTACTTTCTTGATTTTTGGTTTTTGTTTTCATAAGAGTCCTCAAATTATAGCAGGGCAAAAAAAATGTAGAAGCTATTGTTTTTGGTGAAATCTAAGTAGTATAAAAGATCAAGGGAGGGGTGAATTTCAACATATCACCTTCCTGTTGAATTTCTCTCATTTAATTCTTCTCCTTCTGCAAGGTTTTCCACATCACCAATCACTCTATTTACCTGCCTCTGTACCTTTATATTTATATTCTTTCTTAACTGACTATCCAAAAAAGAAAGCATGGAGCTGTGATGATGGTAGCCAGAAGAAAAACAAGGAAGAGTAATGATAATAGTCAGTAGAATGAACAAAGATGTAAAACTGCAAGATTAGGGTAGGGAGGTGCACAGCCAAAACCCACTGCAGCTTTCTGAATTCAACCTCTTGCTAAACATTCTGTGAAGTCCACACGTCTTTCAGACATGGTAAGTCCCTCTTCTAGGGACTAGGAAAACTTAACTGTGTAAATGAAAAATATTTGCTTGTAAATATACTATTAATATCAACTGATGATATTGATAATAGCAAAGACATTAGTAATATCAGTGGAAAGTCACACTTGGGATAGACTAGAAAAACACCTGGTAGGACTGTAGTCATAAAACTGTGTAAAGCAGGTTTTCTGAGCATTACTCCTGGAACTCTGTTTCATTTATGTTCATCCTTCTTTCCATCCTGATATGTTAATCTAGCAAATCAATAACACTGATGCATCTTTGAGCCAAGATTTTTCATGTGTCTAGCAACCATACTTCTCATTAGGACAACTATGAATTGATTTGAAACAGAGAACATATCAAGAGAGAAGCTGTCAACCCCAATTTTTTCTGATGTGGCAAAGAAAGAAAATGTTATCTACTAGATAACACAAGAAATAAAAGCTCCTAGTTCCTTCTTATCCTCTTTTACCTTTCTTTGCATTTGCTATTTCTGAACTGCTTACTCATGTAAGTGGGTGCATAAGTGTACATTTATTGTAGTAAAAGGTTAAGGATATTTCATCAACAGAAATGGATGATTAAACTAATCAGAAGTTTAAYTTTCAGAAGTAGGAGAATACAGCTTTTTCCATATACTTGCATTATAACCTTGTGCTTGCCTTAATAACTTAGCAATCTTGTCTGCCTATCCGCAAAACAAAATATGCTTGAAGCTCAAATTTCAGTGACAAGGATCATTGAATATCCAACTTAATGCTATGCATCATTGCAAAAGGGGAACATTTTTAAGGGAATTACTTATTATTTTCTTTCCTCTCATTTGTCTTTTTGTTAGTAATTTATGTCCAATATCTGATTTTGAAATCACCCTGTCTGACCCCCTACATCATGCACATTATTTCTGCCTTTGCCTATTACTGACAACCATTTTTAGATAACATATATAACAATATGTTTAAACAGATTAATACCACATGTAAACAAAATAATATCAAATCTGAAAGAAGCTGTAATGTTAAAAATAAAATATAATTTTGAAAATCTCTATAAATAAGAAACATGAAAAATAAATTTGCAACAGCAGTGCAAAATCACCTTAAGTACTACATTTCTAACAGTAATGAAAATAAAAATGAAGGGCGGAGAAGGCAATCTAACACGTGCTGGTGTGCAGTGAGTGTATTGTTGCAATAGACAAACCCAAATGACACTGAACAAGTGCCTCAAATGCATCATAATGGGAACACATAAACTAGGTACAGTACACCCAAGCAACAGCAGACTTGGATATTTTGCATTAAACAGGAGGAAGAACTTAGAGCTTATAATGAGTCTTAAATGTGTTCTGGCAGAGCAATGTATATAGTGCTGGGGATTTTTTTAATCCCCAGTTTAATACCCACTACATATTTTGTTTGTATGTTAGTACGAGGAACTCATTGTTACTTACTTATTTGTACTGTTCACCTGTTTTTGATAAAGTGGTAAAAATAGTATGCAGATAACCTTTCCATATTTGCCAGTTAAATAAGAAATTGACACAGGATTAAGATAACGTGTTAAATTACACGAACATTCCTTTTTAAAAGTATTTTCAGGACTCCTGGACAGATTCACAGCTACAAGAAGTTTAGGGTTCTTTTTGACTTTACTTCTCTGCAGTAGATTTGTCCTATTATATTCAGATAATTCTGCTTCTCTCGAAGTCGTTACAATGATTATCATCATTATTGTTGTTATAAATCTAGAAGTATTTAAAAATATGGACCATTCCAAGATATATCTATATCTATTATATCTATATCTATCATCTATATCTATATCTATATCTATATCTATATCTATATCTATATCTATATCATCTATATCTATATCTATATCTATATCTAGTATAGTAGCCAGTATATGTATACTAGCCAGTGAATTTTATCCAGCAAAATGCTACATGTGAAAGAGAAATTGTATCAGAGTTGAAACTCAGCTGTGTAGTTATAAGAAGTGCAAGAAATAATATTACATATGAAATATTATGCAAGAAATAATATGCTAACTTGCATTTTTATGCAGCAGGAACATTTTTAAAACTATTCCATCAGAAAACTGACAAACAGATGAAATCTAAATAAATTAGAATAATTCAGATATACATCTTCTTGATTTTCAACTTATTGTGTTATATGGTTCTAATCAATGAATCAGTTTCTTTGCTTCAATACAATTTAAATAAATTAAGTGACTGGTGTCTTCTGATGAGATTCTTAAAGCAAACTCATGAAAAACCAAAATGAAAAAATGCAGTATTAAGGTTAAAAAAAAAAAAAGAGAGAGAGAGAAGAGAGAGAGAGAGAAGGAAAAAGATAAAACTGTGTTCTTCCAGCTGAAGAAAAAGGAATTTTATTTTTCCATAATAGTGTTGAAAGTTCAACTGAATTCTTTTTTAGTGCCAGATACTGAATTTGCTACACACAGATTCAGCGGCTTTAATCTGTTTTGCTTATCATATTGCCATATCATGATTTTCTCAAACCATTTTGTAGGAATGGCGTAGCCACTGATAGTGAGTCTCATTTAGCTGCCAATTTTTTTGCAAAATATGATCTTATCTCTGTTTCTAGGGCATTATGATATTATACAGTTTATTTCAATTCCTATCAGCCTCAGCATGTTTTAATGTGGAGGACAGAAGCCTGGGGAAACAATTGTTCAGGTACGGTTATTTGCTTTAACTCTGCATTGAGCAGGTATCTGCTAGAACCATACATAGATTGTCAACAAGTTACACTAGTCGGAAAATTCAAACTACTGGAGCTCTTTAAAGAGAAAAAGTGATTAGGGAGGGCATGATTGAACACATGAGCTAACATGAATGAACTGTGTCAATGTTCAACAAAAAAAGCATTCCCATTACATTTTAAAAATTACAAACATTGTTTCTTGCTTACTCTGTTACAAGTGATTAATTGTCATTACATGTTTTGTGGATATTGAAGTGTATTTGTCTATGTGATCTGACATGCCACTAAGAGGTACAAAAAGTTGTAATTTGCAATGATTCTTCACTTACATTTGCCTAAATTTGTATCTATGTGAATCAAATTGGCACAGAAATACTCTGCTTGCAGGAAAAAAAAAAAATAGAGGAAATTCATCATGTCTGCACTGCTCAAACCTTATGAAAACTTTCCAAAATCCTCCTTTTACTTCTCTTACCCTGCCCATGATTCGCACAACAAGTTGTCAAGGAGAGAAAAAACTCACTTCCCAAGAAAACACTGGATCTGAACTCCCTTAACCAAAGTAAGCCTTCAAATTTAGGGTGCACTGACTGGGGAAAAAGTGGGCTGGAATCTTGGTCTGTGTCTGTGTTATTAACAGTCAGTAGACAATGCTGTCAAAGTTGTGTTCCTGAATGACTTAAGGGGAAAAATCTCTGCTATCTCTTGCTTGTTTTCTGTCTTTGAATGCAGTCCTTTATGTGTGGCATTATTACTGCCCCTACCTAAGGAAGAATTACTGCCTCTATCATAGAAGAATCACCAGTCTTTAAACTCAGCTTTGGCACTAGGTCTACTATTCTGAAATTATTTTTCTGCCTTCTTAAAATGCATTTCTACTGCCTTTTCTTGGATATGATGTTGGTGTTCATGTCCATGCCATCATAAGGTGTCTTTTAAATCTGAAAAAGAATACAGACACCAACTCATCCAGAAAAGACAGTACTCTCTTCATCTGTTAGAAATAGAAGTCCTTACTGGGCCCGTTTCCTAGTACAGCCAAAGATCGGGATTTGGACCATTTCCACTCCTTGCACATTTACATTTCCTAGTTTAAACCAGACACTTGGAAAAAAGGAAAATGATCCATGCCTCTCATTCATCCTTTTTATTTTCCATTTTCTTGGAATCTCTGAGATTTATGCCTGAATTTTACATATTTATGTTCTTGTACACAGTTCTGAGTCTTGATTTAGAACTGAGGTTTCTTTACAATAGACAGCTTTTAGTCTTTGGTATTAATGACAATTTAGGGATCATGCTTCCAGAATTTAGACTTTTTTCTTGTTGAAAACTACATAATACAGAGTTACAGCCTGTGCTCCTTAAATTTAATTGACTGACCATATTCAGTTTTCTTACTATTGGAAAATGGAACAGTTGGTGTAAATGGTAAAAAAAAGGCTCAGAATCAAATATTTTAGATATAAAGATCATGTGAATGCTGTACAAGGTAATAACTGGGATTTAAAGGTTTCTTTAATTTAGATACTTTGTCCTTTGCAATTGTTCTTACTTTGCAGATCAAATAGCACATATTTTTCTTTGATTTTCATTTAATCAATCTTACTAAGCCAAAAGACACTGTCTTGGTTAAATTACTGTGGAGTCTGTGCTAATGAGATTTATTTCATGTCACTTGAATGATATAGCTTCCTTATATTATACAGCTTTTCAGTTCAAAATACACAATACCTTTCTAGTTCAGAAAATATACTCGTTGTAGGCTCAGAAATGTATCAGTGGGTTTTCAGATACCAACAGAGTTTTCCCTTTCCAAATTTATTATTCAAATTCAGGCAACATTTCACAGAAAGGGAGGTGGGGAACAACATGTTACTATTTAATATTACTTATAGACTAGCCTTGGCATATCCTTCAGGTTCTGTAAACCTTCCCAATAAGCTACTTCGCAAGTACATCAGAACTTGTGCAAAAACAGTGTCCAAAATACTACTCACAGTTCAGATATTCTGCTGTAAAAGAGAAAGGGGGGAAGAAAAAAAGAAAATAAAACATTGTTGATGTTGGGGAGTTGTGGGTTTGTTGGTTTTGGTTGGGGGGTTTTTTGTGTGTGGTTTTTTTGTGTGTTTTTGTTGCTGTTATTGTAATTTGAAATTTTAAAAAAGTTACTATTACTTCGTTTTTATAAGATGATTTTGTTATTTCTCTGTGCGTATTACCTAATCATCAGTGAACTCTATGGGAAATAATTTACTTTGCAAAGTGGACCAAGAAGATTTATGGTGAGTTTACTGGAAACACAGTTCAAACTCGTGGGCTATGATCAGTCTGTGAACTGCTGACTGTAGCTGGGAAATAATACAAACGGAAACCTCATGTTTTCCTCTAGAACTGCCATTTTGGGTCTTAGGTAGGCCATTAATGTTTAGATATGTCTGAGTTGAATTTAAAAGCATAAGAGAGGAATTTTTAGGAGGCAAGGTGTGATTCCAGGAGGTACACTTATTAAATCAAATGTGAGTCCATTTCAAATTTAATATTTGCAGTAAGCTGTTTTTCCATATTGCTCATGCCCCTTATTGTGTGGATTGTGTAATTAATAAATTAATTAAACACAGGTTTTTTTACACTTAAAGAGCGCTATAAGACCATAAAAAGAAGTCACCATAAAACAAAGTATATCTGGGGGGGTGAAGACTGATACTGATGCATTGTTCCTCATCCAAAGTCCTACAGTTTGACAGTTAAATTATTTGTATACGTGCTTCACTTCCTTCTCATCTAGCAGTTTTGCAGTGAGAAGTGCCATTATTTGAAATTCAGTTCATTATGCTATGTCTTGCATATATGGTTTGTTTCATGCAAGTTGCTGTAATAACACCATCCTTGGTACTGGATTTAAAAAACCGCTTTTTAGTGTTTTCATATCATGGTGAAAAGGTTAAAGAACATAAGTTACCATCATTCTTGTGAAATACATATACATCTCAAATTCTCTGAAAATGTCTAAAGGGAAGTCTCTCCATGGTAGTTTAGAAAACTCCAATATTTAGATTTTAGAAAGTTATAAGAAAGCAAATGAGAAATAGAACATCATGGCCTCTGTTAATTTTCTTCTCCAAATATTCATGGCTATGGTGGTTTATCTGGAATATTTCCTTTGTTACGGAAGCTGGAAGAATGTGTGTTACTCCCCTCAATATAAATAATACTTCCATATTTTTACTGATTTTGTTAGCATTGAAACACATAATCACAGAATGATTATATGCAAGTGCTTTTATTGAAGAGCTCTGGGAATCAGGGGTACAGGTACAAATCTGACTCTGACATGGATTCAAAATGGACATGTTTGGTTATATTACTACATATTAATTATTAATTATTAAACTCATATTCTTCTATTGCCTACATTGATCTCATTCAAGCATGAATCCTTGTAGTTTCCATCAAGCCCCCCAAATATCGTTTCTCATGATTCTTGTTTAAGATAATAATCATATTCCATCACCAAACAATCATTACAATTAACAATCATATCACTGATCATATGATGATTATGCAGGTGCAGTTTCTTCTGTACATGATCTAGTAAAGACAAAACCTAACATTTGTGTCCAAGGCCTGCGTAGTTTTGGTTCCTTTCCCAGGCCTACCCAGGCCCAACCTTTTTCCACCTCCCCTGAATCTATTGTATACCGTTCCCCTGATTTTAGAAACATTTTTACCCTATGCTATCAATTTCTTCTCTGCAGATAAATTATCCCCGTATCTTTCCCCACAATTTTTATCAATATTTGTGAATCCTATTTTCACCTGTTCTCCTGTTCTTCAACCTTAACAGATATTCCTTTAAAGTGTCAAATGCCCTGCAGTCAAAGTGAAATGTGAAGTGCCCAGCAGTAGCTGCCAAATCATTCTTCAGGCATGTGTTTTATCAGCACTAGATTTCTGTTCTGAGATTGAGGTGAGGGCTTGGGTCTAGGTCTGTTTCCAGAACCACCACCCTCAAATCTTTGTTTTGATGTAGGAAACCAGTGGACAGGGGTCAGAATGCAGCTCCACACAGAATGTCAAGTGCTTCAAATCAGCCTGAAATTTCTGGTTTATCCCCATAAACCCTGTGCTCCTGAAGCAGTTCTGTGCTATTCTGTCACAGAGAAACTAATTATTTCTTTTATTGTTCTTGGGTCTGGTTTTACTGTATCTGCTTCTCTCTCAGTATCTCCTGTAGATGAAATATTCAGCATTAATTCTGTACCTGAGAATGTGACATCATGCTGTACTTTAATTCTAGCAGTGTTGTTACCCTAGCAACACTGAAAAACTAAACAGGACAATGGTTAACTGTGTATTCAAGGTAGCTGGGAGAAGTTTAAAAGAGCAGTCTAGCAACTAATGCCCTACAGAGATCATTTTCTTTCTTATTTATATTCCTATCATAGGTCCTTCTGCCATGAACACAAGCATGTCCTCTATTAAAAACTTGGCTTAGAAAATATTACTGTGCTTTTGAAACATTTGAGGATTTTCATCTATGAGAAATTGCATTGGCTTTTAATTGAATTTATGTGCATGCAGATTCTCTAACGGACCATTTATACATGTATTTATAGATCTTCTTATATATGTATTTATATATCTTCAAATTACAATAATGTAATCATACAATTGGTTGTGCTTAGTTTCCAAATCCCACTCCTTGGTCTTCCTTAAACAATCTTTTTCCTTAGCATATTAGTAGTTATGGAAGATAAAATGTAGATAAAATATGAATTTTAATAAAGATAGGAGATCACAAAAAAATTCAATATGAGCATGTTTTTGGTAYACCATAGTTTCACACGGTCCTACAAAACAGTGGATTTGTTGTTTTTAAGTAGGGCATGAAGTAATGAATGTATATTTTAACTAGAAAGTTCATTAGCCTTTTTTCAGTGCATTAGACATTTTTCCATTAAAGAAAAAAATGGGCTTTATAATGTCAAAAACTTACTCTAGATAACAGAATGACAAATGACTATGATATAAACATGCTTTTCCTTCCTGCAATGTACAACTGCAAAACGTTTTTGTAACCTGATGAAATGCTAAATTGAGTACTATTTCTAATATTTTCAGTTTTCTGCTAAGGACTTAGTTTACAGTAATTGGAGAAAGGCTGCACTAAGGAATCCAGGAGTAGCAGGTCACAAAATTTTCAAGTGCTGGCTGATCTTATTGTTTCCAATAAGAACAGCAGAGGAAAGCGAGAGGGAAGCAGACTTATTAGCATTGTAGTGGGACTCTAATTCTTTAAATCACCCTTCCCGTAACCACTGTATCATGTGTTCTTTTTCTGACTCTAAATTCTGTGTTTCTGAAATGAAAAGAACTGCCTATCCTGTCTAGGATTCCTGGAGTCGTAGCACCATGTCTCTGGTAAGAGCAGCAGTGATGATGAATGTGTCTTGGTGGGCTTCAGGACCCAGTAACACTATCTGTAGGTCCCAAGTGGAAACATGGCCATCCTCTGCCTGGCAGACTGATCCAGCATTGGAAAAACATTGTATGGGATCTGTAACCTTGAATCTTATCCACTGGAACTTCACTTACTCATTTAGGTAATGCAAGGTGTGTTTGGACCTAAGTCCTCTAATGTGGTCACAGACTTTCTTGGGAAGGTAAGCTGCAGTGAAAGCTGCAACCTAACACAGCAGCAGCACACTAGCTTTCTTGTTCAGCAGCCTAAATACATTGGTATTGAAACCAGTATATAATTAACACAACTCTGCAGGCTTTACAGACTCAGAGAATCACAGAATATCCTGAGTTAGAAGGGACCCACATGGGTCATCGAGTCCAGCTCCTGGCCCTGCACAAGACCTCACAAAGAGTCATCAAGCCTCATCAAGAGTCACTGCATCACCTGAGAGTTTTGTCCAAGCATTACTTGAACTCTGTCAGACTTGGTGCTGTGACCACTTCCCTGGGAGTCTGCTCTAGTGCCCAACCACCCTCTAGGTGAACCACCATTGTCTAATATCAAACCTAAACCTTCCCTGACACAACTTCAGGCCATTCTCTCGGGTCCTGTTAGTCCAGAGGTTTTTAATGCAGACTTTCAATTGGGGCTTTCATTTAGTGGCTTATTATTTAATGTGCCCATTGAATATTAGACTGGAAGACATAATAGGCACCACTATTCACATACTTGTCCAAGTGTATCTGAAAGATCACAGAATCACAGAACCACCGGATGGTAATGGTTCAGGTTGGAAGTGTCCTCCGGAGATCATCCAGCCCCCTCCCCCCACCTTGCTAGAACAGGTTCACCTGGAGCAAGTTACACAGGATCTTTTCCAGGTGGGTTTTGAATATCTTGAAACAAGAGGACTCTGCAACATCTCTGGGCAGCCTGTTCCAGGGTTGTTTGAGGTCACCCTCAAAGTAAAGTTCTTGCTTATATTTGGATGGAGTTTCTGTGTTTTAGTTTGTGCTCTTTACGACTTTTCGGTTTGCTGGGCACCATTGAAAAGTGTCTGGCTCTACCCTCTCCATGAAGACTGATACAATGAAGCCATTCAGTAACTCCACCTTTTCTTCAACACCAGGAAAACCACCCAATGTAGCAGTGGACCCATATTTTCCCTAGTCTGGCTGCCAGTGCATTTGAAGAAGCCTTTTCTTCTTGATATCCTTTGCAAGATTTAATTCCAAAAGGACCTTAGCTATCTCTGTCACATCTCTGCATACTTTGGCAACGTTCCTTTGTTCCTTCAACACACCCTCTTCCTGTTTCCATGCTTCATAAGCTTCCTTCTTCTGTTTTTGCCAGAAGCTTCTTGCTCATCCACCCAGGTCTCCTGCCCTCCTTGCTTGGTGTGTAACTGATGGGGATGAACCAATCTTGAGCATGGAGGAAGTGATATTTGAATATTAACCTGTCCTGGGGGACTTTTTCATGATGTTGAGAGTGAAGAGGGAGGAAAGAAGAAGCGCTGAGTTTGTTTRCAGAAACTGCACTAACTCCTACACATTCCACATTCTGCCCCTGGACTGTACTGTCTATGGACAGACAGTGAGAGAGAGCTCTCCTTTGCTTTTAGTTAGTTTTAGCTAGCTGAGGCAGAAAAGTTCCCTGGACTGTTTTTTTCCTTTTTCTTGGGACTGTTTAAACCTGTCCTGGACTGAAAACCTACAAGACCATTGGGATCTCACACCTGCAGTGCACCAGGGCCCAGGACGGCATTTTCCAGTGCCGGAAGAACGGATGAGACTGAATGAGCTGAGCTAGCCCACGGCAGGGAGATCTCTGTTTTGCCATCTCTCTTCAGAGTGGCAAGAGGTTTTGTTGTTTCATGCTATTCATTTTTTTATGCTTGTGGACACTTTTTTTGTAAAATAAACAGGTTTTTTCCACTTTTCTCCAAGGAAGTTCTTTCCCAGACCAGTTGCAGGAGGAGCCATTTGGGTTTGCTTCCCAGAGGGTTTCAGAGGTTTTCTCCCAAATTTGCCCTAAACCAGGACATAACTAGATCTCTTGGATCCCCTACGTTCTAGACACCTAACTCATGGGATTCCTCTGAATAGGTCCTTTAGGAAGCCAAAGTTATCTTTCCTTAAATCCAGGGAATACTCATACTTATTGCCTTGCTCTCTCCATGCAGTATTCTAAATATCACCATGTCATGACCACTTGTGGCCAAGGCTGACCCAGTCTTCATATTCCCAACCAGTCCTCCTTTATCAGATGGCGTTCTAAGAGGACATGCTAAGATTTTTCAGAAAGAGTGACAGTGTAAGTGGGAATGGTTTTAAAGTGAAAGCAGGCTTAGATTAAATATTAGGAAGAAATTCATTACTGTGGGGGTGGTGAGGCACTGAAACTTGTTACCCAGAAAGGTTGTGGGTGCCTGAAAATGTTCAAGGCCAGGTTGAATGGGGCTTTGTCCTGCTGGAATGTGTTGATGCTTATGGCAGAAGAGTTGAAACTAGATGACCTTCAGAGACTCTTCCAATCTTAACTATTCCATGATTCTGTGTACTTTAATCAAAACAGCTTCATAAAGAGCATTGTCTCTCATAATCCAATTCTGCCACCTCTGTATACCAGAGTGAGAGAGAAAAGACAAAAGTACAAACTGTAAAACTTATGTGAGTTTATAGTACTGAACTCTTGTAATATTCTTTGTAATATGTAGAATTCCTGTTTATCACAATTTTATCTCTCTATGTGAAGCCTAGCCTTTCCCCTAAATATAATTTTATGCACTAAAAGTTCCCAGATTCTCGCAGACTTAGGATGAGACAACAAGTAGTTCCTAAGAAACATGATGTTCCATATCTGCATACTGAAGTATATTTATCTTTCACTTAATAGCAGAACAAATTAGTCATAATCTCAGATGCTGGTGCACATTATGCTAAGACATACCCACACTAATATGCTTTCTGATAAAGCAAATTCTTACTTTGCCAGAGTACAAATCATATTTTGCCTCTAGCAGAGTCAAGGGAGAGAGAACTGAATCTGTGGTAGGGCTGCTTACTTGAGGAGATTTGGAAATTTTTAGCATATTTCATTAAGCATGTGGAAACACCTCAGCACTCAAGGCTGGAAAACTAGAATTCAAGTGGGAAGTGATATATAGAAAGCAAGAAGGAGAAGCAAGCACTATCATGGACATATGATAGTGTCACACGGATTCACCCATGTATGGAAACCTACAAATCTGTGCTATTTATAAGCATCCTGTTATCCTACTTTTATGACTTTATCCATTTCTTTAATGTGATTTGGTCTTCTCCAACAGGACAGCCTGAACACCAGCACAGTGGTGTGATCAGTGGCACAGAGGACTCATGTTTCACTGAATGTGATAAGAATTTCACTTTGATTTTAGTCTGTTAGTGGACACTTCTGGTCCATCATCTGTCACTTGAAATCAGAGAATAACATATTTTATTAACCTTTTCTCAACTTTTGATCAGATATTGGAACAGGGTGTTAACAAATCAAAAAATGACTAATACCCTCAGATTTTATTACAAGAGATAGGGAGAGAAGGCTGTGAATATTTCCTTACTACGTGATTCTTAAGTATTTACTTAATATTTTAATATATAATCTTCCAATTCTAGACCTATTCCATCAAATATTTTCTGTTCTCAAAATATTAATTTATTACTTTCTACTGTTTTACTATTACAGGTGCTATAATTTTGCCTATTAAAGACATTATAATTACAAAGATCCTAAATATTTTCATAATTGTACTTGCTTTAAAAAATTAACCAACCATAAATAAGGGTTGTGAAAAAAAATAGCAAGATTTTTGGTAATGAGATCCCACTCCTGATTTACAGTGGCAGATGATGTATAAAATATGGATGAAGTTAAYACTGAACAATAATGCCACTGCGTTAGCTGCCAGATAGCACAGCTGTTATACTCAACAATACTCAGTTTTCCAAAGAAAATGAAAAAAATCTTACAGAACACAGAATGTGAACAAGAATGACAAAAGTACCTGTTAGTAAAAACAGACAAATCATGATGCTGTTTTATGCTAAAACCCAGTTTCTTAGAGGTACAGTAGTAATGAATAGGTTCAGCTTTACACTAACATATAATTAAATATCTCTTCTTAATATGGAGAAGATAAAATAGTGAATCTTAGCATTCCAAAAATCAGTAGCAATTTGCTCTCCCTAACTTCAGAACACACAAAGTCTCACGTGGTGTCTTGACCAAAACAGAGGATAACACCTACTTCATTCAACTTTCCAACCAAAAAGAGCAAAGACAACATTTTGGAGAACTGCTGGGCTGTACATAAAATTTCCAGGGATGAGACTGCACAGCAGTGTGTGGCAGGCTGTGAAATGTCCTGTGCTTAACTCTCCCTATCTGTATACAGGTTTTTGCATACCCACTCTAACCTCACCTGTAGCAGTTTAAACCTATTGCCTTTCATTGCACACTCTGTGATCACAGGGGACAGAGGCCGCTCACCGTCTGAGCTGAGAACTCTGATCACACTTTCCCTCAATTCTCACTGGTATGATAGGAGACAATGGAGGCTATTTCAGCCTCTTGCCATAAACCTTGTTATCACAGTATCTAGACATCCTTGTTCTCTTATGTTGTGTCTCCATCTGTCCATGCCTCTCAAACAATCAGATATGACAAGACTAGGAATGAAAACCCTTTATGTGAAAACATCTACTGACTTTAATAAAACTAGTTATGTCATCTGCTCTGGTGATGCAGTTCCACTGCATGAGAGTGTTTTGATATTTTAGAAATTATGTTTCTCATCACTGTCAAATACAACACTCCCCTTTTTCAATCTGGATGGAAAGGTGTTCAAGAGTAAAGGTGTAGTTGAAAGCTACAAGAGAAAATCAGGCACTTAAAAAAAAATCCATGAAAAATATTATTCTCTTCCAAAAAATACATTTGATTACATAGTCTGTAATTAATTAGTACTCATTAGAAAAACTGAAATTAAACTGGTGAAGAATATTTCACATTTTTGTAGCATGTGTGTTTCTTTCTTATCTATAAACATTCATTTAAATTTATTCTGAAAATTACTATGGATTACTAGTGCAGGACAGAGATCAGATGATGGAAAACTCTAACACAAATTGGCACCAAAACAGACTGTACCTTTGACCAAAGTTTAAAGGTAATCTTGTACAGGTGATAAAGAAAACAATGAGCATTAGGGATACAATCTTGTATTCAAAAAATTGAGTATTTTTGCACTTTCAGACGAAATGAAAACATATTTTTTGTTCTTACAAGTCTAAAATTCAAGATTCTAAATGGTGAATTAAAGCTTACAATAAGTGATTTTTATTCATGCATCTCTGTTCTTGTCTTCAGCTTTTATTTGGTGTAATTTAAATGCATGTGAAATACCTGTATGAAATTACAGCATGTGAAACAATTATCAGTGCATGAGCTGAAAGTTAATTTCTTTCCCTTTGAAGACATTGTTGAGTAAATCGCTACTCAGAAATGAGAAACAAGTTAATTCAGTATCTTGTGCTATGACTAGGAAGGTTATTTAATTCAAAATGTCACTGAACATCAGATTTTTTACAACAGGTCAAGAGGATAATGAATAAAGATTTTTACAGTAGATTTTTTTTTTTACAGTAGAATAGTAGTTTTTTTAAGAAATTGAATTTTCCAAATTCCATGACTAAGGTGTCATACATGTATGGCTGAATGCACTAATATGTCTTCCACTGTATTATCTGTGTAATCTCTAATTAACAACATGTTTTATGAAGACATGAATCCAGTTTGATAACTGGTGAGGAAAAGCAATGATTGCCTGAGATTAAAAAATAAACAAACAAATCCCCTAGTGAAGACAACAGCTAGATTCAGAGCTTTTAAATGTTTTCTTAAACATCAAAAGAATGTGGATTTTTCTGTGTTTGTTGGTTTTTTTCTCTTTATTTAATAGTTTCAGTCTTGAGGAGATGGAGTCATTACGTGACTGGTAGAACACCTAGTCACTGTAGAGTTGAAAGTTGTTAATTCATTAACTAGTTCTTGAACAACCCTTTTAAAAACATGTAATTTAACATAAAGAGCAAAGATAATAAGGCAACCCCTTGGCACATTGTGCAGTCCTTAAAACATGGAAATGAACTAATATAATCCAGATGTGGCAAACTCTGTCAGTGTTACTTAAATCATTCTATTCAAATAAAAAAGTTGATTCATTTTAATAAAGGCCATGGCTAGAGTTAAATCAAGCTGACACTATTTTAAAGTAATTGTGCTATGATAACTGCGGTAAAATGAGCATACTATTTATTTACCCTATAGAAAAAAAAATTTATGGTCACCATATTAGCTCTAAATACATAAAACAACTGCAATTCCTTTAAACCTGCATCAACTTTAAGTATTTGTTATAGACCACAAATAAAGTCATTTCTATTTTGAGGCTGTGTTTTCTGTAAATACCTGTACCTCATAGTAGCTGATCAAGTAAGTGTAAGTAATATTGTGTATATAAGAAATTTCCAGAGTCAGAATCTGGCAAACCGATGGCCAGATTAATATTCTTATTTCTTATTCAGCTCTGTAGACTCTTTTTTGAATGTCAACATCAAAACTTTGATGACTATATTAGTTTTCAAGTACTCAACATTTTTGACATCTTGTTTTGTGGTTAGATGTTATTTGAAATTGTCTTAGCAATATCATTTTGACACATGTCCAATGTAGGATAACATGATGTTCGATGCTCTTTGTACATTTAATCTTTGGGTAGAAAAAAATTTCTTATTGTCAGCAGCGTCTTTACACACATTACTGTTTTGATGAAGTTTTCATCAAAATCTTGATTAGGGCATATGTTCCAGATGGCTTTCTTATGCATCCTCTGTTTCTCATCACTCCTGAAGCTAATTTTTTTCCCATTTTCATCACTGTGTAATTCATTTTCTTGCAAGAGTAGGACCACTACCTCTGAGTCATGACATAGGTACATTTTAGAGAACTGTACTCTGTTAACAAGAACTATTCCCTTGAATTTCTGTGTGTAGTAGTTCTTCTAACTGTTAGCCTGGCCATTGTGCTGATTCTTGATAAATAGTAATTCTCTTTAATTTCAAGAGAGATTTACAATACTGTGCTAACTAATACTTGTATGAATATCCTTGCATATTAGTATTAGTATCCTTCTTACAGCCATATCCAGTGAGATATGCATTGTAAATACATTTGTATTTACAAAAATATTTGTAAATACATACAAATTCATCTAAAGTGAAGTACAACTTGTTATAAAATATCCTATATATTAATCTGGGGATGAGAAATGGAATTTACAGGTCACCTGAAGCAGCAGCAGCAGCTGCCAGAGGAAATCAGTGGAAGAATGCCCACCTCGATCTACAAGTGAAAAGCCAAGCCAGCCCAACCATAATCCCCAGACAGCCGAAACTACCCACACACAGAGCAGGAGCCCCCCGAATCCATGATAGACCGTCTGGAAGGGGGACTTCTCTTTGCACCTGAAAGCCGTTCAAACTAATCCCAGGAACTCCATTCAGATTCAGCTCAGGAAGGAGCTGAAACTGAATGGAAGGACACATGAATTCCATAATCCGACCATCTCTGTGGAAAAGCCTCGCCCGAAGGAAAATAAACTGTATAAAAACTGGGCCCTGAGAACAGCACATCGGAACAGATGACCGAGGACGTGGCGAGGGCCAGTCTGGTATCTGTCTCCCAGTTCGATCGGACTCTGCTGTGGCTGGACACTCTGCTGACTTCATTGCAAAATTGACTGTTTGTCGTTTTGATTTTTGTTTTCTTTTTCTGTAAATCACTCAAATTAATTTGGAAAATAAAACTTTGATTTTGATTCAAATTTGGGTCACCGCATTTATAACAAACTGCAACAGGTTAAAAACATTGACATGTTTAAGATAATAGAAAAAAATAACAAGATGCAAACACTGTTCTCACCAAAAGATACATATTGAGAGAAATTTGTACCACTCCTTAAATTGGAAGTAACTCTTTATACATTTGTACCTAAGTTCACTGAGGAAAAAGTTAATACAACAGAAAAAAAAATTCCTAAATCCTTGTCCTTAAGTTTTCTATTTCACCTTGCAGGAAAAGAGAAGAGGCAGAAATACTGTGCTTGTTGCTGGGTATTTGAAAAATTGACAAATGAAAAATAAAAGAACCCACTTACCAGCTTTGAGATATGACTATAGTACATCACTCCTTCATTTGACACATGGCCTGACCATTGCCATGGGAACTGGCAGTCACAAAGTGCCACATGATAGAAAGCTGCTACGGAGTGGTAAAGGCTAACAGCATTAAATGAATGAAGGGGTTAAAAGGTTAGGAAAGTTCTGGTCGTTCCTCTGTGCAGTGTGACTAGGAAAATGTATTTCAGACTTAAACAAGCTGTGTTAGAAACAGCAGAGATTAAAGTATGAGAAATAATATTCATACCTTTCCACCAATAAATCTTCCCTGTTTTCCTTTACGCATTTGCTTAGCATTTAGCAGCAGAATGGAGTCTTAGGAATAAATGTGAAATGCTTTTAAAATGCGATAGAAAAGGTAGAGTAAAATCAATACTAGTGTGGGGAATGACTTGAGAAGCTGGTGTTTTCACAGTGGTAATCAAAAAGTAATTTTATATCCAATATTTTGTATTGATTCTTTGTGAAACTCTAAAGCATTATATTATACACCTTGTTGTCTAGTTATAAATATGTGTACCATCTTGTTGGGTTTTTCTTTTCTTATTGAGTTTCCTTTTCTCCAAGACAAACTTTTTTTTGTGTCCATAATAGGTAGGAGCCAAGTATCAGGCTATGAATATTATTTGAGCTAACATTAACATATTGTTAACACCATTTGACTTTGTTTGGAAGAGAACAAAAGGACAAGAAGCATAACAGAGCCCTTTAACCAGCGCTGTTTAGAGGAGATTCATCCACCACCTATCATGTATTTTCTTCTTTCAGCTTCTTGTCCATCTCTCAAAAAATCATTTCACGCCAAATTGTATTTGCTTCTATACAAAAGCATAATAACTCATTTTGAAACTGTATCAGAAACATTCAGGGCATAAATAAATTCTGTTGAATATATAAAATACATTGTAAGACAACAAAAACAAAATAAAACAACCAAAAACCACCCAGGCCTCTTTTTATCAATGCCTTAATTCTAAGTCAATTCCTGAGTCTCATGAACCCAAAAGATATCTTAGACTCTTTGAGGTTAAGTGACTGGGTGTTAACTGCTTTAATACATCATACAAGACTATAAAGTTTCAGGCAGAACTCCCATTTTACACTTTAAAAAAATTATTGTAAGTAAATTGTAATATCATAAATTGATTTGCTATTTTTCCTTTAAGATATATTTTGACTGAAACTTCCTAGAGTTTGAATGTGGTTTATTAGCACATTTTATTAATAAATTCTCCCAGATAGCTTATAATACCAAGCCATCACAGTCTGTTGTTAAAAATATAATTTTTGATTTTTGCTACTTCTGGTATTTATTGAGGTCTCAGAGAATGCAATTTTCCCACAGATTTCATAAACTGAATGTGAAAAAAATTTGTAATATATTTAAAGGCATTTTTGTACAGTGGCTACAGAAACAAATATCCTGCATTAAAAAAACTAATAAATTTTACCTCATCTGCTTTTAACTGAGCATTTTTTAGTGAAAACTCTAGCGAGTTACAGAATGGAACTTTTACCCATATTACTGGGCTGTTCTGCAAGGTAGACATTTTAAATTCAGACTAAAGAATCACATAGCCTGCTGGCTATGTAAATTCAGCATCTTAAAGGTGGAGAAGGGTTTACTGATAGGGCTTCAGTGGTAATTTTCACAGAGAGTTTAAAAGAGCATTGAAATGATCTGTCCATAACTAGCAGAATTTTGGAGTATCCCTTTAGTGAAAAATCTGATTTTTCCCTTATCAATACAAGTTGAAATTTTTTTCTTATCAGGCAACAGATTTTAAAGTGTTTCATTTGGGAATATCTAAACAAATTTACTTTTCTCCAAGTGAGTTTTTTTTTTTCTATATCACACTTTTATGTGTTACTGGAAGTGTGGTTTGTATACAGAATCTTTAATTTCCTTTCGGCAAAATTCATTTCCCCTTATACCTGAAATGCATCTGCCAGCAGAAAACATAGTCCTGGAAATGTTATGCTATGTCCCAGGCTACTTTTCTCTACATAAATGCCTTTCCAGAGAGATCTAATCAGAAAGGACAGTGTGAATACGAACTGGTGAATCTGTTGCACAAAAAAGCTCATTAAGCATATTGGCAGTTGAGCAGACAGTTTATAAAACAATATATAATTGAAGATTGCCAATTTTTTTTCAGAAAACTAAAATAACTTTTAGTTTATTCTTGGACACAAAAATTGAAATTGTTTTGTATAATTCAACTGACGGAATGATGTAAGGAAAAAAGGGTTTTTGCAACTGTAATTATTTCATTGTCAGAATTTCATATTTTGAGATTTGTAATTGATATTTTAAGATTTGTGTCACTTACTTAGAAACAAAATTTGTGCATTTCAGCACAGTTCATGTTGCTACATATATATTCATCCTATGTATTTAATATTACTTAACAATTTTGACTACAGTGTG
>QVAJ01000258.1:631720-652633 GCA_003546035.1 Mixornis gularis
TGGCTGTGGCTCGTTGCTGTTGCTGTGTGCTCTGCGGTTACTTTCCTTTATTTCAATTTTATATATAATACATTCCCTCCATATTCCCATCCCCAGACTAATATAATGGATATTTATACCAGATATTTATATCACACCTAAGCTTTAATTTTGTAGAACCTGTGTTTAAGGATAGGTAACTATATTCTCTCTAAAAATTATGTAGCCTCATGGTAATCTATTGCTGTCAAATATAAACAGTTTGCTCCAACATAGGTACCTTGAATTTTTTTCTGAGAATRAAAATGTCTGGGCATTGTGGCCTTTTACTTGTTTTATTTATTTTATTGTATTTGCTTGTTTGTTTTAATTTACTTGGTGGCTCAAATGCTAAATGGTATCTAGGAACTCAAAACCATATATAGAATATGTCTAGGTATAATGAAGAGCAGCTGAGATTCAAGTGGCTTCTAAAGTTCTTTTACACTGAAAGTAGTGGCGCTTGGCCTCAGTGATTTCCCTTTGCAAACATACAATTCCTTGACAAGTCAAATTCTTCCATAAACAGTGGAATGTCTGGGAGACTCCTCCAGAGGATAATTCAGAATGCCTAAAAATTATTATCATCATCATCATCATCATCATCATCATCATCATCATCATCATCATCATCATCATCATCATCATCATTATTATCGTTATTATTTCTATTACTATTATTATTGCTGTTGTTTTTCCTACAAAAGTCACCTCTGCTGACCACAGAATAAATTTCCTGAGACCACAATGGTCTATGGTCAAATACTTTATGCAAAAAATTGCTTTATAAATCAGAATTTATGTTCTCATGAAAATTAAGAACTTATCTTAATAAATTAACATGTGGACCCCATTCCAAAAATTTGCACAACGTATATTTTTCAGTGGAAATTATTCTGAAGCTATGAAACAAACGTATCCTAACTGTTGAAATGCAATGACACTTATAAGAACAAAATAAAAATTAAATGAACAAACAAAAACATTCACAGACCAGATTTTTTTCTTTTTTACTTTGGTCTTCTTTGCCTAATTCTAATTTTTTTTTTGCTATTTTCAGCTTCTTATGATAAGGAGAGCCCTTTATTATTGTCATTTCACTGTTGGGAAGATAGGATCATGGAACGAGACATGATTTAAGATCTCACCGTGATGTGTGGGGAGGTTTGGCATCTTGTCATAGTGACTCTCATATTAGCAACAATATTTTTAGTGGTCCATGTTGTGTGAATTAAGTTATTATAAATTTTAGGGAAGAAATGGGTATCCGTGTGCTGGGTTCCCAGTTTTACTAGCTCTTAATTAGACTCCAATTTGATACTCCAAATGATATAATACCATATTGCTCATTTAAGAACTTCAGACATGCTCAAAGTCTCAGAATGATCAATGTTTCCATTGCTCAGGTAGAATATGTAAAATATGTCTTTTGCCTGACACTAACATATTCAGACTTCAAATTATTTTAGTGGCATTTTGAGCTGCCTGTTGCTAAGACCAATTGATGAAGGTATCTCCAGCAACTGGTTTAGGAAGGATTAAAGGTAGACTTAAAAGTTCAGTCTGTATTTTCAGGACTCCTATGTGAAATTGAGCATAAATGTTGCTGAAGACTATGGTGATGGAACACAGCAGAGAAGTCACTCTTTTTTTCATCTCTGACACTACATTTAAACTTAATCATGCTGTGAATTCAAATAGATCAAATTTGGCCCAAATATTCCTTTGAAGTGTTTTTTTTTAACGGTTAAATCTTTGGCACTATTGCAAAAAGCACATCCATTGATAACCTCTGAATAGCAATTGAAGTTGAATAAGTTAGTCAAAGAGAGAAATAATTAGGAAATAAGTGTCTAATGCATTACTAACAGAAGTCTTTAGATATAAAATTTTGCTTTGTTCTTTCATTTATCTCTTTAGACATAATTGTTGCTGTCACCTTTTAGTGATTTGTAAAATATAAGTTTTGATTCATTACTCTTCTTTCCTACCATGTCTGTGTACACAATCTTCCCAGAAATGAAATAAGCATATTGATTTCTTCTGTCTAAAGTTTATTGAACAAGGTCAGAAACAATTTTTAGTGCCTCTATAGCACTGATAATTTCATTTATAACTGAGTTACAGATGATAAAAGAGCTAAAGCCAAGAAAAGAGGACACAACATAAACAATACTGCGGATCTGTAAAGTCAATAGTTCAACCACTCTTTTAGATATTTGCCATTTTTTAAAAGAGTGTTTGATTTCTTCTCCTTCCTAAGTGTTTTTGGAGCAAGATTAATTGTTTTTCTAAACCTAAAATTTAACATATAGAAAGACATACAGTTATCAGCCTTTACTTTTTTATTGCTAGAATAATTTKTTATTTTTTTATATCTGTATCCTGTTTGTTACTAATATTGGTTCTTAGATATTGACCAACCATTCCCAATACAGAACTTTGAATTTTATATACAACAAACATTTAGGCTTTTTAATATCATTATGATGTTCTCATTTCACAGTTATGTTGAAAATAGTATACAAGTTGCTGTGAGAGTTCGGATTCACAAAAAAATGCTGTGTACTTGGAAAAAGAAAATATACAACACAATGGTCTCAAGCCATTTTAGTCACATACATTTGGTAATAAGTGATATATTGAATATTGAAATAATTATGTTTCTATACCTGGACCCTTCTCCACAACCCTGGATGCAGCTAGTTTCTAAGGATTTTCTTACTGTCTATAGCTAAACTACAGCAACAGATACTGTAGAAAAGTTCTGAGATAGATCTAAATCCTTCTCATGCTGTTTTTTCACTTCTCAGCTGCACAGGAAAAGATTTCTAGAATTTTTCACTTCAACATGTTTGAGGAAAATTGAAACATGAAAAATCCTTCAATCTATTTTCTAAAAGAGGAAGAAGTATATTGTTAGAGAAGACTCTTAAAAATCTACATGCAAAATATTTTTACAATATTACAGATTTTTTGCTTTCTTCTTGAAACCAATACAATTAATTCTGCGATATATTAAGCATTTAAGAAGAAGAATATGTCTTATTGAGACACTGCCCCAGAATAGCTTGATGGGGCTAGAAAAAAGGAGGTTATTGCTATTCTCAAAGCCCAGACCAGAAACAACTACAGTTTCATTACCGCTGACAGGGGTGGTTTAGCCTGTTCTTAAAGATCTCAAGTGCTGGAGGCTCTAGTAAGTCTCTTCCAGTACTTCACTCAGTCTGAAAAATGTTTTCTCATTTTTAACTTGAATTTACAGCTTCCAATGAATGAACTACATTTTTTAAAGTGCAGGAGAAAACAGAAGAATTACAGTGTTGTATAGAAGTTATGATAAGGTTATAAATGAACATAATTGTTTTTATATCACAAAAAAAAGTATTAAATAATTTTTATATAAATAATCCCTTACCAATATATAATCAAATAAATTAAGCTTTAGAGCTCTAAATTTTATGTTCTTTGGCATAGGGATGTAGCGTGTCAGTGAACATCTTAATATCTCAGACCTTTTTGACAACCATCATCATTGTGTTGGAAATGACTTAAAAATGCATCACATACTGGAAACAGATTGGATATTAGGAAAAGCTCTTTACGCAGAGGCTGGTTGGTCACGGGGACAGGCTCGCCATGGAAGTGGTCACAGCACCAAACCTGGACAGTGCTCAAATACATGGTGTGATCCTTGAGGTGTCCTGTGCAGGGCAAGGAGTTGGACTTTGATCATAGAGGGTCCCTTCCAACTCTATGAATATTCTATGATTCTATTATTCTAGAATATGTCACCATTTGAACTCAGTCCCTTCAGTTTTTAGTTTGTGCAGAGAGATGCTGGAACAGTAGGTCTTTGTAAAATCTAAAGACACACTTATACAGATATCTCTGCTTTCCTTTAAGAAAGGAACAAATAGGCTATTTTTCATGAAAATTAGAACCACATATCATGCTTAAAAAAGCCAGCAAAATGCCAACCTTGGCACAACAAACCCTAGGACTTTCTGATTATGTGGAAAGATAGAGAAGATAAAATAATGCATTTCCTAGAATGGCAGCTAGTGATGTCTTCAAATGGCCTTCACTGGAAAGAAAAAACATACTGCTCTAATCAATACGCAGATAGCCTGTAATGTAAAGATTAAGATCAGAATACTTAAAAATATAATACTTTTTCTTTCCATATAGCACTTTGGGAGTCAATATCATTAGAAACCTGGTCCATTTCCCTGCTCTGAAAGCATTATATATTTAAGGTTTCTAAATAATTAATCCAGTCTGTGTGGTTAAAAATATAAAAAGTAAGTCCATCCATTATCTTCTGCAGCTGCTGCCTGAATATTAGGGGGTTTGGTGGTTGTGGTGGTATTTTTCTAAACTACTCAGTGTTCTTTTCCTTCTTGTTGAATTGTGGCTACATTAAAGAAATAGAGTATTAGACTCATGCAGCTGCCAATATAAAGCCTTTTTTCCTCAGATAGTAAATGAGTAAATACATGTGTGTTCATGCACACATGTATGCCTCTCTGATGGGAAAGGAAGGAAAGGCAAGGTCACTCTCATAGTGCTTATATAGATAGGGCTTTGAAAATAGATAAAGATGTTCATTTTTTTAAATGGATATTTTTTTTAAACCCTTTTTTTAAAATGTGTTTGCAGATGTAAGAGGTACAAAAGTTAAAATATTTTTATTGCAATATTTATGAAATACTGAATAGCTGGTCTGCTATTTGCCATACTTTCAGTGAACCCTTTACAATTCAGTTACAAAACTGCTAATGAGATCTGAGTCTTTTATGCATTCACAGATTACAAGTATATACTGGAATTTAAGCACTTTTGCATTAAAAATAACATGAATTCCATAGAATCATAGAACGGTTCTGGTTGGAAGGGATCTTAAAGATCATCTAGTTCTAGCTCTCCTATTATGGGTAGGAACATTATGTCCTAGCTCAGGTTGCTCAGGGCTTGTATCCAGCCTAACCTTGAACACTTCCAGGGAAGGGCCATACAGCTTCAACCATTTTCCGTACAAAATCCAGAGCTCCACCCTTGCCTTTTGTAAGTGAAGAAATGGCTCGTCTTTTTTAAGAATATTAAAAAAAAAAAAAAAAAAAAGGAGGAAAATTTCCTAAGTCTTTACATTATAGGTGTTCTTTGACTTAGAAGAGGCACATGGAATTAAGCAATCCTCCAGTTTACGTTACTAGTGTTAAAGTATAAGCTTTGGAAACAGTGAACTTCTTAGGATCAGTTCAGCAAAAATTCCCAACACAACTTTAAATCAAGAAATGCTGTCAAGGAAATGTTTGGTTCAGTCATACAGGAATTTTAAAATGTATCGAGCAGAGGACATTTACTGCGGGCTACCTGCTCTATACTAATAAATAATATAGTAAGTCCCTTCTGCGCTAACCGTAATTCATCTGGGGTTTTTTTGATGTCTTCTCTACATACTCTAAATCACATAAACTGAAGTGTCTGCTTTGCTGCTGTTCTGAAGGTAAAGCTACAAAGCCAGGATTTCTTTGCCAAACATCTTGAAAATTTAATTCTTTCCATTGCTCCAATTGTCATAAATGCCTCTCCTTCTTGCTACTATCTAGATATGTTGGATTTTAAAGTTAACTTGATAGTAATGAGATGAAAATGTTAGTTCTATTTGAAGAGAATATTGTAAATAGAAGTCTGATTTGTCATTCAAAATACTGATGAAATAGAATTTGACTCATTCTGCAGCTATGGCATGCATTTTAAATCAATTATTCTCCATAAAATAAGATCAAAACTTTGAACTATCTCAAGGATGTTTTACTCTTAAGCTGCCTGGACATGATACATGAAGTCATTGAGTTAAGTGAAATAGTATATATTCCTTTAACACTCTCAGCATTTACCTTTTGGAGAAATGTGCCCATTTTTGGTATTCCCTGGTCCACATTTTATGTGAAGGAAATGAGTTGTTCTATCTGTTGTTAAACTATCAACAGCAGAGATTTTTAATGACCTTAAAAATCTGCATTAACATTTTATCTTTCCCTTAAAACAAAATCAGTCACACTTCTGCTACACTAAGGAAGTTTTTCTTTTCTTTGGATGTCTGAATGCGTAAAAAGTTTTAAAGATTTTGGTTTATACCAGTATGTGCTTCAGCTTCCCTGTTTATACATTCATACATCTCAGAGCCAAACATGTTCTTTTGAACTATGAAGTTTGTTCCCCTGCTTAGCTCAGGCCAAAAATAATTTTCATCAGTTATTTCATATAGGGACCCCGATAACTATTCTGTCTGCATAAATTTCATAATAGTGGACAGCTTTTTCACTGAATTTTTAGCACATTAATTACTTGACATTAATAATTCTAAGGCATTTTGTAATTTGTTGCAGAAATTTCCACCAAGTAGAGTGTATCTGGTGACTCTGGGTAGAATCTAATATTAGAATCATGTTGAATAATTGTAATTTTTTGTTTTCAAAATTAGTAATGTAAAATATTAATTTCTTTTAATTAAATACAGTAAAGGCACTTCAAAAATGATATTATCACACCAGTTGAAAACATATTAATATTTTTACCCTCTTTTTTGCTGAACTGAATTTAACTCATACTCAAGCTAGGTCTGTTAGATCTGCAGGTCTCAATAAACCTACAGACTAATCTTAAGTGGATCTTCTTTTGATGGAGCAAGGTTTACTACTCTCTAAACCAAGTCAGTTCTGCCTGTTAGTAGGTGCAGCTACTGTGTGACTGTGGTCCAGTAATGACACAACAATAAAGTTAGAATGAGAAAATTGATGACTAATTGAAAAGAAGATGAAAATGTTGAATTGAATATTTGAAGAGATTTGAAGTATTTTCTTCTCAGATATTGTTTGCTCCTGATCTTCACTGTGGTTTTTTTTCCAGCTGTATCTGATATGGTGGTAGATGTTGTCATTGCCAGTGTAACTGTCCTAAACTGCTCTGAATTGCTAGTAGGTGTTTATCTAATATGCTGTATTCTTATGCTGTAGATGTCACAGGGATTTGGTAAAATGCATGTTAATATTAATTTAAAATATTTGCCCATTCAGACAATATGTCTTTTCTCTTAACAACTATTCAAAGAATCCAACTTATATTCATGCTATGTAGCTGTGGTATGCCATAACAAAAAGGCATTTTGTTCATGGAAAATAGAAGGTGTTCTAAATATGTGCCTTCTTTTAAAAAATGCCCACCCAATATTTATTACATAGGTTAAGCTAGTCCTCATCTTGTATTCATGATTTCTTCACTCTGTTTCACTCACAGAGTTTCAATGATCTGTGAATTAGTGATGGTTACTTTCCAATGGGATGACTACATTTAGTTTTTCAGGAGAAAAATAATATTTCTGAGATGACTTCCAAACCAATAGCAATATTTTTCTGGGATTTGGTGTGCTTTCCCAGAAATTTGTGATACTTTGGAATCCTGAACACATGTCACCAGATGCACCACACCTTCTACTTTATATTTAATCAAAAGTAACGTCGTTTTTGGTTTTGGAAGAAAAATTGCTCTGTGCTAGAAATAAACAAGAGGACATGGTAGCAAGTGGGAAATTATTTTCAAAAATCTCATGCTGGAACTGGATCAAAGCAGTAACACAGATAAGCTTGTATACTCATCTCCATGATTTTTTGTTCTGAATGGACCTCATTGCAAACAAACAAAAAAAAAAAAAGAAGATAGTAAAATGCCTTTGACTTATAAAAGGAAAAAACATTTAGAGAAGTTTGTCTTGCAGACAAATCAGGAAGGACCAGAGTAAAACAATATAGAACTGTCTTTCTTATGGTTCTGTTTTTGTTTTGTTGGTAGATTTTTTGGTTTGTTTGTTTTTTGTTGGTTTTGAGGTTCGGGGCTTTTTTGGTTTTTGGAGGGGTTTTTTTTTGGTGGTTTTTGGGTTTTTTTAAATGAATAATAAATAAATATGAATTATGAATTATAGTGACTGAAGTGAAAATCTTTGGAGAAATACAAGGCAAGAGTTCATTGCTCAGCTGGCGTCCTGGAAGAAATTTCTCTGACTGGCCCTTTTCTGTATTGGAACATGATTTTATGGTGATCCTGCTGAGCCTCTTACAATTCTAGGCTGTCAAGTAAGTGAAAAGAAATTCTTAAACATTGTTGGCTTCATTTTAAAGGAATCCAAGAAAGCACAATAATCCTTGCTTTTTTTGTGCAAAGGGAAAAAAAATGATAAAAGAAGTATTTTCCTCATCTGGGTTCCAGTGCTTGTGTGGGGAAAAATAGGCAGAACTACTTTCTCCAGGATCATGATAATCAACAAGACAGTTTTCCTTACCCTTCTCCTAAGTTAGAATGCTTCCCTTTAGTATCAATAAGCAAAGTGTTGTTTCACATTCTGCTATTCATTCCACATGTATGAACCAGAGAGAGGAAAAAAAAAAATGGATCAATTTCAAATTCCTTTCAAATCTGATTCTGGGTCAAAATGCAGCATAATGAAAAATAATATCTTACAAGATGTTAATTTGTTAAAGAACTCGCTCACTCCCTTGTTCTTGACTGAATCTTCCCCTGCTTAGTAGTCCTCAAATCCAGACGTTTAAGAGAATGCAGCTTGATTATGAGAACACTTAGAAAACCCTCTAAGAACCTTAAGGATGTTTTCCTCTTGCACTTAATCCTGGTTATACTGAGAGATCAGCTTTTTTTGTTGTTGTTTTTGTTGTGGTTTGGGGGGGTGTTCTTGTTTGTTGTCCTTTTCTGTTTGTTTGTTTGTTTGCTGATGAAATTCTGCATGGGGCCAGTGTGTTATAAGCCCCACAAGGGTTCATCACACTCTAAGGGTGGACCAGCAACTTCCCAGAAATGGCTTCAAAATAACTAGCGAGAGGTGTTTTGAAAAAGCAAAAAGGTTTTAATAAATGAGCAAACCATACAAAACAAAAGAACAAAAGCCCTGCACAGTGCAGGGGATTCCCTTACACCTGCTAAGGCAGCCTGAAAAAGCCCCGAGAATCTCTGTGCTCTCTGTTTTGTACTCAACGATTTAGGAGGGATTTTTTGGCTTGCTGCCCAATACAAAATAGCCACATTCCTTGAGGGACAGCTAAAGATCCAACTAGCATGGAGCCAATTACGGTGGGAGAAGCACAGGCGTTTCTGGTTCTTTTTCCTAAAAAATTCCAGGGGTGTAACTTAAACTTTTTTTCCTAATATGGAAACACCCACTTGGGTATGGGGGTGCAATGCAACAGTTTGTAATGTTTTTTGTTGGATTTTGGTTTTGTTTTTTTAGGATTTTTTTTGGCATATCAGAGTTGTAATACCTCTTTCTCTTCCTTCTAAGGGAAAAATATGGTAAATTTCTGCTGTTGAAATAGTTTGATACTGTAATTGCCATGCAGATCTGAATCTTTGTATTGGTTTTCACTTCTGCCTACAGTATTACAGATTGTTGTTAAAAATATGGGGTTTTCTGAAATGTTTAATACAGGTTTCTCATGCACTTAGGATTTTAACACATGATTGCAAGGGAAAATTGTATTAGCTCTACAAAATATTGGAAAAAAAAAAAACCAAATGCTATTCTGAAAGTTCATTGGCACTCACCCAGCATTCAAGTGTACAGAAGGGGCAGTGTAGGAGTCAATTTTATTTCCAGAGTGAAAGCTGGAGCAATTTTGACAGTACATACATTGCTCTTCCTGTCCAGAATCTTCTCAACAACAAAAAGTGACTGGACATGTAGTATCTAGTGTTAGCCTGAGAGTATGCTTTAGCAATTCAGTCTGATTGTTTTTTCCTTCATGTTTATTTTAAACAAACATGACAGATAACTGTTGGCAGCTTGAAAGTGGATTGACAAAAAGAGTTTGTTCACTTCTTTAAAATCTCATATACATATGAGTCATATACAATTTTCTGCTCATCTCTTTAATTTTCATACAGAATTAATAATCTTTGAGATTGCTCATTTTCTCTTCTTCCTGTTACTGAATAGGATGGGAATTTTTGCTAGTGTAGTGAGTAGAAAGCAAATTACAGGAAGGCCATGTGCAATGGAAGATGTATCTCAGAAAAAGTATTTTTAACAGTTCTATCTTGGCCTTTTTCCTCCAGGCAGGAGAAGAGGAAGGAGAGGGGGAAAAAAAAAAAAACCAAACCAGACACTGTTTTTTAAAAGAACATATCAGAATTTTTAAATGTATTAACATAACTGTCCCTTATAGAATAATTGTAGGCAAAGTCTGGAATTTAGGCTAACACTGAAGAACCACAGAAGGAGTTGTAGTCTGCTATTGCTATTACTAACACTTGAAATAACTACTGTTCTGGCAATAATAGCTATCTGCCATGCAGCAAAATATGAAATATCTGCAAGAAATCTCTAAGGTGATGCCTTAAGAACCTAAGGCATCAAAAGTAGGAGATGAAATAATTGTTATTCACCTTGTAGTTCTAATGTTAGTTTATATCTCCATAATAATATTAATGTACTAACATGAATTATTGATACAGTAGGAATTTGGCAGTTATTCTATTGAAATTCCTGCTATATTGATAGAGTTGAAAAAAATTATTTCAATTCTGCCTACTTAGTCACCATTAGGAGCTCTCTTGGTGAAAGTGAATTTCTGTAAAACACTCATAATCTGAATACATTTTTGTCTTTACTGATAACTCCAATGCAAAATGCTTGAGAAATCTGTGCTTGATGACATATTTACTTCTGTTTTGGAGCTGAAACAAGTGCTTATGAGTTACAGCTCAAAATGTGACCCAGAGCTTAGAGAATACAAATGGCTTTGAGAGTCAGAAATAGACCAGAAATATCTATCAACCAGCCCCTGCCAAGAAGTAATGTTGTCTATATGTGTCTCCTGCCTTGTAGGCTTTATTTCCCATTCTGGTATGTTAATATTTCTAAGGCTGAAATAAAAGGCTTTGTGCTAGAAATATATGTAAACATTTATAATTTGAATCTGTAATTCTGCCTTGTTTATAAGATGATTTTCAACTTCTCTCTCTCCTTTTTTATTTCCCAAAAGACCTTATATTCTATATTTCCTTCCTGTTTGTATCACTTCAAGATGTTCTTACTCCATATCAATTGGATTTGTATATTATGCAGGTTCAGGGGAAAATATTTATTACACACAGCATTTTAAATCTTTTGGTTGGGTTGCAGGGGAGATTCATATTGGCAAAGTACAAATATGCCAGGACAAACTTTTCTTATGTAGAATACAATTTCTCTGAGGCAAATGAAGGCATAATGTCTGAGATATGCTAATGCATCTAAATATAAAAGAAGGAGAGAATGAATGAAAGAACTCTTTGATAAATCAGGAAAATAACTACTGAACTTGCTGCTGTGCTGCATACTGTGCATATTAGTAATTTTGTGATACAATGTCCTTTAGACAGTGCATTCTTATTCTGTCAGTTGTAGATATCTGAACTCTTTACATATAAATCACCAGAGTTTTTCTATTTTTAATTTTGTTATTATGAATTAAACCACTTCACTCTCTAGTTACTCTTTCTAGCTTATATCTATTGCCTGTTTTTCCATATTATCACTGGAATTTATCAGAAAAAAATCACAAATTATATGCAATAATTTGAAATAGTGAGCAGACAAGTTAAATAAGAATATTTTTTCTTTCTAGGAGGAACAAAATCTTATCCACAACCCCTCTCAGTTGCCCTATAACCACTATGTTCATTCTTCCTCAGAAAACATGCGAGGCAGAAAAAAACAGCTGTGTGTGAACTTTTCTCTTCCTGAACATAAGAATAACTCTAACTTGAACATAAGCACTTTCTTTTTGCACATGAATGAAGGATTTATTAATCATTCTGTATCCTGTAAAAAAAAGGTGTGCATAGCACCATTGTCTGATGATGTTCAATTGGATTGATTTGGGCATGGTAAAATAGTAGATATTACAAAAGAAATATTTCAATCCTGTTCCAACAACACAGTTGTTCTGTCAACTCATAGGGTTTGAATTAATAAAATCTTCCTGCCTAAAATTTAAAATGCTTCTTCATTCTTTTGAGGAATTCAATAATCATTATATCGCTATGAAACATTTCTAGCTCATATTTTTAGTTGGTGAATTATATTAATGCATTCATAAATTGTAATGGCCGAAGTAATTGCTGTTAGGAAATTTAACCTGATTAGCATAGAGAATAAGATTTTGACATACATTCCACCACCAGAACTGTAATTTTCATGGTGTAGAACTTGTCTTTTTTGAAGAGTACTCAATTTTTTTCAGATATTTCAAATTATTTATCATTCTTAATGTACCTTGGTATGTTGCCTTTTCAGGCAAACTTTAGAATTAAATGCCAGGCATAACCTGTATCTATGCTTATGGTCATGAAATATTATTGTATGGAAGCCTGCTGAGCATTTGCATGTTTGTAGAAGACAGTTTTGTATCTCCTTTTTGTAATTTCCTGTAATTATCTATAGCCTGTCTTATTAATTTCTTACTCTCTACCTTGCAGTTGTAATGAAGTTCAGCAAATTACAGAGGCATTGTATTCAAGACAAATGGAGTAGTTTTCATGCTTGTGATGTTGAACTGAAAGCAACAGTACTTCCAAGCACTTTGGAACACCTACTTCCTCACTGTCATGGCTGCCTAGGTGAGCTGTCTTTTATGCAGTGGCATTTTGACAAGTACTTTCTGTGCAGCACCAAAAAATGCAAATTTATATTCTTCATGGAACCACCATTAGATGCATATTTTCATCAAATCGGTTTTATTCAGTGCTTTTATCTACGGGATTGAAAATCCCAGGAATCTTCTGGTSTCCGAAAAGTTTGGGTTTTAAACAAAACAATGTTGAGAGCTACTAAATATCATTTTTTGATAGCTTTATGACATTCTTAAAACTTCTGGTGGTCTTAATATATTTCTTTGAGAAAATATATTAAGGTAGGCACTTAGTATAGACACATCAGAGGATTAATTGGATCCTTGCTGTGTATGCAAGGATACATTTGTGAATTGTGAAATACTTTTACATGCAGTGGATTTCTGTATTATTAACATAATTTCCTGTAGAACTCCATTCTGGAAGATGAGCTTCAGTAGTTAATGTCTTCCAGGCTTCTGAAGGTGGTGGTCATTGATAAATAACTATTTGTCCTGGGACATCCTATAAATGTTTCAATTTCTCAATTTAATTTCTTCATTTCCTACATTTCTTAATGTCTTCTTATACTTAGTTTGCGTCCTTGAGACTGCCCCTCCAGTGGCCGTGTGTTCTCTTCTGATATTTATTTAAAAGTGAATTGAAGATTCCTAAGACTCTCAACATGATCTAGTGCCCTTAAAAGATTTCTTCATAAAATTCGATGAGTTAATTTCAGACAATCCAGCAAATGGCCAAATTTGATTAATATGATTTGCAGGGGAAGTGGACTAACAAAATTTCTGATTGCCCAATATCTTAATAGAAACTGCTGGACACTACTAAAATTCTGGATGCCTGAGACAAAATGGAAGTGATAATCATGCATTAAACCATTTTGGTCTTTTTTGTTTGTTTTTTAGGTTTGTTTGTTTTTTGGTTTGGTTTTTTTTCCCCAACAGACATATTTGGAAGAATTATAGTACCTGGGCACAGATCAGTTTGTGGAACGGTTCAGTTCTGATCAGGGAGTTTGCATCAGAAGATGCTACCACATTTAGGCATATCATTTATGTGCTATGGTTGTTCTTCAGTGATGACACTCAGTTTTCTCTAAGTTACGGTGTAGGTTTATTTTCCTGGTTTAGGAAAATCTACACAGGAAGATTGCAAATTTTCATCAGTACAGTGTTAGCCCTGTTAGTTCAACAGATTCCCTTGCTATGAAAGAATTCATTCTTATGGACAATTTTTTTTTTTCCCCTCAGTTTCCTCAATCCACATGTTACCATTCTGGAAACTTCAGATCACCACACATATTGTAATAATATATATATAGGCTTTTGTGAAGATAGAGAGAAAAAATACAAATTAAAAAAAATATTTCAACATTTTCACAAGAAAAAAAGTACTCATTACACAGACTTAAAAAGGGCTTTACCTAGAAAATTGAACTTTTGTTGACATCTCCCCTAAGAAAATTTACTTCTTCATCCACCAAAAACCAATTGAAAATCCCACCTTGGACACAAACATGCTGAGATCTGAAAGACTATCAGCATGGCTTATTTATCCTAAAAATATGCCCTAATCGTGATGAGAGTAGCTGACATTTTTTTCCTCAGACTCGTTATTTAGGACTGTCTCAGGTTCATGAAAGTATGCTTTTCCAGTTACTAAAATGAATGGGAAAAAAATCTAGAATGAGAATCTCTCTGCCCATCTGTATTTCTTTTCCAGTATACTAGACTGAAATATTTTGCCCATACATCACTAAGTGTTGCACAGGGGCTACTAAGGTGTTTGTTCAAGAGGTCATGCTAGTATAATTAGGACACTTCAGTGATTTTAAAGACATGTTTAAAATGTGTTCAGGTAGGTTAGTACTCAACGTACCTTATGCAAAATAGTGTGAGACAGCTGAAAAGTCCACTTTGGTTGCCAAGCCACTGGACAATGATATGCTTCCCTATTAGTAGATACTTCAAAGTCTTGGAGTAATAGAGAGCTCCACTGTTCTACTGAAGCTATTAGAGAAAATACTATCGGTTCTGATACTTCTAGAAACTTCTAGATTGAGTTATCAAGAGATCAGCAGAACAACGTTACTTCAAAAAAGGTCTAAATGTAATCTGCAATGCTGTCACAGATAAAAAAACCCAAAAGTCATAGTAAATATAGTTTTGTACAAAAAGTAAGAAAACCGAATTACATCTTTTTCTCACAAGAATATTCTGCAATGCCCAAAATCAGCTCACAGCTTTCCTCTTCAGGATCCAGATCTGTCAGAGAGTCTTCAAGGCATTTTTCTGGTACATGAACCCACAACATGAAAATCTGTTCCTCTGTGTGTTGTCAATGTTGTATATCACCTTCTGTGACTTTTGGCTACAAAACCCCAAAGCTGCTAAAAATCAACAGATTGAAAGATCATTGTTTTGAAGACTCAACTGACCTTGAAACCTAGCTTTTATATAAACTGCTAACGGCATTATATCATGGATCTCATTACTATTATAAACATAAACACACTAGAGATAATTAAAATTTATATTGTAAAATACAGCAGTGGCATTTTGATGACAATGCAGAAGAGAAGTTGATCAAGCCTATTCCATGAACAAATGCAGAGAATGATGAACCTGGGAATCTGCATGAAGAAGTAATAAAATATAAAAGATTGTACTTTTAATTTTCCATTTATTTAAACTTTTCACTACCCTATCAAATTCAGATAAAGGATATTCCTTTGCTGTAGCTAACTCTGAGAAAAATATAACCTTTTAATAGGCTATACACATCATATTATGGTATAAACTCTTAGTGGTAAAGAAAGAGAAATATATCTATATAATATATATGTAAAATAGATATATAATATTAAGATATCTTGCCAGAACCTTAAAATGCTTAGAGTTAAGTGAAAAAGCTTAGTTTATCATTCTAAAACTCTTGTCAGTTTTGCAACCAGTGACTATACTGTAGTAGAAAAAGACAACCCCAAAAGTAATCAATATCTTTTGGTAATTTCTAAAAATAATTGAAGCTGTTTCCTCTTTGTGAAAAAAAAACAATAATTTGAACTTATTCCAATTTATTTATTCTTACCTGAAGTGAACTAAATCTATTACTTTAACACATTTTTAAAATAACTGCAGAGGTAAGTTATAATTTAGTCTTTGCATGCATTTGAGTTATGACCTCTGCGACTGTTTTCCTATTTTTTTCATTTTGACTTTTTTTTTTCACATGATGGATTTTTTTCAGACAGGAAAATAAAAAAAATTATGGGTGTAGGGGATGAACTGAGTTCTAAAATAGTACCCAAATGATCATAATAAATAATATTAAAATGGCCTTTATTACACATGAAATAAGTATTTTTCATGAGTATGTCAAGCAGTCTGGTGATGTCTTGCACAACAGGAATCATACAAATATGATTTGAGGTCACAGTGGAGTACACCTTCTTTAGTTTTACATTCACTTCCTTTCAATATATCAAGTCCATCAATTTAACTTTGAATGACCTTTTTGTAACATTTCCAGATACATTCCAAAATTCATTTCTCCTCTAATTTCACTGCTACCCAGAATTCTCTGCATCCTCTGTACCTGGTCCTGCCTGTTGTTCAGGAAAAGAAAAATGAACCCTTTTACCGTCCAGCTCTTCTATGCTGTCTTCTGGGTTTCTTTCTTTAGCTTTGCCTTGCATTCTCTACACCAGTGTGTCCAGGCAGCCTTCTCTGAAAACCAGGTTCATGTTCTCACAGAAGATTTATGGTTAAGGAAAAGTAGAAAAAGCAGTTATGATCAAGGAAATTGTTTTCAAAAGAACTTTTTATCATGGTTATGTCTTAGGTTATGTCTTTTTAAACATAGCCTGTTCAGGTGTCCTGGGTAGTACAATAAGCAATAAAATTTACAGTGTTCTTAACTGGCTCATGTAATGTTTTGTAATTCAAAATCTAAGGGATTTTTTGTTGGTGGGTTTTGGGTTTTTTCTTGGAGCCATAGTGTTGGAAATTGTTTCAATGTTCAATTGTTTTAATGAACAAGAATATGACTTTCCTTTAATAATAAAATTGCTACCCAATTTTTGCCTTAAACGGCAGGTGTTACAAAGCAGATACCTATTACTTCTGCAGAAAACAAAAGAATGATGACCTCTACTACCATTAATATATAAAAATTACAAGTTCTCGTTTCTTCACCTGTTACACTACTTCTGCTTAAGACCAAGACAAATAAATCATCAACCCTCTAGAGTGAGAGACAGCTTCTGAATACAAACAACATTGTAAGTTAGCTGTACTCTCTATACTTATGGAGGTGAGCTTTGTCATTATTACTTCCTTCTGTCATTTAAATACATTTGGCAAAATAGACAAGACCAGTCTGAGAAATTAAAACCTTAAGTTCTTAGCAGGTGGGATGAATAAATCTACTGGTGTTGGAGTAAAATTTGCAAAAGGCTTTCACAGGCATATCTGTATCTCTGATGTCTCAGAATGCTCATTTGTTCTGCAGATGCAAGTTTTCCACTTTTCTGTGGGGTCCATAGTTAGCACAGTGAGCATGGAATGTGCTGTTATCCTACACTGTGGAACCTTCTGGTCAATACCTTTCTTGTAGGAACTTGCAGAAGAAAATGAAGCAGTCTGAAAAACAAGACTCCAGCTTGCTTATAAAAACGAACTGTTCTCTAAACTTCTGAACAGAATGTGTCTCAGGATTCTTTTCAGGCTTGACAATGAAACAGTAGACAGAAACCTGTCATGGGCAGAGCTTCTGTACAATACAGGAAGAAGATGGATACACTGAGTACTAAATTCAAACAAACTTTGGAACAAACTTTAACCTATATAAACATATTTCAACCTATTGTATACTTATTTAAAAACTGTCATCCAAAACTATTAAATTTGCACTTGCAATGGATTTTGGGGTGAACTGTACTAATACCAATATGCTTTCCCTGTTGGTTTCTATTATTTCAGGAGCCCTTGGCTCATCTCTGTTAGACTGCAGCTGTGCACCAGTGTGGCTGATACACCTCAGAGTCACTTGCAGAGTCACCTGCAGAGCATATTACAAGTACCCTCTCCATCTAACTTTTTCATACTATCCCACAGTTTTCCAGGAACAACCTTAATATTGGCCCTCTCCCCTATCATATTTAGTTTAAAGCTCTGCCAATAAATTTCACTAATTCCTTTCTCATTGAGATGATGTCTGATGTCTGATGCCAATGAGCCTAACGCTGCATAGACCAATATCATTGTCAAAATACCAAAATTTTGGTGATGACACCAGCTGTGAAGACAAGTATTAATAGACTCAGCTCATCTTTTTCTTTCAGTACTGCTGCTTTCAAATGGAAATATAGAGCAGAAAATAACTTGTGACCAAGATTCCCATACCAAATATCCAAAGGCCCTGAAATTGTTTTGCTTGCCCTCAGACTCTGTTGCCACTTCCTTGCACCCTACAATGAAGATCTGTAACAGGCAGTAATCCATCAGCCACACCAGGCTTGGAAGTCTCCTGATGAGGTCCTTAACACAGGGACTCACAGACCTCCCTATGGACTGGGCCCAGTTGGTATATCAGGCCCTCTGTTCCCTTTAGAAGGAAATCTCCTACAGCTAAGCCTCATCTTTTCTTCTTCTTGTAAGCAGCTGTAATATGGTGGATTGATGTCACTGACTGCGGTGGTCCGCCTGGTGTGACTGGACCTTCCTCCACTCCACCCTTAGGCTGGTCTTCTACATGCAAGACCTCRGACCTATCATGCAGAGGCACCTGGGGGAGTGAGGAGGATGAAGAAGCATTTTGCTTGCCTCCCAGAATATGGGCTAAACTACATTTGCTTCTTGCTTTACCAATACCTGATACCTCCTTGCTGGGGGATGGATAGAGGACCCTCTTGATCTTGAATTATTTTTGGTGGCTGCACCTCTCTTGTGGAGGACAGACCATGGTTCCACACATATGCACACAGAACATCCACTACAGTGTGGTTCACACCAATCCACTTTCTCTTAAATAACACAAAAAAATGCATCTCTTACAGTGACACTTTGGACAGACAGGGTAAGGAAGAATACTTCGGCTGTCACAGTAAATAGATTTTTTTCTTGTCAGAACATGGCAAGGTGTTCAAAGGTACTCACCCGACACGCAACTTCGTTTAGCCATGTCCAGCTTAGCTTAGCTTTGAGCTAAAACATTGACTGGCATGAAAGAATATTTGCTCCTTCTATTGTTGAAAAGAATAATAAGTCCTCTCTGACTTTAAATTTCTATGGCAGAAGATGGGGGATTTTTTTTTTAATAGAATGCTAATATATAAAAGTGGAAAAAAATTTATGTCATGATGCTATTGCAGTATTATCACCTAACAAATGCCTACCAGACCAACAGATCTAGCTTTGCAGTGGAAATTCTTGTAATCACCTAATCAGTTTTGTCCAAAGGTAAACAATAGCTAGCAATTGTTAGATAGACAGATGCCTGGAAAACAGGCTGTGCTGTGCCAAGAGCATCGATGAGATGAATATGTGCTTCAAAACAGAAAATTATAAAGGCCAGTATTTGGACTTGACAATGCTTGTGCATCTCTTTCAACTCAGAATATTCTATGTGAATGATGTGAATGTGAGAATTTACAATGACAGATGGTCGTTCAAAGATCTGAGAATATATTCTACATTTAACACTAAAATTAAATGTTTGCACAACAGTGAAATCAAAGAGGTTGCAGGGGTTCTTCCAAGAACTTTAGAGAAAAATAAAAACTGAAACAAAAAGTGGCATAGGGTGAAAGGGGATTTCAGTACAATCAGAATTTAATGTAAGCTTAACTCTTAAAGACCATAACTGTCTCCCACTATCAGCTTTACCTCTTTTGATTTCACTAATAAACTACTACCATTCCTCATACAAATAAACTTTCAGGATCTCGTCATTCATATTCACTGTAATGAAAGATTTTATCAGGTATTTTTAATTACTTAGTCTGCTACATTTAGCTCTCAGATTCTGATATACTGGAAAAATGGCAGAGTCTAGAATTTTTCATCAGCTTTTCCTGCTGAATGTTCCTCAGACCTGGTCTCATTTACATCAAGGGATCAGAATGTAGACAGTACTGAAAACAAATTGTGGAAGACTTATAATGTGAAATGGTATTTTATAAGTGATGTTAACTTACTGGTGATTGAGTCTAATCTGCTTTAGGCCTCACCTCTGCTTCAGATCTGGGATTGTGCCTAAAGAATTACCAATATAGTAATTTTTCCTACAAACCTATGTCCAATGCTCTTATTATCTCAGTGGTTTGCATATATCTTTTTTTTTTTTCCCCATACTGTGACATCTCAGTACAGCCAATGATTTTTCAAGAATGTTAAATAACAGACACAACCTTGCCCATAAATCTGGTCATTTTAGTATGACATCATAAATTTATTTAGACACATTTAGTATGTGAACATATTGAGATATTTTCCCCCCTCCAGTATAAAAGTAGAGATAAACTTTATTCTAAGCCGTCAAGCAGTTAACTTACTAAAACATAAATAGTTTAGTTAACGGCTTTGTCTCCACCAGTTACAAACATATGAACTTCACAGAAGCTGCTCTGCAGGGGATGATTAGTTAGCAGTGTTGTTTTTAACTTTATCATGCATGAAAGCTCAGGTTGAAACTTGGAATTCTCTAATACTTTGCTCAGCTTCCTATGTCACAACACTTTTAGCCTACCAGAAGTACCCAGTTTTCAATATGGCACTGAGCAGGACATTTTGAGTTTATTAAATTTTGTTAAGTGTACTGTATATATTTTATTGTTCATGATCTGAAGTGAAGTAAAAATTATTCTTCTTTAGCAGGATTAACAGAAGTTGCACAATTTTTTTTTATGTTGTCATATTTAGGCCTATAAGAGAGGTTACATAAAATTATATAATGTCCATGCTTTTCTTATTTTATAATAAGACAAAAAAATATGTTCATTACGGAGCACAATGCCGGAAGACTAGTTGAGGTACCTTATAAACCTTGCTTAATAAATGGCAGAGGTAGACAAGTGTTTGGTAAAGTGTGCATCAGATGTTCCTGTTAATTTAATTTTCTTCATCTGTGTCTTCAATGTGTTCTTTCTAGCTTTTCATCTTGATTGTATGGATGTTTGGAAAAGAGGGGAGGGGAGGGGAGGGGAGGGGAGGG
>QVAJ01000258.1:659718-711733 GCA_003546035.1 Mixornis gularis
AAAAAAAAGGCAAGCATGCAGAATGCTGAAGCAGGGACAGACTGACAGACTAAAAGAAATTTTGAAGCATTTTCTGGGCATACATGAATGGTGTTAAGCTCAACTAGAGCCAGAACTAGTAATAATAGACATGAACAGCAACATGAAGGAATCCTGTTATTTACCTAACAGTAAAACGATAAGAAAAGTGTGTGTTCATTGCTAAGTGTTATGTAGTGACAGTAAATGCAGATAAGAGGAAGAAAACCAAAATGTTGGCTCTTTGAATCTAAGTGTCTCACAAACCTTTTTGCCTAGAGGGCTATTAAGAAGGAAATAAATTACTCCAAGTAGGAAGATTTGAATAATTTATGTCTAGAGAAATTTCTATATTTACAGGCCCTTGAGACAAGACAAAATGCAAGCAAAGTTCTTGTCAAAAGAGGGTGGAGAAAGTCTTCAGTCAGAGCAGTATGCATAATATAGTGCATAATAGTGCATATTTGAGAATGCAAAGGTGAACAATTAGAGAACTCTGTAGTATTCCTGCAAAAATCACAGTACAAATGCCTTTTGAACTTATTTCTGGGCATATGAAGAAGGAAATGTTTGTGAATGGCAATCTGACCAACCTGATTTACTTTCATGGTAAGATTACTAGATCCATGGATGTGAGGAGATAGCAGATGTTCCCTACATTGACTTTGGAAAGACTCATTTAACACATTATCCTTACAGTCACTTCTGGAGGGCTGAAAAAAAACTGTCCAGATCATCAGACTCAAGGATAGTGGTCAATTGTTTATATTCTGCTTGAAGAATGGTCACAACTAGAGGTTCTCAGCATCTACTATGGGACTTTTCATGTTAATATATATTAATAGTCTGGAGGAAGAGGTAGAGCAGGCATCCTGAAGTTAGCAGATATTACATTTGCATGAATCAGTTTACCTGTGCAAGAGGAAATCTATACCTACAGGGTCTGGATGTGTTCATAGGAAAGCACTGAGAGGAACCTGACGCAGCTGGTATAGAGCAGATCATGTCAGTTCCATTGGCATGGTGAGCTATAATGATCCTTCTAATGCACAGTATGGCCTATGACACCAAGGCTGACCTATCAAGTTCTTCAGCTTGGACATCATTGCTTCAACAGATCACAGCTTCTCTGATGCAACACAATAAAAAGTAATTACCATGCTTGAAAGGTTACTATTGAATGAAATAACTCAATTGTTCAGAAAATGACACAATAACAAAAATAATTATGCTATGAACTTTTTGCTAGATTGTTTTTGTAGGATGATACTTTTAAATTTTGAAGGAAAATGTCTTAAATACTATGCATTTTCATTAGACATAATAAGAATTACTATATGCGCATACTAGGATTGAAATTGCCCACCCTGCTTCAGACAATGAAAATAAAATTTCTCCTTTAAGTATTTTTCTTCCCTGGCCACATCTGGTGTATTGCCAAAGTCCTCAGAAAGCCTCCACTACACTACTTAGACATCTTCTAGGAGGTTTACCCCAGGTATTTACCTTGGCATGGGGATCCTGACCGGATGCCTTTGAAACTGAGAAACACAGATTCTGAGTTGACCCCAGGAATCAGACATTGTGAAGGCTTTCCATTCCTTTCATATCAATATTCTGAATAGTTCACGAAAGCACAAATTTGAAGAAGTTGAAGTTTCACTCTACCATGCCAATTGTATTTATGCGCCACTAGCGCAGAACTCTACACTTCTGTGAACGCTGTGTCTCATGTTTTGCAGCCCCTGACAACACTGAGAAAGAAAACCTCCACGAACACTTGYCCACCTATGTTGAACACACTATAAAGGAGGCTTTAATATCAAGTATTGTTAGCCTTTCAACAGTTATTATTCACTGAAGACAAAATAATATGGACTGCCAAAACATTGCTGTAATGACGATGGAATAGTAAAGCACTGAGTCTGATTCCTCCAGACTACACCAGGAGGATTTGTTTGACCTCAGCAGTACAAAACATTGGGGTAGAATTTAGGTGAGAGTATCCAAAATCTGGTTATATAGCACTCTAATGATGTTAAGGAATCAAATCATTGCACTGCTAGAACAGTCCTAGCCCTCTGGTTTTTCTGCATAGTGCACATTATAACATTGTGTAACTGACAGCTCCTACAGCATTATGTTTTCATTGTTCCATTCTGCTCAATTTAAAATTATACCAATAAAAGATAAGCCACCTTATTTTTTGTAAAAATGATTTAATTAGATTATTTTTGCAATAAAATTCATAAAAGTTTTCAGATTTTTTTCATAATGCATTTATGGAATCAGTATTTTGCTTGTATCTCTCTGTACTCATGCAAACTCCTTCATGATTAAGTCAAGGCAGCAAAGGTTCCCTTTTTATACAAATGTTTGTCAGATTTTAACCAGACTCTAAAGTCACTCACAGCCCATGCTAGTCATAATGGCTTTTCCTCTGTTCTTCAGTTCTGGACCTGAGTTTGGGCCTAAAGGTCACATGTCCTCTGCCTGTCCTGTGCCAGGCCGGCAGATAAATGCTGCCTTTCCATTCCTTTCCATGGTATGGGCTTGTACATAATGATGGTAATCATGAAGTTTTTGTGAGGTGGGGTTGTCATGACTACATGCTTTGAAGTAAGAGGAATTTCTCTGTCTAATTGAAAGACTTTCTTTGTTGGCTGCTTTGCCCCAGTGAGTGGAACGTCTAGTCAGGAGTCTTGGCAACTGCCATGTGATGCTAGTACTCCTGGCTTCAGGAGGCCAATGCTTTGTTCTTGACTTTGTTACTGATCTGCTTTGATATCTCAGGCACATAATTATGCAACATTTTCTACATTAATTTAATTCTGCATGCTTTGATTTTCATTTTTAAGTATTTAAAATGGAATTAGTTAGGGTCTGATTTTCAAAGAGATCAAGAATCCATCTCTTGCAACATAAAGGTCAATTAACTCAGTCAGAAAAACAAACCATTGGCAGAGTAGTTCCTGGGTACGTAGGCAGTTCGATTCTGTTGACTTGTTCTAATTTAAAGTGGTTTGCTACCAGTGGTGAACACTATAAATTTAAAGGAATTATTTAATGTGGCATTTTTCAGAAGTAAAATATGCTTAAGATCTGCAGATCAAGAACAAAGGAAGAATAAACAACACAGACAATTTTTTTTTAGCTATTTGGGGAGGTAAGCACATGGCCTAACTGTGAACAGTTGCAGGAAGATTGCCACCAAACAATTAGGYGGCAAGCAGGTAATGACATCCAGTGCAGAGATGAGTGATGTCACTTACATACAAACAAAAAGCAGCCTACCTTTCTTGGGTAGTGCAGGGTTAGCAACTCACTTTTAGAGAGATGACATACAGCTTTTTGAGGACTTTTAGTAGCAGTTATAGAAAACAGAATACCAAGTATTTTAGCAAAAGAATCCACCCATATACTGTACCTACATCTCTAAGATAGGGTCAGTTCTGGTGAGTTCAAAGCACACTGGGAAAGTGAAAAGGTGAAGAGTAGTGATTTATATGGAACAGATTCCAGAAGTTGAATGATGTAACCTTGTTTTTTCAGTTTTGGTTATGTGTGCAGGAAGAAGGCTATTTTGAACATCCTTAAAATCATAAATACAGTGAAGAATAAACAGAAACACRTTACTTACTTCCTCATATATTATGAGAAATACTGGGTATAAACAGTAACTGTCAGACTGAAGATTAATCCACAAAAGATAGTGTTACTTCATGTTTGAAGTAGAGAAGCTGTAAAATGTTCACTATGAGATTTGATGCTTCCCAGAATTTTATAGTTGTTCTCAAAGCCACTGAAAAAATTCAGGGAAGAAAAATACCTCAGGGGCTACTAAACACAACCATACACCTCTGACTAGAGATCCTAATCACAGAGACTAAACTGAGTCTGAGGGTTTCTTCCTCATATTCTTGTATGGTAATCATCAGACAGAATACTGAATTTAGTGTAACTTGGTATTGGCCTTTATATTTTCAGGAAGAACTTGGTGCAATTGTAGGAACAAAGGAATTTAGGCAGAGGAGAGAGGGAATGAGATTAGTAACAACATCCTGAATCTAACTATGGATAGTCTTGTCCTCTTCTGGTTCAGATAAAGAGACTTGTGTGTACCTTAAATGATGTGCTTCAGAGCCATTTGCAGGACCAAGGAGTGGTGATTTTTGCCTTTAAATCCTACATAGTTTCTTTTTTTGTCCTTCTTGCCTGCTTGTCTCCAGAGTATTACTGGACCAGTAAGATTGTGGAGGTCATGAAGTGAAGGAAGTGTGTAGGTATAGAAATTCACAAAAGCCCTTCTGAAGACTTTCAGGGACTATCACACCTTTGTTACAGCTAAAAATAATGAAAATGTTGCATAGATTGTCTACAAAGTTTTTCAAGGTGAGCTGACAGCCCAGCAGGCAATTTTATCCATGATGTCTACTGTGAAAAGTCTGCTTTGTGTACTACAGCTTCTTTTCCAGTGTGTTGTGAAGTTCAATTATGATTTCAGTGCCAGCTCATTTCATTTCCCATAAAAAATATGAAATAATACCCTAATAATAACAACCAGAATAACATGAGGCAGTCAGTCTTCTTTACCACTCCTGTATCAGCTACTAATTCATGTCAAAGACTGTGTGTTCCTAAGTTTATCCCTTAATTCTAAAGTTATTATGTTTGCTATCACTTTAAATGTACATTATTACTTGTATATTTCAAAATATAGATTTAAAAAAAAAAAAATTGGTGTGTATGTGTGCATGTGTGTATGTGTGTGTGTGTGCGTGTGAAATAAATCAAGGTCATTCCCCTTTCTCAGTGCATCTTTTTCTGATTTTCAATCCCTGTCACTCCTTCTTCTCTTTAGAAATTAAAGTGGACTGAAAATTCAATTAGTGCACACTCTTCTTTAAGGCCTTAGAATCAAATTTCTGCTTTTGCCTTTATATAATGAAGATATAAAATAAATCTAAAATTAAACAAATATGTCTGACATACCTCTAGTCACAAAAGCACCTGCATCAGAAGATACCAGGTTTGCTGCTTTTTAGTTTGACCAAAGAAGCTACAAAGTACATATTACTTTGGGGACAGTGAAAAAATAATGACTCTTCATTTTCAATGAATCCATATCAAAAGACAGGCAAGAAAAAAAATGAACAGGGATATTTTATAATTAGGAAATTTTGATGTAAATATTCTATGGACTCTTCTTGTGTCCAAAATTTTTCTTGAAACTTATGGGTATCATTTAGAATGAGAGTAAATTTTCCAAGCATAATAGGAACAGTATCAGAGCAATATATATCACCTAAGAGCATAATGATACACAGAATATGATATATTTTTCCAATAAGCCCATTCAAAGATCTAAATTTCAAAGTCATAAACACAAACTTATACTAAAGAATTGCTTTACTTAAGTAAATGCACTGACATGTTATAAGCAAAATCTAATCAATTTTGTTCAGGAGCTGACCTCAGTCTTCCAAAAAGTGAAAAAAACCCACAGTAATAATTGCTTTTACTACTTTTCCTTGGAACATTTTGGTATGGGCAGAGGCTACAATAGGGGTGAAGGTTTCTGTGAGAAGCTGCCAGAAGCTTCTGACATATCCAGTGGAGCCAATGACAGCAGCCTCCAAGACAGACCCACCACTGGCCAAGGTCATGCCCACCAACAACAGCAGCAGGACCTCTGGTATAATGTATTAAAGAAGGGGAGAAAAAGTTATAGCGCAGAAACAACTGCATCCAAGGAAGAGAGGGGTGAGAAGGAATGTGAGAGGAACAGCTCTGCAGACACCAAGATGAGTGAAGCAGGAGGAGGAGGTGATGTCCCAGACACCATGGGTTTTAAGGTTTTCCTGCATTTTGTGGTGCAGAGCAGAGTGAGCCAGCTGTGCCCCTGCAGCCCATGGAGGTCTATGGGGGAGCAGAGACACATCTGCAGCCCATGGAAAACCTCACACTGGAGCAGGCTCCTGGCAGGACCTGTGGACAGAGGAGCCCATGCAGGAGCAGGTTTATTGGCAAGGCTAGTGACCCAACAGGGGATTCAAGCTAAAGTGATCTGTTCCTGAGGGACAGCACCCCATAGAAGGGACCCACTCTGGAGCAGTTTATGTAGAACTGCTGGAGCCCATGAGAGTGTCTTACGCTGGACAAGTTTGTGGAGGATTGTCTTCCATGGGAGGGAACCTACACTGGTACTGGGGAACAGTGTGAGAAGACCTCTCTGTGAGGAGGAAGGAGCAGCTATAATAACATGTAAAAAACTGACTGCACCTCCCATCCCCATCTCCCTGTGTTGTTGGGGTAGAGAAAATGGTAGAGAAAATGAGGAGTGAAGTTAAGCCTAAAAGGAGGGAGGCTAGGGGGAAGGTGTTTTAAGGTTTGTTTTTACTTCTCATTATCCTACTTTGATTTTATTGTTAGTAAATAAATTGATTTTCCCAAGTCAAGTCTGTGTTGCCTGTGATGGTAATTGCTCAGTGATCTCTTCCTGTCCTTATTTCAACCCATGAGCCTTTTGGTGTATTATCCTTTCCTTGTCCAGGTGATGAGGGGGAGATATAGAGTAGTATTGGTGGGCACCTGGCATTCAGCCAGGTCAGCCCATCACACTGAAGATGTAGACTGCAATTACAGCCTCAGAGCTACAAAATCCCTAAAGGTAAACATTGTTTTAATAAATTGGAGTTTCTTTCTGTGCAGTTTGCCAAATCCAAACATCACTTTCATGGCAACTTAGAGTCAATTCTGCACAAACAGAATGGAAAAGCAGATGCTCTCATAGAAGTAATGCTCATGCCTTGCAAGAAGAAATGAGATTAAATTGCCATTTTTTCCTCTGAGGAGCCATTAGTAATGAGTAGCAATTCTATTCCATTTCTCTGGCTCTCGCTATTCCCTTACCCCATCTCCAGATTAATATTTACAATTGGAAATTTTGGTAGTTCAAATGGGACAAAACATGACTTCACTTCTTGCCAAGACCACCGTTGTTTTTTTTTTTGTTTGTTTGTTTTTTTTTAATTAGGAGTCTTAATTATTTATTTATTTTTTAATTTTGAGATTAATCTCTTTTCACTTAGATCAACCTATCTAGGTAATTGACAGTCATGAAGGAATTTTTTTTTTGTTAAAGACTCCTGTCTGGATGAGATCTGTCATTATATTCATTAGTCAGAGAAGGAATGGAGGCAGATAATAGCATCAGAGTTTCAACCTTCATTATTTGGGAGATTTCTCTGAAAATCTCCCAAAATTTTCTACTGAGTCTTCCTTTACCTACTCTTTCAAGCAGAAGCCTTTGAACAGCCTCTTCTCACTCCACTGCCAGCCATTTCAAATACTTCAAAAATGTTTTCTCTCTTGTTCAGAATCAGAAAATTAGTGGCAGATTCGGTTTTGACCCTGACTTATTTGCCCTCACACTAAGACCTTCAAACAGTTATCTAATTTTTTCTTCCTGTATTTTATTTAGAGCAAAGCAAACTAACATTTTTAAGTGATATTTTCATCATGTGTGTGTTAGTTTTAAAAGAGAGAACCCTGTGTTAACATAAATAAAACAAATATCGTACTTCTTCTGATCTATGACTTAATTGTAATACCTCCTTCAGCAGCAGCAGGATTTGATTAGCACTCATGAATTCATATCTGCTCGCTTTCAAGGAATACTCACAGAACAAAGTAAGATATGCAAAAGATGGACAGATGTAAGTGACAATGTCATTCCTGTAGCAAGGTTATCTGAAATTATCACAGGACACAAACTCAATGTATTCCAGTATTCTGGAATGCAAAGTTATTCCTAAACACTTAGAAGTAAGGACTTTGCATAACAAAGGTCTTTCACAAAGATAACAGAACTATGCAATCCTAGGGTCAATTAAAATTTCATTTTTCTTGCTAATCAACCAATATACTGGCTGGCATACATGGTCCTGCAAATTTCGATCAACTCATGCTATCATTATAATTTAAATATAATGACATTTATGTGTATAAAAAAATTGCTGGTTTATGCATGGCTATAAATACAAAGATTTCCCCAGAGTTTCCAGAACTTTAAATGAAAAAGACTGTTCAAAAATGCCTGGAAAACTGCAAGGAAATTTCACTACATTTGCAAGCAATCCTTTTACCTACCCTTCCACTTCCCACACATTCTTTCTTGTCATATCTTTGCAAAAAGTATGCACTTGAAGCAGAGTGAGAGGGAAGAATTACATTGGTAATATGGATTTTGAGAAAAATTACCTTTTCAGCTTTTCCTAATGAAAAACATAAATGGCCAGTTTCAAAGCCATCTTTTCAGCTGCTGATAAGATTAATGTACTGATTAACAGCTTTTCCAAGTTTGGTTGGAGGTGAAAGCAATTCCATTTGGCAAAATCTCATCCCATTTGCTGACATCTTCATTAACCTCACTGATAAGAAAACCATTTCACAATAAAAATTTCTCAGGGCTAGAGATTTTATCTTCACAGCTTCACCTAACAATGTTAATTCTCTGTGTGAAACACATGCAGGTTCAATTGTCTTGATAATTTCTCTGTGCCCTATACCTTTTTTCTTTGGTTAAAAGATTGACATAAAGGAAACCAATTACTTCAGACTCACTACAGAAGACTGATTTTCAAAAGGACATTTCACCTTTTAACAAAAAGGAAAAACAAGGATGTAGATAAAAGTGAATGAAAGGGTCATCAGACAGAGAGAGTTAATTGAAGGTGCATACTGGAAGAAATAATGCCATGTGATCGTGGCAAGCTAAGCCAAGCTCTTCTGTGGTATTCTATAATTTCACTGTTTGGCACCTCAATTTCTCTATACCATACTACTGCTTTGTTAAGATGATGTTACTTTATCCCTTACTCAGGCATGATAAGGTGCAGTTTTGGAGTCACAAACAGATACCCTCTAGTTATTTTAAAAGGCATCTCCTTCTGGGAATAATTGCTGACTTTTTAAGAAACAGCTTGTAACACCAGAAGCCAATTGTGAATTTAGCTGAATGAGGAAACTTGTTTCAGCCAGAGTATACTTTTGTGAAAACCTTCTGCCATGTACATTCTTAATCAGGATGTGTATTCATACAGGATGTTAATGGCATTTTTCAAAAAAAACCTCAGGCAAATTCAGTATATATCTGCTTACAAAGACGTATACTTTTGTGATAGCAGGTCTGTTTCCCATCTCTTTTACCTTGTGCATTTGGAGTTATTGTGTTAAATCAATGACATGACATATTCTTTCTCTAAAAGCAAGCATATATATGTGCTGACTTGTACACCCCCACCCAAAAAAAAAAAAAAAAAAAGGAAACTTGATATGCTAATCTTAATAAAATGTGAAATTTATTCAATGTAATCTGTCTTTCAAAATACTCTTGAAATACTGTGTGTACTGTAGAAGGGCATTTTATTGCCTTTGTGCTATGTGTGTTTTTATAGAGCATTGCAGTGTTAGATCCCTTAGTCCTGTGCTTAAACTTCTTGTGTCAAAGCAGCTGAAGATAGATTATCTACTCCAGAAAAATGTGTTTATTTTCTAATTCTGTAAAGTTACAATGAAACAATGCTATTTCTGCTATAAGTCTATGGAAGTAGCTGATCTTAAGTTAGATCTGATGTGATATTCAAATGTCTGATATTTGGGATCTAGGACTTCTGAATGCATTAATGTCCCTTCCCAGTGATCTGGAAAATCATCTGTAATGCAATGTGTGGTACCTTATATGTTATATATGTTTGTGTGCTGCTAATTTATGCTTTCAAACCCCTATTTCACAGGCACGTATGGCAYAAGATGAGCTATCCCAGGAGCAACAATTTCGCTCTGCAAGGAAGATCTGCTGTGTACTTTCAAATACACAACAATTAGACTCTGCTTCAATTAGTCACTATGTACCATCCTGCACTGCCCAAAGGAGATTTCCTCTAATTCTAAGAACTTGGTCTTGACTTTTTAAATCTTATATCTTAGCAGTCACCATCCAGCCATTCCCTTTTGTAATACCTTTGCACATTCAAAATGATATTGCAGTTTTCATAAGCAGAATTGTTGCTTTGGTCACAGACATCACTACTTAAAACCAGGTACCAGCATTATTTCAGTTCTTCTAAATTGAAACAATCTATCTTGTCTAAATAAATGCTGTCGATTTTATGGCTACTGCCAACTGCAGCTCTCCCTGCATCCTAAATAACCTCAGACACACTGACCTAAGGTAGTATAAGTCATGGTCTGGCAAAGGAAAACTTCAGGATATCAGCCATAAAAACACACAAAGCCTTAGGTTCCACTTGGTGGATGCTAATTGCTCAGAGACATAGGAAACAGATTGAACAACAGCTGAAATACTCAGGGTGTTTTAGAATTTTGGGTGGCAAGAAAAACAGAAGAACTGATAAGGCAGTGGGACTGACTTGGCTCAACATTGTATTCACTTACTAAGATGAGATAATACTGCTCCATCACACGCAAGGATCTTTATATCTATATATTAACTCTGACCGCAATGTGTGTGAACTGCTGCAGAGTCTTTAGTTCATCAAAATAAAGCTAGAAATTATTTTTGTTTAATAGGTGTTCTTTTTTATTTCTCATCTGCCTGGCAGAAATTACACACTCTTTGCAATTAGACAAAGTCTTTGCAGTTGCACAAACCCGTCTCTGCAGTTCCTGCTTCTGCTTAGTTCCCATTAAGCCAAAAGAAGCCTAGGGAAAAGAAAAAAGTCAGATCTATCTGTTACCCTAATTTTCTCTTTCCTTTATAACAAGTATCTTATAATCGGTTAAACACTTTTCCTAATTCATATCAAAGGGTGTTTTACTAGGTGTGAAGGCTGAATGAGGTCTGTCCCTTGCCTGGAGGAGAAGCCCCTGGCCTTCACTGAGGGGTAGAGGATGTGTTTAACTTCTCCACTGGTTTTAAGGGATCATGGATGTCATGATCTCACAGTTTGACTGGGCAATATTTTAACGGCAGGAAAGTATTGTGTCTGTTCAAAAGTAAAAGTCCTAATGCATAGGCAGAAGACACACTATGTTGGTTTTGCCTGAGGTGAGCTAGCTGTCTTCACAGGGTCTGTTATGGAGCTGTATTCTGGAATTGTGCTAAACATGTCAATAATACACAGATGTTTTTGTTATTGCTGAGCTGGGCTTACACAGAACCAAGGCCTTTTCTGCTGTTTGCACTTCCACACTGGTGAGGAAGTTTGGAGTGCTTGGGAGGCTGGGAGGAGACACAGCTGGGGCAGGTGACCCCAGCCAACCAAAGGGACATTCCAGACTGTGTGACATCATGTTCAGTATATAAAGTGGAGGGAAGAAAGAAGAAGGAGGGATATTTGGGTTAATGATATTTGTTTTCCCAGGTCACCATTAGACGCGATGGAGCCCTGCTCATCTGGAGATGGCTGAACTCCTATGTGCACCTGGGAATTGCTGAATTAATTCCCTTCTTTGTTTTTGGTTGCCGTGTTTTGGTGTCTCTATTAAATTGTTTTTATCTCAACCCATGAGTTTTCTGGCTGTTACTCTTTTGATTCTCTCCTTAAGCCCACAGGTGGGGGAGTGAGTGAGCAGCTGGTTGGGCTTGGCTGCTGGCAGGAGTTAAATCATCACACACACACATACACAAAAAGGAAAGCCTTGAGAGCTATCACAGGAGAAATTGTGATATGACATGGTGATGAACCAAAAGGAAAGAGGAAAAAGAAAGGAAAGGGGAAGGGGAAGAGAATTACTCTATATTATCTATAATATATACATTTTCTATAAATGACACTACATATATGTGATATTTTTATAATTTATATTTATATTTATATTTATACCACCAATACAGAACACCAGGATCTTCTCCATAACTCGTGCTGAAAGATGGGATTTGAGAGAAGCTCCTCACAGAGCAGCAGGATTTCAAAATCTATGCTTACCTCTGGGCAGGGTTTTGAAATTAAAATAGGTTAATATCCCTTGTTCTAATATCAGTCTCATCTCAGAAGCTTGGCTAAAAGACGTCAAGCCTCTTTTGTGTGATTTGTGAACCAGATACCAAAAAATGTAGTGTAGAAGCTAAAATGTAAAGAAAATCCTTCTAAAAGAAGACATAGGATGAAAGCCTTGTAATGACTTGGCTATAGTAAAGGTAGCAATTTTTCTATAAAAGGTAGCAAGGTATCTATAAAAACAAACACTGAAACTTGAAATTAAAAGCTTGACTAAGCAGTGGAAGGTATGTTGGGACAATGTAGTATTTAGCAGCAAGACTTTCAACTGTTTCTCAGCTATATACAAAAGAGACAGTGTAGAATATAAAAATCAGGGAAGATAAAAAAGGAGTGTTTTAAAAGAGTTTAGACAGATTTACAGAAATTAGTGTTGTACGTTAATTTAAAAATAAATATATTTTGTTGTTTGGATTTTTATTTTTTTGGTTTGCAAGCATTTTTGGGGTTTTGTAGTTGTTGCTTGTGATTCCTTTCCCCAAGCAGCACTCACAGAATTCCCTGTTTGTGGTTAAGTGAGAAGCTATGTCCATATCTGTTTTAAATAATTCAACTTTCTTCTAGGCAGTTTCACTTTCTGTGAAAGTGACTTTTAATTGTGGAACTGGATTCTGAGGATGATGTCTGGTGTGTTTTTCCTAGAAAGAAAGCTGAAAAACATGGCTCTGCATAACTCAGATCATCCAGAATGTTATTACCTGAAGCAGTCCTTTTTAAATAGTTTAGAAATAGTATGAAAATGTACCAAAGTGGATACAGGAAGGGAGTGACTGGGGGACCCAGCACATAGTTTTAAATAACGTGATGACGACTGTGCAGAAAAAGTCAATTTCCAAATGCTACACCAGTACTGAACTAGAGTTTTAATCAAAGATTCACGGAGCATGAAGGATAGTAATTATCCAGCTTTAGTATAATTGATAATTATTGTCCTGGAGTACTGAATCCATGTCTGAAGTCCCTAGTAGAAAAAAATGTTTTCCTGTTGGAAAAAATCCACAGGACAGCCACTAAGTTGATCAGAACTGGAGCACTTATTCTATGCAACCAGCTTGATAGAATTGGGATTGTTCAGCCCAGACAAGAGAAGACTCTGGGAAGAATTTACACCAATCTCTGGTACCTAAAGGGGCTTTATAAGAAGACTGAAGAGAGGCTTTTCACAAGGTCAGGTAGGATAGGGCAAGGGGCAATTAAGCTGAAGAACAGTAGGTTTAGATTATATATTAGGAAGAAATTCTTTACTGTAAGGATGGTGAGACACTCTAACAGCTGGACCAGAGAAGATTTAGATGTCCCATCCCTGGACGTGTTAAAGACCAGGCTGGGTGGGCCTCTAGTAGAAAGTGTGTCTGCCCAGGACAGGGAGATTGGCATTAAGGATTTTAAGCTCCTTTCCAACCCAAACCAATCTATGATTCTATAATTACATAATCCTGTGGAAACAAAATTAAACAAGCAGGTACAGTAATTAGCTTGTTGCAATAGATAGAAGAAGAAATATCTTTCCACTGGTATTACTAACCTGTTGGAATATTACTAGATTTCCTTTGTCCTTAAAAAACCGTCAACAAAACACATAAACAAAACCCATAGAATTCTGAGTCCTGCTATGACTGACTGGTGAAAGAAGTAAGTCTAACATTCTAGAAATAATTCTGTAATAACTTTTGTTATCATGATAGGTCTCAGGGGTAGCCCAGTGTTTAGAATAAATCTGATTATACTGATAACAATGTGCAGAATAATTCAGGTGCATTCCTGGGCAATAAAAATAGAGAATGGAGTGAAAGTCTATTACTCGAGTAAAAAAAACCAAACCAAAACAAACAAAAAAACCAAAAAACAAACCAAAAAACCCAACCCCGAATAGAAATGAAATTTTTTTCTTCATCTGGAAAGTGGAGCCATCAAAGCAAACTGGTTGTATTTTACAGTAGAGAAAAAAAAAAAAGAGTAAAGGAGATTCATTGATTCTAACTAAAAAGCACTAGCTAGCTATTCACATGCACTTAAACTACGTATGAAGCCCTTATTCTTTGAACTGAAATTTTCTCTGTTGATCAAAGGACCTATTTTGCAGTACCTGCAGTATTTACTTTTTGGCAGATCTAAGATATCTACTACAGACTTTCAACCCCTATCTTTATAGTGTTCGTAGGGAGTAAAAAATTTATTGTAATACCCATTGATGACTTTTTTTCAAGGACTTGGTTGTATAAACATGCCAAGGCATAAGAGCAAGACAGAAAGCCAAGTGTTGCAGTTACCTAAGTTAGAAAGGGGCTGCCCAACAGGATAGAAAATGAAAGAAACTGAAAAAAAAAACCACTGTATGGTTTTGGAAGCAGGGATAAACATCGTTCTTGGTTTAGGCCCCTCTGTGCTCTTTTAAGATTCTGTCTACATAGCTGTAAAGGTTCCAGTGTGAAAAGAAAGAGGCAATTAAGTACCATCTTCTAAAAATCAACAGGACCTTTAATAAGTATTTCAGATTACAGAAGCCTCTGGTCTTGAGGAGTGCTGGTGACTTTCAAACATAGGGTAAGACAGGCTGCAAATAAGTACATGTGAACTGTCATTCCATACTTTCCAAACTATTCTGCATTATACTATCATTCCAATATCATGGTCTGTTATTCCATAGTGTGTTCACTCACTGAATGCATCTTCCACAAATTTTAGATTCTTTAAATTTCACTAAAAAAAAATTTTAAAAATTTTATTTTAAAACTTTTAGAGTTATTAGAAAATCACTAGGAAGAAAGAGATCTGTGCTCAGCAGTATTGTTTAAATCCACTCGGAGACCATTGCAAGTTCCTTGGAATGAACTTAATACAGAAGAATTGTTTTCAATATATAAAGAAACGGTGTTTCTCTGCCAAAAATATTTGCAGGGATTGTGTCCTAAAACAATTGAAAAAATGAAAATTCAAAATTTGTATGAAGGTTCTTATGTTCTTTCTTTTGGTCATACCTTCTTCATTTGCTCTCTTTCTCACATTTTTTGTTTTATTTCTATTTCTATCTAACTTTTAGTTATCTAGGGAAATACTTATTATTCAGATGTTTTGAAGGAAGAACTGAAATTTTCTTCTCAGTTCTTCATAAATGAAAAGACAGGAGTGAAGGAAGCAACAGAATTACCCAACAGTGATACTGAGTACTGTGCAGACCAAACCTGAAAAATTGTCTTAAAGAACATCCGTAATTTCAGTATGGGTGAAACAGTAAAAGAATTTTTCTTACCTGTAGTTTAAGGATAAGTAAAATCATAGGCATACTGATATATATATTTTTATGCATGACTTATGCCCCTGATAACTTGCTGAACTTGAGGACTGAATCCAAAATATTAGGTAATTTATGAAACTGGTTTGGTAGTTGAGAAAATTCAGTATCCATTTCAATTGCTTAAACATAAATATTGCCTTACCTGACATAGTCTGTTCTGTCCTTCATAAAACTTCAGATCCTTTTAACTGCTTGGAATTGGGTATGCAAGTGATGTAATTGCATTTTATTGTCAAAGCTCTAAATAAAAGATTATTGTCATGTTCTACATGTTGCCATGTATAAATATTCATATTTACACTATTGAAATAATCAACAAAAGATAGTGTTGTAAGCATCTCATCACCTGTTTAGCCCTTGGGCTACTCTGGCAAGAAATATTTGCCAGATATATGAGTCAGATGCAAAAGTCTATAGCTACTTCCTCCTGCAGTTGTCCCACAAGCAACAGAGAATATTTCCAAGACAGTTCTTTGTTTGTGTGCTGCTGCTTGGATTATTCACAGGTGTGAAGGAAATGTCAAGTAAGCTCTATAAACAGAATAAACCAGTAAGAAGTGTTAATGCATTGAAAAATAATGAGAACAAAGTTTTCAACCTGTACATCTTAGGAAAATACCAAGCATGTCTCTAACTCCAAGGGTATGAATTATCACATCCCTAAACTTACTTAAAGTCACATTAATTTTTAGGAGTGTTTAAATGCATCCAATTCCGTGGCGCCATAAAAATTAGATTACAGCTGTGCCTAATTAGTGCCGTTCTCAGTCAGATTGTCTTTACTAAACAGTATTCTGATAAACAAAATGCAGGAAAATCCACTTCCTTTTATACAGCAATAAGAAAACTAATGATAAGTAATTAGCACAGAATTACTATATGGTCCTCTTTTATGAAAGATAAAATAACTGTTGTTGCTTTTTTTGTTGTACAATCATGAAGAAATACAGAATGAAAACAGACTGCAGGTCATACTTTCAGGTTGGTCTCTCTCTCTAACCTATTAATCTTTTTCTGTGTGGGGAACATTACTGCTGTTAAGAACTGCTCTTTCAATACCCTTTAAAGGTATTTTTGCATCTGCAGTACAGCTTTTCACTGTATTACCAGGCAGTGGGAGAAGACTGGGGTAAAGAAACATACCTGGTTAAAGACAGGACATCAAAGAATGGAATAAAATCTTAATTCAAATCATGGATCCTTCACTGTGCAAAAGCTTACCTATTGTGATAATTATGTGATTGGCTTTTATCATGTTTATTATCACGTGTTGAGAGCTTTGTTACCCTTTTTTTCCTCTAAGGAAATATTCCAGCCTTATTTAATACATGTTTTCTGCATTTTGTATATCATTCAGATGCTGATAGCTTTTGTAAGAAGAATTCTCCTGCTTCTATCTGGGTTCATTGATGTCCAAGAATTTGCTGATAACCAAAAGGATTTGTTATCTACTGTAGACCAAATGAGAAAAGGAAAAGAATAAGGGAGTTTTTCAGAGTATACTTATTGGTGATAACTCAATTCCAAGAATTTTAAAAATAGGTGACCAAAAATTAACCTATCCATTTAACACAGTATTTTTTTCACTGGAATGTCTGGCCATTGGATCATGTTTCCTCTCACTTACTGAAAACAAAAATATAGACATAGTCAAGAAAAATCATCATTTTTAAAGTCAATGACTTTAAAACATATAGACTGTTCTTTGATAAACAGAAAGTATAGTTCTTCTGTCTTTCCTAATAAAATAATTAGAGGCAAATCTCTGCTTGTTATTTGAAAAACATAATGAAAACTCATCTGTGCCCTCAGAGATCTCAAAACTAAGGAAGATGAAATAGACTTATTCCTATTAAAAAACATTCAGGGATTGTTTTGACCCTGACTGGTCACCAGCAGGGGCAGGGGCAAAAACACAGACTATTCCAGACCATGGTGTTGTTCTCTATCCCTGTAAATGTCCAAGTTGCTCAACCAAAGTGTGTGGGGAGTGCCCCTGTTCTCGGTGAGCCACACGGACTGAGAACACATGGCAGCTCTCAGGGCTGGGCTGGTGGAGACCCCTCTTTGTGTAATGGTCAGATGAATCCCTGAAACACTCAGTCAATCAATCACCAAGCCTTTATAGACCTGTTTGGTTGCTTGCAGTCCAAAAATCCTGATGTGATATTACCACAAAATTTAGAAATKTGTTGGATACATCAGCTGGCAACATTTCTGTGCTGTTCTCTAGGGATGTTTGCACCCAAACTAGTAATTAAAACAATTACCTGTAGCTTTATCAGTCTTAAGTCTAAAGCAGAAATGTCTGCTGCAGGCAAAGTCTGCTTACAGGTTGGGCTGGGCTGAGCTGAGCAGGAGGAGAGATTTTTGTGGTTTTATTTCATTCCAACCAGTTTCATTAAACTCACCAACAATGGTTGCTACGGACTGACCGAAGCAAAAACACAGACACAAAATTAGGTAGAAGAAGCTAAATTTTAGAACAAAACTCTATCCTTACACAACATAAAGAATATATAGCTTTATATGCAGCTTCCTTTTTTCCCCTACAGTTTGTATTGTGAGGTATTTTCCTGCTTTTTCTTCTGTTCCCCTAATTTATTGAGCCGCAGTACAAGCTGAGACTCAAAGTAAGAATTGTCACTTTGAGAACAGAGCTGATTTATCAGAAGGATGGGTTTGCAGTATACACAGAATATCTGATGAGGGGAATTTTTCTTCCTAGCAATGTCTTACAGATTATTATCAAAAGCTATTTAAAGAAAAAAAAAAACAACAAAAAACAACAAACTAAGGACATTCCAAAAGAATATCAGTCAGATYTTATAGAATAAATTTTCCCAAAATTAAAGGAAGAAGTATTTTTTCTGCATCATTAATCTTCCAAGAAAGCATTTCAACATTCAAATATACTACTTCAGAGTAAAAACATAATTTTAAAAAATACAAAACATAATGCCAAAGCCTTCTCATAAACTTCTTTTGAAATTACTCAACAGAGAGGTAGAGAGAAAATGCATGAAATTAACTCTTTGTCCTTAAATCAGTTCATGGTTTGTACCGTTTGTAAACTTTTAAGTATATCCTTTAAAATGTTCAGTTACAATCAAAATAACTATTTAATTCTCTTGAAAAGGGATATTTTTATTTGTGGAAGGGAAAGAATAAAAACTATATCTTGTCAGAGACAAAATCGTACAGCTTACATTGGCAAAATCATATTATATCTAATACATATTTAGAGTGTTCAGATGTCTTTTATATGTATTTTTGCAAAACCCCAAATTTTTAAGTCAAAATTACATGAAATATAATTCACTTTTCATGTAGATATCTCAGCTTTAATTCACTGATCAATAAACTACAAGTTATCTTGAGATTTACATTATTTTCAATATTTCACTGATAGTAAACCAGTTTAAAGATTAATGCAGCTGTAGTATCTGCAAATCTAAGTTTAAATTCTCGTTAGATTTCATGCGTGTGATTTAAATTGTTGTACGTACACTGGGAATGCCACTGTTAAAATCAAATTTAAAAATGCAGTTCCTTACTTCTCCTTTGATAATACACAAACTTTAAAATGTCTAGCACCAACAAAATAATAACATAGAACTAACATTAAATAATATCTAATCCCTTTTCTTTTACATTAAATCTCTCTTAATTTTAAAGACTCTTTTATCCATTTTACAAGAAATCAATATTATTCCTGTGCATGAGCAATAGAAAAAAAATCCACCTGTTAATGTTTTCTCCATAATCTCCTGCCCAATGCATTCATACAATATTTTACTAGACAGCCATCTCAATAACAATTTCTTTTTTACTAAGAGTGATTGTAAGAGTAGTCAGTTATGGTTTGCCACTGCATGTGAGAAAGTGTCCGTAACAAGATGCGTTTAGGTAATAATCTGAAATAAGAGGATGAAGCAATTTTCAAATGAAGAATTTTTGTTCTTCTGTAAAAGGGGAATGTTAGAAACACGAGCAAAATTGCAATCTAAATCATTGTTTGCCTTTTTCCTTTGAGAGGCATCAGTGAAATCAACAGACACTCTGACAAGAGTACTGCAGATACCCTACACCACTTTTGTGTTTGCCAAAAGGAGTTGATAAATGCCCTTTTGTGCTCAACACTCACCTGCTGCTTCCTGTGAGAAGGGTGAGTACAGCTTGAGAGTGCTGAGCCAAAAAAATTATATGTATATTGCTGCAAATTAGCTTATGACATTTGGGGGTTGGGGTTGTTTGGGGGTTTTTTGTGGGTTAGGGGTTTTTTCATTTTGAAATGCATCTGGTGAATTTTCCTCTGATGAAGCTTGGGGCCAAAATAGTAAAAATGGTTGAAAAGACCCATTTTCATCCTCATGGGCACTGCAATTACTTTCTACTACATTCTGCTTTCTTCATCCTCTGGCTATAAGTACTCCTTTGGATATCAGACCTGAACAGCAAGGAAGACACTTTGGCCCACTATAAACATGACAGTTTGCAAACTAATCTTTTCAGAAACTGTCATATATCACTGTAAAAGAAAAAAGCAGTTCCTTGAAGCTATCAATCAACCTTCACAAGTAAATTTCAGGCAGAAAGCCAACCATAATTAAGAGTCCTATAATGAGATGCTCAGCATGATTTCAGAAGCTTCACAGTCAGGGGCAGGCAGGTTGTCACAGTCAGGATACATTTTGGATTTGTGTTTTTCTTTCATGGCTAGAGATTGATATGATGGAGATGAAAAGCTGGATCTTAAACCCATTTTTGGAAACCTTACACATAAGTGATCAGACATTTATTGCTACTGTATTAGAACCAGTCTTTTTCATACCAACTCACACCTCTAAAACACCTCATTTATTTGCAGAATTATCCAGAGATTTAACTGTGATGACATGCCATAATATCTATTAGGGAGTTCCTTGTGGGCTACCTTGAGACTTCTGGCTCAGCCTAGGACAAACGGCTGAGAAGAAATTGACTGAGCTCTTCAGTAGCCCAGGGAGACACTGTTTCCTCAAGATAAGGAGCAATTCTGCTGCTGCTTCTTTTTTTTTGTCAGTGGGTTCCTGAGATACAGTTTATATATACTGCACACACTGCTGCTGTCTCTAACTCACTTCTCACCTCTGATTCACTTCATTTTGAGCAGTTATGGATCAGCAGAGGGGCAACTTTCCTTCTTTCCTGCAATACTTTACTCTAGGGAAAGATAAAAGGGCTGCTACAGAGAGGGTTCTCTTCGTACATTTCTGGGCCATTCAGGTCACATAAACAAAGAGCTCAGCAGGTCACTGACTTCCTTTGCCCTCAGAGGCATGCACAGTTCAGTCTGCATTGTGGCTCATGGGTAGCAACTTCCAGAGAAGAAAGAAAGAAAGAAAAAGCCAGGGAATATGAACCAACACTCTTCCTAATCCTAGATTATCACATCTATGATTGACGACACTACCACAGAATAATATGAAATAAATGGCAGGTTTACAGCCCTGTATGAAAATGATACACCTACTAAATACAGTAAATTACACCTGAAGGGTGTAAGGACTTCTTCAAGTCTGTGTCGCAACAACTGTTGGCCCCCACCCAGCCTTCTATTTTAAACACCAGAAAGAAATTTAGCAATGTAATGGCTTGCTACAGAAGATTAAAATTGATGATAATTGTACTGTCTGTCACAATACTGATTTATTACTTTTATTTTACAGAACCATGCAGATTTCCAAAAGGAAATTGCAATATAAGGTTTTCTTAAAAGGATGTCTGCTTATATATTTGCAAAGGTTGGTTATGGAAAACTGACTAGTTCATAGTATGATGGACTGGATGCATCTGTTGCCAGTCACTCTTTGTAAACAGAGAATATGTTTGTGGKTATAAACATTACAGTTGCAAGAAAACCCCTTTTAAGCAGGGGGGCAACAAAGAGACATGAAATGAACAAGCACAAAAACTTCTGCCACAGAATTGCGGAATAAGCCGAATTGGAAGGGTCACACAAGGATCAAAAAAGTCCAACTCTTGGCCCAGCACACACCAGCCCACACCATGTGCCTGAGACCCTTGTCCAAACACTTCTTGAGCTCTGTCAGGCTTGGCAGTCTAACTACTTCCCTGGGGAGCCTCTTCCAGTGCCCAGCCACCCTCTGGGGGAAGAACCTTTTTCTGATATCTAACCTAAACCTCTCCTGATTCAGCTTCATGCTGCTCCCTTGGGTCCTGTCAATGGCCACCAGAGAGATCAATACCTGCCCTCCCTGTTCCCTTGACAAGGAAGTTGCAGATCGCAACCRGATGTCCCTTCAGTCACCTCTTCTCTAAGCTGAACACGCTTCAGGCTGAACAGTGCTCTCAATCACTCCTCACACAGCTTCCCCTCAAGGCCCTTCACCTTCCTCATGGCCATCCTTTGGACACCCTCTAACAGCTCAGTGTCTTTTTTGTATTGTGGCACCCAAAACTGTCCCCAGCAATTGAGGTGAGGCTGCCCCAGTGCAGAGCAGAGCAGGACAATCCCCTCCCCTGCCCAGCACTGCCTGTTGCACCCCAGGACATGGGGGCCCTCCCTGCTGACTCCTATTCAACACATTCAACCCTCAAGTCCCTTTTCACATCACTTCCTTCCATCATCAAATTCCCCAGTCTGTCTGTACATCCAGGGTTGCTCAATTTCAGGTTCAGAATCCAGCACTTTCCCTTGTTGAACTTCATATGGATGGTGATTGCCCAGCCCTCTCATTTGTCAAGGTCTTTCTGCAGGGCCTCCCTGCTTTTGAAGGAATAAACAGCTCCTCATGGTTTCATATCACCTATGAATTTGTTAAGTATCCATTCCATTCCTTTGTCCAGGTCATTTATGAAGATGTAGAAGAGCAGAGGGCTGAGGATGGAACCCTGTGGAAGGCCCCTAATGACAGGTCACCAGTCTGATGGCACCTGTAATCCTTTGTGCCCAGCCCATGAGCCAGCTGTTCACCCATCATGTGATGTATTTATCCAGCTGAACAATGGATATTTTGTCCAGAAGGACACATTATCAAAAGCTTTACTGAAAACAAAAAAGATTACATCAGCTGGCTTCCCTTGATCAGCTAGGTAGGTTATCCTGTCATGAAAGGAAATCAGGTTTGACAAGCAGGACTTTCCCCTCATGAAGCCATTCTTTCTGTGACCAGTAGCTGTTTTTTCCCTTCAGGTGTTTTCCAGTACTTCCCAGAATAATCTTCTCCATAACTATTCCAGGCACTGAAATGGGACTGACCAGTCTTTAGTTTACAGGGTCCTCCTTCTTGCCCTTGTTGAAAACTGGGACAACATTCACCAGCTTCCCTTCAGTTGGGGACTCTCCAGATTCCCAAGACTGCTCAAAAATCATTGAGAGACATTTTGTAATGACATCAGGATACTGATAACAATTGTATTTTTGGGAAATAATATCATCAATACAGGATTCATAGAGAAGCAGGGCAAATATCTACTGCTTGGAGTCTGTAATTGCACCTCAGTTTTACCCAGCCTTGTTATCTACTAGTAAATTTACATGGCACTCAGAAATAATACCATGATAATTTTTTAAGCCTGAGTTTCATTAACACATCTTTTTTGAATAGTATCAGTTATTCCTTCCTCATTGTGTCAGTTACTCAAAAAAAGTCTTTCTATGTGTCTTATCCACTATGAGAAAAAAATGTTAAGAATTGTCTGGCAGTTTTACAGCACATTTGTTTCACAAAGACCATCCTATTTTGAATACTCTCTATTAGTCTGGTTTCCAATCACCACCCAAAAAAATGTGAATGCCCATGGGAAGATCAGTCTTTTTCCTTAACAAATGATAATGCCCCCAGAATTAAAAAAAACCCAACAAAACAACAAAGGGAGATGAAAAAGCATATTGAGATATTTATTTTTCAGATGTTTCCACCGAAGAAAAGTATTTCCACTTGCCAAGGAAAACTAACTAAATGCATTATCCTGTATTGCGGAAACACAGGTCTGTGCTGTTATTGTGCTTTAATGACAGGTCCGTTATATTGAAATGAAAATTTCTGGTGTATATAGTAATTATGTAAAGAGAAATACAAACTAGGAAATTCTTGATAAAAAAGTCTGTTTAGATTGAACTGTATAGATCCCTTAGAAATTGAAATTCAGTTTGGTGTTTTCTAATTTTTAATCAATTTTCCATTAAAATAGAACCTTTGGAGGATCTATGACACACTATTTTGCTAATTTTTACAATGGTTTGATAGGCTTAGAACTTCTAATTAGTAATTTTATTTTTAATTATTCCTTCATTCCTGGTGATAGTAATGTCATTTATAAATAAGGGGATTTTATATACTTACAGTGATAAAGTCAAATTACTAAGAGTTGGGGTTTACTTCATAATAAAATTTTAAACTTAATGTAAATTATTTGATTCAGTGATAAACGAAAGCCACAATAGAAATACACACTGAAATTTCTGCATATAACCTCAATAGCATTGGCTCGTGTTAGCATTTCAGAACAACAAAAAAGGTTAAGGCGCCACAAACTGGCAAGTATAAAGCAGAATACAAATAGTACAAATATTCTGTAACATACTTCAGGTAAGATTGAGTACTGCATGAAAGCACAACAGAAAGCCTGCAGTGTTTCCCCCCATACACACTTTGTTGTCTCCACAGCCATCAGCAGGAGCCAGAGTGTGTCCCATCTCTCTGCACAGCTGGAGAGGGTTTCTGCAGGTGGGGCTAGGGACAGACCCTGTGGGACACATGCAGGTGTGCACTTCTCCATCAGCCTTCTGTGTCCTGGGCAATAGCACTGGGGTCGCAGGGCCTACCTGCCTGGGAACACACTGGGAATTTTCAGAAAGCTACTCAAATGTTTAAATAATTTCTCCACCAAAATGGGTTAGTAATCACATGGGACAACTTGGTTTCTAAAGTTGAATATACAGCTTTATTTCTTTTCCTCTTTTCTTGCAAGTGTATAAGAGCTGGGGCAGTGCAAATGAAGGCCAAGGCACCAAACAGAGATCTACTCTGAGAGAGAAAAATCATAAAGGCAGTAACAAAGTCCCTGTTACATAAATCCTAGTCATGTGTCTTAAACGAAAGACTGCTTTCTCTCTCTTCAATCCAGCTAGTTGAGATACACACTCTATTTCTCTTTGTTGCTTCCTTAGGTTCTGATATCTGAAAGAATCTATACAGAAATTTGTTGTATTTATGTAGGTCTAACCAACAAAAGGATCAATCCTGGTTTCCTTCTTACCGACCCTATGAGGAAAACCAACTAGCGAGCATATTTGCTTAAAAAAAAAACTTATAATTACAGGCATTTGCCTGGATCAAATATGTGTGCACCTCATAACAGAGGAGAAATCCCATTTGATTATGCACAGAGTAAATAGATTCATAGTCATAGGAATATTTAGGTTGGACAAGACCTTTAAAAATATCCAGTCCCACTAACCTAGCAGTGCCAAGTCCATCACTAATGCATGTCTCTAAGTGCCACATCTGCACTTCTATAAAATACCTCTAAAGATGGTGTCACAACCACTTCCCTGGACAGCTTGTTCCAATGCTTGATAACCATTGTAATGCAGAAAATTTTCCTAATATACAATCTAAACCTTCACTGATGCAACTTGCAATTTCTTCTCATCCTGTGGCTTGCTACCAGAGATAAGAGAGCAATTCCCAGCTTTCAACAACCTCCTTTCAGGTAGTTGAAGAAAGTGAAGCTGTCCCTCCTCATCCTCCTTTTCTCCAGGCTGAACACCACCAGTTTCCTCAGCCACTCCCTGTAAGATTTATAGCTTCAGTTCTGCAATCCTTTAGTTTTACAGGATTAGTCTGGCAATATCGTTGTAGTTGAAGCTTTTACACTATCGTTACAATGTGCCATGTCACCACAGTTCCTTCACAGCTCTTGTTTAGTTTAGACAGCTGCCTAGAAGCATCAACTTGACAAAATGCAGATCTCTAAGGGCAATTTTTTTTTTTTATTCTGAGCAAGGACTTAGAGTTCCTTTTGCAGCCTGAATTATTTACTGGAGATTAAAATAAGCACAGGTCCTTGATTTTTGAAAATGTTAATTTAAATTGAAGAAAGTATCAAGACTATTTGCTCAAATTGATACCACAGAAAGAAACAAACAAAAAATCAGGTACTATGGCTTTCTGAAAGAAAATAACAAATGCTCTTATTTTGAAAACTGCATTCAGTGTCATATCAAGGATGTGTATTAATAATATGAGCCACAGATAAATTGATTTAGGAGAGAAACTACATTCTTGGGTTTTCCTACAACTTTGGAGTCAGTCATTAAAATCTATGTCAGAAACAGAGTTCTTGTGAATTTGATTTGATTTTCATGTCTTTTTAATATTGTCATGCTTGTCTCCTAGCATCATTTTTTTTAAATGGTGTCTAAAGTTTGATTTCTAAATCTATATTTATGTCTCTGAATTGACAACTTGATTTTATAAAAGCCTTGATAATCAAGCAATTCTAATTGATTTCATAACAGGGTTGCATGGTATATGATCAACACTTTTAAACATCTAAATATCTCCCATCATAAGGGCTCTGGTAGTCCTGGTGGCTCTGGTTATGCCAAATCATTATGACAACTGTTCTTGACTTGTCGCTACACAGTCTACATGATATTTCATTGTAATCGTACACCAGTGTGTGGCCCAGTTCAGTGATTGCAACCAACAATATTGTAGAATCAATCCCTGTTTCCACAATAATGAATGTAAAATATATTTGTCAGATATTACAGAAATCAGGTCACATAAGAGGTGCTTTTGTGATGGTTACAAAGTTGTTTCCACAGAAAAGGTCACCACCTACTGAACTGAACACCTGTTGAATGGCAGAAATAATAATCTCAGGAACAAAAGCAAAAATTCATCCAAATACACATTCTGTGCTGAGAGGGTCTAGCATCCAAGCTACAAATGAAAAATCAGAAGTCGATTGGTATGATATAAACCATACAAGAGATTTTATGATGGCAAAAATGTTACATGGGCTGGTTTAGGGCATAGTAAGGCTCTGGAAAGAACTGAAAACAATTAGGGAAAAGAGAACAAAATAATGACACAGACATTAAAGTGTATGTGCATAGACACACACACATATAATACATATATTATGAAGCATATATATCTATGTGTGTGTATACATAACTATCTACTATTTATGCTAGTATCTGTCTTTTATGGTGTGTGCAAATGTAGAGAATAGATATAAAAAATCAAGCATACAGGAAAGAAATCTGTTGTTTAAAGCATATGGTCCCCTGTTAAAAAAACTCAGTGTGAAGAGCAGCTCCACAGTGGTTTATACAATGGTTTAAAGAAATAGGAGAGAAATTAGGTGAGGAGGAAGTGAACAGCCATGATTTTTATGAGACTGAAAGCCTTCTCCATTCTCTGCTGGGACCATTCCTTTCAGATAGGGCAAACGTCAGTCATTAACATTCTCACAATCATTACATTGCTGCTTGCAGGAGGAATCAGAACATTCATCTTCCAAGGAAACTATTTATTACACTTCTGTCTACACTCTACGCTTCTAGCCCTGTTTATTTTAGACAGGGCTTATCAAATTTTTTACATAAATTCTTACTGCTTAAAACACTTTTGAAAATATAATCTTTAAAAGGGTTCTTTAGTACTTGATTCTAGTAAAAACTAGTTGCAATTTCCAATTATTTTTGCTGCTTTTTTTTTCTGGGTTTTTGTTTAATTTATTCTATCTAAAATTTCTTTCTTAAAATTAACTCAGATTTGGAAGTTTGAAAAGCTAGATAACTGGGGGTTTTGTATTCAGAAGAAAAATGTTTATCAAAGAGGTATTTATGAAACTTCCACAGACATGGCTCAGATCTGTATTTCCTATCATCTAGTCATCTAGCCACCTCTTTTTTTGTTTAGGAAACACAACATTCTATAAGACTTTTATCTTGGTCTATCCGTTGAGAACACAAAGTAAAGGCAACATCTTAAATAATGCAACTTGTGCAATATCCAAAGGAAATGGCAAATTAATCAGTCTCTGAATCCTTGGTTTTTTGAAGACTTGTGCATTTTTAAAGAAGATGGAGTAATTGTTTAGTGACTTGGTGCCATTGATTTTCATTATGGATGGTGTTGTGTCAGGTCGCCTGGGGGAGATAGCCTTTGCATAGCTAAATAAAATGGGGAAAGTACCATTTCTTATTCCATATTCAAGAGGAAAGCTCCAGTCCTTGAAGTAAGTTTTGTGTGACCTTCTGGACAAAGAAATTTGTCCTTTTTGGCCATTAGAATAAATGAGAGAAATGTAAAACTGCATAATCATGAAGCAGAGGTCTGGATTTTACGGGCCAGGAGATTCCTGGCTGAGAAAATTGGTCAGAAGAAAAAAGTTAGAATAAAAGAGAAATGCTCTCATTTGCTAAATGTCTGTAATACCACTTGATTTCTCCATTAGTAATATCTGGAATACAAATTAAAAGTACCCATGAGAAGAAACACACTTACTTGAAGGTGTGGGGTAGTTTGCAACTTCTTACAAATTTGTGGTACTGTGTTATCATAAGAGAGAAATTCCATAATACAGTAATCATATTTAGCTGAGATACAGATTTAACATATCATTTTCCAGGTGCTTTCCTTCTAAGATTTTGCTTGCAATTTTGAAGAGGTTATAATTTTTATACATTTTCAGAAGTGACACAGAATTATTTCTAAGCTATACTCAAATTCTTATTTCTTTCACTTCAGAGGATTGAAAAATATAGAATTTCAGTCCCCCTTCATGTTTTGCTTTCAAATTGGGCAGATTTTTTCAGTTGCTGTGTTTGAGGGTTGGGGTTTTTTTTAACTTTCTTTGGCTCTTGTTTCGGGATTTTCCTCCCACTTTCTGCTAATTCTTCTCCATCCTTGCCATCTAAACTTTTCCTGTTCTCAAATACCTCAGTCTCACTCATTCTCATTGAAATTAAGTCTGTAATTTTAGTGCTTTACAATAACTACTGGGTTTAGGAAAAAACCATACACTTGTCATATTATGATGACTCAGTGAATTTCTCTGGAGGAAAATGTGACTTTTAAAGGTTTGTTGGCTGGCAGTGCTTTTTAGATATCTGCTTCAGCAAATTCTCTCTCATAATGATAATTGTACAATGAGAGCATGTGAGCTGTCACACAATTCAGTAGACAAAGAAAATGAGTTTTTCTAGAATGATGCGCCTTGGAAAACAGACCACTTCAATCTGTCTGATAATGTACTAGTAAATATAACCATTAAATTAATTTTTATTTACTCAACCTGCTACCATAAATATGTCAATTAGAATCTTATCAAAAGCATTTCTGGAAAAAGGCAAAGGAACATTGTTAAAATGCTGGTAGTGTTTTGGGACAGCAAACAGGTAATTTGAGGCTACAAAGGGGATTAATTGACCAAGCATTCCTTCCATAGAGGTTAATATAAAATTTTTGAGAAAGCTATTTAATATCTCTTATAATTCCTGTGTCTCCTCTAATAATAGCTATGGGATGCATAATAAACACTTTTCATTTTTATCAGTCAGGTCAGATGGGAGAAATAGGGGAAAGCCAATGAACATGGGGTCCATGAAGAAAACACTGATGCACATGACAGTAATAACTTTAGACGATTGTCTTTAACAAGAAAAGAGTAGTTGTTTTAAGCATCATTCTGGTTTGATGAAGCAGTGAAAAGTTGCCATGAAAGGACAGAGAGGAGAGAATGGTCCTCATCTACATAGATGAGTGCATATGTACAGTATTATTTGATGAATAGAGGTGTAAATAAATGTTAAAGTTCCATGAGCTACAGCTTTCAGGTGATATATGCCAGTGGAAATCACACAGTTTGCCCTATATCTTTCCTAGAACAGACAAGCTGAACTGGAGATGTTTCTGAAAAGTGGAACCATATCTTCCTCTGGTACAGAGCAAAACATTTTTGAGCTTTTCCATTTGAAATAATTGATGAGGACTCAGGTGACGTTTGTTAACTGTCAGTGATATTGCAACAACTCCTGTAAATTCTGTCTCTATCCAGGAAAAAGGTTTCTGGTGACTCTGGGGCTGAGAAGGAGCAAGAGGGAAAGCTTTGCACAAATTGCTTGTAGTGGGAGGCACTGGTCTCCTCTGTCTGGTGACCAGCAATAGGACACAAGGAAATACAATGAAGCTGTATCAGGGTAAATTCAGATTGGGGAATAGGAAAATGTTCTTCACTGAGAGCATGGTCAGTCACAAGAACAGGTTTCCCAGGAAAATGGCCACAGCACCAAGCCCTTCAGAGTTCAAGGAGTGTCTGGACAACACTATTAGTTGTGTGATTTACTTTCTAGTAGTCCTGCAGAAAACAGAGACTTTGTCTTGATGATCCTTAGGAGTCCTTTCCAGCTTGAGATGTCCTATGAATGTGTGCTTCTAAATTGTTTTACAAAACCACAGGAATCCTGTATAAACTTTTATCTATCCTAGCAGATTCTCTGAACCTCCTCACACAATGTAGAAAAAGGGATTTCTAGTTTCTAAGACTTTCTAGTTTCCAGTTGTTCAACAAAACAATACAGTGCTGTCTTGGCAGTGCCAAAAATCTGGACCCAGTCCACGGTGACTAGATGCAGTCACTACTGCTGCCACTTCTCTGTGCACATGACTATGGAAAGTATTCTCTTCTTGTCTTCTATCCAAACCTGCTATTCCTTCTGCATTGCTAAGACTGAATTGAGTCATCATGTCTGCAGCTGACTTGGAAAAAGTCCTTAAGGTGTCTCCCACAGAATAAAATATCCCATTTAAACCTTTGTAGTATCATCCAATAGTCAGTTCAAGAGAAAAATTATGTGAGTAGGTGGAGACAAAAATAGTTTCACAGAAGTAAGAGCATGCAGAAAGAGAAGAACCCCTGAAAATCCTGTAATCAAAATATTACTATTTCCATGAGGAAATCATGTGCAAATCAATAGTTATCATATACAAAATCAATAGTTATAATGTTATCAATATTTAAAACTCTTTGCAATCACTAAACCCATTTAGCCATATCTTGTATATCTTCATTTTGGTTGGATAAAGAGAGAATAAAATATTCTTGTATAGTTTTACTTTTGAACAATCTCCAAAGCCTGTTCACTTTAAATTTCCCAGAAAGAAACAGGAAATCCTTTAGCTCTGTTTTATTAGAGGAAAAATCAGCCTTTTCTTTCACTACATAAAAATAAGGAAAAAAAATCAATATTCTTTACAAAACAAAAGGAAATGGCTAGAGAGCCCAAAATCAATTAAATATGATCCTAAATTCCATAATTTGAGCTTCTTGGTGGAAAATCTTCCATCCTAATTTTTTCTTTTTGTTTTTTTTAATGAAAGTTGCTTGATCATACCTGAAGATTTCTCAGAATTGTAATATCTGCCTTTCTGAACTGGAAGTGGTTAATGCAACTAGTGAAGTATTTGATACATATGGGCGTGTGTGTATATGTGTGTGTGTATATATATATATATATATAATTTTTATAGACAAACATGTGACACCCTTGCATCCTTTCAACACCAGTTGCATCACACTGTAGTCTACAGGTAGACTCTAGACTAAGACTCTTTCTTCATCCTTTTGCCAGTAAGACTGTTTTTAAAACAGCCTTCCCTGTAAATCACAACAGACCAATAATTGCTAGACATGACATACTACATCATCTTGTGCGCACAGACTTGTACATGAGGCACAGACTCTGAGCTTACAGATTAATTAGTTTTTCTGATGAGCAATAGGAACCTGTGATATCTACAGTATGAGACACAAGAGAAAGAGGGGAGGAGACTGGAGAACAAAATTTAGCTTACTCAGCTGGAGTAACTTTAGGTACCAATACCAAAGATGAACCATTGGCATAAATACAACTCACTGGAGAATCAGTACTCCACTCGAATTTTTTTCCCATTATGGCACGAGCCAGAAAAACTTAAAACAAAATACATCACAAACCGAAGAAAGGTCAACGAATAAGATGCAAATCTTATTCACGTATAAGTATGTCAAGTCATTGAAACTTTTACTGAAAAATGACAATAAAAATGAGAGTACATCTATTTTTAGTCATCACTCTAACACTTGTAGGGCACATAATGACTGGAAGAAACAAGCAAAAATTTTTGTAAATATTTTGGCAAAAAAAGGAAAGCAGACTTTTCAATTAAGCTGACCAAGTGACTTACCTCATTAAGGTAAAACAGGGTCTCTGTACCCTCTATATAATTTTTTGATCTGAATTTAAACAGGAGTTCATATAGTCAAGTTGCCCTCAATGTTGCCATACCACCTATGCTAGAGTTAAATATGTTGCAATATAAAAATCGGTTTATGCTTTATAAAACAAATTTCATATCATTGCATCCCACCAAATTATTATATACCTCTAGTGGATTGATTATATAAATAAATTTAGGCATATCAGGAATAATTTTGCAAAATCATCCTGACATCACCTAAAAATAAAACTCAATCATTTGGCTCAATTGTTATGTGCATTATTCTTGTATCATCTGACATGATACAAACAATATTACAGGATAAAACCCCATTATTTCTACATGAGATTTATCATTTCCATTCGTGTCTCTAGAAGAAAAATCTTAAAGAACATATTTGCAATTTTCAATTATCAATTAACAAGGTGATGATTGCTATAAAAAACCTTTCATATGGATTCAATGTTAACAACCAAAGGTAGCTGAGAAGTACTTAAAAGATACAGAGCCTATTAACAGACTATAAGAAAGAGGCTAAGTGACTAGCATACCTTATTTAAAATTTTTCATGGTTATAGTGCATGTGGGAAATCCATAAATTTACAGGTCTGAAAAACAAAGGCATAATATTTCATGCTCTTTCCTTTTCTTTGAGAAAGTGATGATCATGAGATAGAGAGAATACCATCTGTTTTCAGCCATGTGAAGATGCCTGCCTAAATAATTTCAATGTTTTATTACCGAAAGGTCTTGGGGATTTAGACATCTGGATTTTGTTCACAAATCTTGAAATCCTGTCTTGGACATAATTTTGTAAATACAATGCAATTTAATGAAGATTTGCATGGTTATGGATGCAGTTCCAAAAAAAGAGGGAAAAAATGACCCAAATCCACTTTTATATTCTCTGTTTCTGATGTGTCTCATCCATATCAAAACTTTTCCAATGTGTGATAATTGAGGTGAAAATATCAGGTGACCATGAACAACATGAATAGAGGTTTAAGCAGAGAGAAGTAAGAAATTGAATACGAATATTTGTGTTTGCAGGCATGAATCGGAATGCAAGAAAGTTATTTAATCCACAAAAATAATGTCTCCATGTGAAAAAAACCRAAATGCATTCCCCAACTGAGTTGTTTGATATACTAAAAGAAAAGATCAATTACTGAAGAAATCACCAAACAAAGAGAAAAAAATATGCTCTCTCCAATTTCCTGTTTTCTCATGCAATACTTCATTGGTTTCAAGAATGATTTTGACTTTGAAAAATTAGGTAAAACAAATTTTATGGTTTTGTTTCGTTTGACAAAACCAAAACCCAAATTTTGTTTTATGTGACAATTCGGTGAAAAAGACTGACATCTCGCTATTTCTACACACAACTACAACACTAACTGAATTGTTAGTTTGAGGGACACTAAGAACTGAAGTGTTCCAAGGCATTATATCCAAGGAATGACCTCTGCTAAATAATGACTCCAAGTGAATATTTAGTGGCCGCTTTGTCAATGTGTCTCCATTAAGTCGCATTTTTCATCTAAGTATCAAATAGGGATGTAGCGCACATATAAAATGACAGCTTAATATTTATCTTCCTGTCTCTATGATTGTGAAGAATTTAATTAGTGAGACTTAAAATGTTTGTGTAAGCAGAATTTCCACCTTGAGCAAAAGACTGGACTAGTCATCTCTTCCCCAGTTCTCCTCAAAATTATCAGAAACATAATATAGTTAAATCACGATGAAAGATGAAAATGTTAGAAATACCTGGAATAAATAATTCTGAGTAATATACTCCCTGAAACTAGTTTCTCTTTCTGTTCTCTTAATGTCTGTTGAGAGTCAAATATATTTCAATTCTATTAATTATTTATAAATTTTTAATGCCAATTCTGTGTTGCTACATTTCACGAATGTTGATTAGTTAAGAAAGCCGTTTTTTTTTTCCTTTTCATATTAAAAGTTAGAAGAGTCCAGGAAATGAAATCTGAATATGAGGGGGAAAAAAAAGAAAAGGAAAAAAAAAAACCAAAAAAAAMCCCAAAAAAACCCCACCAAAAACCAGAAACAGTAGGGGAATTCTGACAAGAAAAGTCCCAGATTATCAGAATGGGGGAATAATGGAAAATTATTGTTATCTTTCAAGCCTTCAAAGATCCTGCCTTATTGTGGATTCTTATCAATATTAGGATATGTAGATTCCTCTTTTCACTTTTGCAATAATTGTACACAAACACAACCATGTTAAGAGACTCAGATATACAGTGAAATTTTTTTTGGCAAACACAGGAGCTTGAGCTACCAATAAATAAAATGAAGGCATCAGACAGGATGAATTAAAATACATTTTAAGCAAGTGTTCTGTTGTAGAATTTTAATGACTCTAATTTTGTGAAGGAAATCTGATCTCTCAATGTCTGTAAAATGCATCAACATTACAGAAAAGTGCAAGAAATTTAATCCCTACTTTGCAAATATTGGGAATATATATATTGATGTACTTGGTTGTTTATATCCACTTTTTTACTCATATATCTTGTTTGAAGTACAACATTAACATGAATTTGTGTATCTTTCTACTTACTCAAGAGTAATATATATTAACTGCACATTAGGAAGTTTAATAATGTCTCTGGACTAGAATTTCAGTTATCCAATACTGAAAAAATTCTCCTAGTTTCAAAGAAATGTAGACTCTTCAGTTTCACTGTGGAAACAAAATTGTATAGTGTCAGCTTGTTGTTGACATTTTCTTTCTGGAGGGGAAAAAAAGGTGGGTGAGACCACTCCCAAGTTAGGGTATTTTTAACTCATTCTAAGAAAGCATAAGTGAGTAAATATTTTTCGAGTTATCTATAAATTTGTAGCTACTGATTACTATAGTTCTGACTCTGATTAATGATAGCTAATATCCTCCTTCTACATACATCCATATGCTATTAACCCATTAGGCAAAAATATTTCAACTGGGGCGCATCAGCCCTTCTGCAGCCAGATTTGTTGTCCGATGGTGCAAACTGTGTCTATCATGGGTTCTATCCCAGCTTGTAATAGATGCAGTGAAATTTCCCTCAACATACTTTTGGTAAGTGTCGACAGATCCATTTTCCACAGACAGCTGAACTATTCAAAACCAAATACATATTACAATTTCAGACATAAGTTTTACTTCCTTAGATTTATTGTGATATTTTTTCTTTATTTGAAAGAGAACTCAAATCAATTTTGATGGAACCAAGAAGTCTTTCCAAGAGGTTATTCGTCTTTTGAATGACAAGATTTTCCTTTTATCTTCAAGTTTTTGCATCAAGTAGGACGTAAGATATGTGCAAGAGAGGGAATGTATGTATAATACTACTTCTATAATATTTTGCAACCCCTTTTAGATAGACTAGTGCCTTTACCTGACCTAAGACAAGTCAAAGAGAAATATAACCAAATATCCCTAAAATTCTTTTCCCCCCTTATAAAAAGATATTGTAATCTTAGTCGGTTTTCTTTATACATTTCACAGAAATTAGAGCTGATGAAAATTCACACTATCAAATTATCTTGTAACTAAATGGGACTTGCTTCCATACATCCTCTTAAGAGAAAATTCCATGTGACTGCTACCTAATGAAACTTCTCAGTGCACAAATAATTCAAGTTCTGTTCAAGAGACAGGATACATATTTGATATATATTTTTCTGTGCTATCTGTAGAAGTAGATTTCCATCTATAGAATTCTAAGCTGATCCTTTTTTCTTTCCTTATTTTTTTCTCTTTTTTTTTCTTCTCTCTCTCTCTGGTTTGGTTTGTTGTTGTTGTTGTTGGTTTTTTTTTTCCTGTGAGTGTATGTTTGTTTCTCATTTCATTAAAAGAAACTATGAATATTATGTGACTGGAGGAGTTCTCTTCATATTTCTCTTCCTTGCTTGCTCTTGCTCATTAAAAATGTTGTATTTTCTGTCTGTCTATGCATTTCTTTTCTTTCCATAAGAAGCATGAAATATAGGACAAGAATTTCTAGAAATATTTTCTGCCCAAACAATGTCTTTCCTTTCTAACACTGTGAAGCCTGAACTGACCCAGGTCTTCTGCATTAATACTGTAATGTTAGCTTTTAACAAGAAGATATAATATCCAGAAGTAACTAATTCCTTGTGTTTTTTATGCACATTGGAAAATTGAAGGACAATCTTATCACCTTATAGTGTTACTCACTTTAAATTCAGCACAGTACTTTTATTTTCCATAGCAACAGAAACAGCATCTGCTGCAGTACTTGTTCAGTCAGCCTCAAATGTGAGGCAAAGCAAAGGTATTAAATGCCAAGTATCCTGGTATCCTTGATATGATGAGATAATTTTCTTTTACTGACATACCCATTTGAGGTGCAGTAGGTGACTAAAAATGTTCTGGGATGGAGCATAAATATGGGTGTCTGACTCTGGTTTGCTTTTTCCTTTTTGATTTCCTTTTTCAAAAATTAATTTTAAAATCCATACAGTCACGCAAGATATGCAAAAATCTCAAGTACCCTTTTCTCATTATGTCCCTTAGTTCAGGAAGGCACAATTGCACCTTGTGGGTGGACTTCTACTGACTGGAACAAATATGTTTCAAACATTTGAATGGCTTTCTTTATACTTTTCTGAAAAATGTGATAACTGGGAAGTTTTAAAAGTAGCAAGGTTCTAAGTCTAGAATTAATCAACAGTGTCACGGAAAACAACTGGTGATCGGCAAACAGGCATCGCAAGAATGACATAAAATTTTGGATTAATAGATTATAAACAGGAGTGAACTGTAGGCTTAGACATAGATATACTTTATTTTCAGATGATTGTGTAACTAAAAATAAGATTTATTATTAATAAAATCATATAAAATTTTGTGAGAGTGAATCTGGGAAGAAAATAACTGGTGTGAGGAATTTTAAAAAATCCCACACTAAATTAAAAAAAAAAAAAAAAGTCGTGTAGGGAAAGAGTGTAAAATAGAGCAAAACCCTGTAGTCAGAGATTCTTANAGATTTATTATTAATAAAATCATATAAAATTTTGTGAGAGTGAATCTGGGAAGAAAATAACTGGTGTGAGGAATTTTAAAAAATCCCACACTAAAAAAAAAAAAAAAAAAAAAACAGTATGGAGTCTCAGAATTAAATAGAGCAAAACCCTGTAGTCAGAGATTCTTACAATATTAGTTGTTGAGGTGGATCAGGTGCATTAAGCCAAATGTTCATTCTCTCACATTGATGACTATTCCTTGTTTCAGCCAAAGATGTGGAACAACCGACATGGTGATGTCTCGGAGGTCAGACATCTATTTCAAAATGATATTTAGCTCCTGAATGTTGGCTCTGCTCTTAGGTCCCGGAGCTGTTACCTCTGGTCATTAGCACGTTGGCTGCCTCCTGTGACTGCTCTCTTTAAACACATCTGTCTTTAAACACATCTGCCTCACTCATCTGTGATAAAATCTTGCTCTCCTCTGCCTCCTTGGAGCACTACTGCTGCAAACATATCCCAGTGCCAGGTGTGCTCAGCTGCCAGCAGCACTGATATTCTGCTCTGGATCCACAAGCAATAAGTATTTTTTAACAGCCTTGGTAGGCTTTAGCTTGAGATATAGTTTCTTGCAATATCTTGCTGTACAGTTTAGGTTATTGGGGCCTGAAGGAGCTGAAACCTGTTCTCCACATCCTAAGATTCATGGACAGTCCTTAAAGCTGGCAATCTTGGTACAATTGGAACAGAAATTAGAGTGATTAGAGAAAATGCTTTAGTTTCACAATTCTTTTCACAACAGCTAAAACTTCTCCAAATAAGGTCATCTTTGTATTCCAAGGACACCAAAGTTGTGTCATCCTTCAAATTATTATTTCCCAAGACCTGGATGAATAAACTAAAGTGTTCCAACCATCCGGCAAATACAAAGCTATTTTGGAAATCAGATTTTCATGTAATAGAAGTAGCAGACAAGTTTAGCCAGTAATGATGGTAGAAACATATTGACCATTGAAAACAAAAAGTTTAGGTATGAAATCCATTTCAAAAAAGCTGATAGGTGAACCAAAGTGCTGAGGGTTCATTTTAATTTTTACTGCAGTTTTCTTGGTGTATTAATTTACATAAGAAACTTATGCAAACTTTAGCAAAACAGCAGTAGTTTCTTGCTGCTGAGATCAATATTTTTTATGACCTAAGTATAGCAGCTAAAGCTATAAGTAGGCAGTGTATTTCTGTGATGTTTATAGATTTCTACTTTTTAAAACTCAGTGCTCAAAATCAAGGGTTTCATAAAAGTAACATCAATGTTTCTAGAGTTCAACATACATAACCATGTTTCATAAAGATACAAAATTGTTGAAAAGTATTCTGTTGCGGCGTTTTTGAGTTTACCAGTTTTCTGTATGCAGGTGTTCTTGTTTTATATTGTTTTTTATATATATATATTTATATAAGTTACAATGGTTTGTTCTATCTATCACAATTATAGGTCCTGTCCATCACCTTACAGCCACACCCTGAAGTCTAAAAGGTTCTAGTGAAGATGTTGAGTGATTGGCAGGTCCCTGTCCCCCCCTTGAATTGATTGGTTCTATTGATTGTCTTTTATGTTCTGGGTCACTTCCTTCACCTTCTGGATTTGTTCCAAGCTATCCCCTTCCCATTTCCCCACGCCCATACTTAAGGTGCTGTACAGAGAGAAAATTCACTTTTCTGGGTTCTCTCTGGGTGTGTACTAGTCCCGCATGGGCTTAAAAAACCGCAATTGAATTTCTCACAAGAGTCCTTCCTTATTCCTTGCCACTGTTCACACTTCTGCCAAAGGCAAGAACCCACAGCATCGGGATCATATCCCAGACCTTTGCTGCGGGCTCGGTGCTACAGCTAGCCTGGAAACGGGATGCGGGCCCCAAGAGAAACACCGGACCACTGCAGTATTCCTTAAAATATTTTAATTGCCAGAAAAATATTTGGTTTAATGTATTACACCAGTGTTTAATTTGTCTTCATTTATATACATATTAAAAAATCAAATTACTTTTATTTCTCTTTTATTTAATTTAAAAATAAATATGAACCTTGTAAATAGGAACATAATAGAACATAGTATTTTGTACTTGATCTGTTTAAAGAGACCACATATTTTCTCAGAATCTACACTGTACGTTGCCCTTGAAATGAAGGCATCCCACAGCTGCAGCATGAAAATTTCTATTGCATTTCACATACCTATTGCCAGTCTGAGCATGACTATTGCCTACTCTTAAAAAATTGTCCCACTAGTCTGACGTTTTAAATTTATAATCTTCCACTTTTACTCCAGTAACTGACTTTTTCCAACAAAAAGTCTGAGAAAGTCAGAAACTGCATCCTTCTAATCCTTTTTACTTTGTTCCCATTTTTTATGTTGCTGAATGAAACTAATAATTTCATCTATTTTTCCTACTTTCAGATAACTTTCAAGCCTCGTTCAGTTGATTTGATAGGTACAGTTATAAGTCTGCTGTCTCAACTAAGCAAAGCTGGTCATATTTATCTGTCACAAGCTACTTCATCCTTCTTTTCTCTGCAGAATAGAGAATGAAATCTGCAAGAATCTCCCCTCAGCATAGAACTCTTATCTCAGGTATTTGCTTTTTGTGTTCAATTAGTTCCTAGGTCTGAAGAATGAGAACTGCTTCTTTTTCTACAATGTTCAGTTTGGCTTCCAAGAGTTTTTTCACATGAGCTGCTTTCTGTGCACACCAAAATCTATGGCATGTTCTGTGAGGAGCAGCTGAGAACACTGCTTTTATTTCATTAGGAAGAAAAGAGACTGACGGACAACCCCATTGCTCTGAGCTTCCTGAGGGAAGGACCTGGAGAGGGAGGTGCTGGGCTCCCTGAGATCCAATGATAGGACATGGGAATGGTTAAAATTTGCACCAGTTTAAGTTCAGACTGGACAACTGTAAACACTTCTTTTCCATGACAGTGGTCAAACACTGGAAAAGGCTTCTTTGAAAGGTGTTTGATATCCCAAGGCTGTCAGTGGCCAAAAGCATTTGGAAAAAACCTTTAAATTTAGGTCAGGCCTGTGAAGTGGTCAGGCAGTTGGACAGGCTGACTGTTGTAGGTTCCAACTAAAATATTCTATTCTATTCTATTCTATTCTATTCTATTCTATTCTATTCTATTCTATTCTATTCTATTCTATTCTATTCTATTCTATTCTATTCTATTCTANTTCTATTCTATTCTATTCTATTCTATTCTATTCTATTCTATTCTATTCTATTCTATTCTATTCTATTCTATTCTATTCTATTCTATTCTATTCTACTGGAGTAACATCACACCCATTCCATGTATAGAGAGAATATAATTAATTCCTTCTCCTCTTCCTTGAAAAGCATCGCTTTTGGGATCTGTAGGCTTTGGATAACTCCTTAATTTTTTAAGTGTTAGAAGCTCCTAAAACCAAGCCACTATCAGTAGGTTGAAGAGTGGGCTCTGCTTCCAGTTCTTGAGCATTCACCCATATCTTACATCACCCTCAATCTTAGCCTGTGCTTTGAGTAGATCATTCAGCAGATTCTACATTGAAGATGGATATCTTTGGCCTTCCCTCCCCTACTTCAGCAGTTACCTGTAAAAACAATATCCTCTCCATAATCTCTCACACTTTTTGAGGTCCAGATTACATTCTCAGCAGATCATCTGCCACAAAAACATGGATTGTCCCAGACACCTATATATTGCAGGAGCTCACTCTGTGTACGCAGCTATTCTTTCTGGCTGAAAATAAATGTTCACTCCTGAGAGAACTGTTTGCTAAGTGTGCTTATGACATCAAAACACAAGGTTAGAACATTACAGCAAACCAATGTATATCCAAATTTTTAAATTGATAATCTGCAAGAAAAAAGAAACTCATCTGCAATCAGGATGACATTAGCATAAATTTCTCCTTACATGCAGTCTGGACACTGCAGTGTGCTGATAAGTAGAAAACCTTAATTTAGAGATCATATTCTCTTTTAAAAATAATATTTCATTATTACTATGTTAATTGTATAAATTATAATATGGCAAATTTGTACCTGTTGAATTATTTTATTTATAAAACAAATAATGGAATTAAGTTAAATAATAATTTTCACATTTTTTCTGTGTAGTCCCAAATAGTTAAGACTTCAAAATTTATCTTTCCTGCGTGGAGTATGAGGCATTTTGTTACTTCACCAAGCAACAGTGCCAAATGGCTGTGTTTCTGAAGGTCAGAGAACAGTAACGTTATAAGAAGGAGGTGGAAAAAAACCACCATAAATTTTCCCTCCCATTTTCATTGCTGCTCATCACCATGTTGCTGACAAACAAAATTGAGCTTGAGGAAAATCTATAAATGCCTGTATGAAAACTGCTGAGAATTTTTAGCCTTAACCTCACAGATATTCTTTAAAATAAGTATTCTAGTCAGCTTTCATTTTCATGCTATATTAAGAATCCAGATAATTCCATCTCCATTTCCATTTCCATCTCCATATCTATCTGTATCATCTATATCTATATCTATATCTATATCTATATCTATATCTATATCTATATCTATATCTATCTATCACAATACATTCAGGAAACATGAAAAAAAAATTAAGGGAATATGTAACTCTGGACAATAGGTAAATTTGTCATTAACTTGAGCAGGAACAGGATTTCACTCTGTTTCACATGGTGTAAAATCTCTTGTTTTTTAAAGGATATTAAATTCTACATTAAAAAATCATGCCTGTCTCCACCATTTTTAAACTATGCTTCTTGCTTCTCTTGGAGACTTCTTCTACTCTAGACCTGGATTATTATATTTTAGGAGGAAAAAAAAATAAAAAAAAGATATCTTCACTCACAGGAACAAGTTCTAATGAAAATTTTGACAATGACCAGCCATTAATTTGCCCCTGATGGAGTTTACCCTGTTCCAGATGTTTTGGAAGCCCCTCACTAAGAGGAAAGGCTTATTACACTTTGACTCTTTACCCAGAAGTGATGATACAAGAGCCTATTCAATATGTAAACTATTTATATTCATCTACATATTTCATGTCATACTGTGGGAATAATTATCTGCTTACTATAATAGCTAAGTGGTGATGTTTGGAGTCGATACTCTCAGAAGTCTTTTTAAAAGCAATTAATTCTGTGATTGTGTGTGACTCTGTGAATATTCCTTTCCACCCTTTTTAAAAATGGAAGTCCTCTTTCCCTTTTTCCAGTCATCTAGGACTCCCCCTGACTGCCATGACATTTTGAATGTTATAGAGAGTTGATTTCCATCAACATCAACAAGTTCCCTTAAGACCCTGGGATGTGTCTCATCAGGCCACAGAGGCTTGTGGATATACCATGTCACTGAGTGGTCTTGAGCCTGCTCTTCATTTACATTGGGAGAGATCTTGCTCCCCCAACCTTTCCTTGGAAATTTGAGAAGCTGAGAGATGGGTAAAGCCTGACTGTCAGCAGAGTGAGATGAAGAACTCACTGAGTACCTCAGACTTCTCCATATGTCTTGTCAATAATCCTCCCTTCCCCTCAGTGGGGGTATATTCTTCTTGGCCTTTCTTTTCTGACCTATTTACTTAAAGAATTCCTTCTTGTTATTCTTTGCATCCCTTGTCTTGTCCTATTTCATCTGTGTCTTGGCTTTCCTGATCCCATCCCTACATAACCAAACTATATCCCTGTACCCTACCAAAGTCACGGGTATAATGTTAGGTATTTGATAGGTAAYTTCACCAGGAAGTGGAGAATCCCTTTGTAAGGCACAAAATTTTCTGTAGTCAAAGATCCTGAGGTGTCAGTGTGTCTTAGATCCTAAAGAAAGCAGGTGAGGACTTCATCATGTTTTTGGTGTTTGTGTATTTCAGCATAGCTTCAGACACATCTTGAGATAATTGGTTGTCATGAAGAGTGAAGTGGAGATTTACAGAACACAGAAGTGGGCCTGTGCTTCATACTGGTGATGGAGAAGAGCTTTGTTTTGCACTTGAGATCCCAAGACATGCTTCTGAAAGAGAGTAGGTTTATGCAATTATTTATTTATTTGGATTAACAGCTGGCAAGAATTTGCTGTCATCTTTACATCTAAACTTTTGTTTGCTACTATAGCCATAGATCTTCTGTACTCTCCTTTTTATTTCCTTGGGCTTGCTCTGCAGATTTCTGCATCCTCAGGGTTGTGTAGACTTAGGCACAACTAGTCGTAAGTCAAAAAACAATGAATTGTGGACAATGTAAAGAAACAGGCTTCTTAACAACACTTCAATAAATTCATCAGGTAGGTATGTGCAAGGTGCACCTTGAATTTTTGTATTGGCAGAGTCTCTGAGCATTCCTATAGTAAACCATGTTCATAAAATTATTAATGTGTCAGAGAACCTCAGAGTCATTGTTTTTGTCAAATTGCAAACTGTTGATGTCTAAACTAGGAACTGAGCCAGTAAACAAGAAAGCATCATTATAACCATAAGACTGACTGCACAAGCATGACTTTTTAATATTGTCTCTATTTACTGGGGAAAAAGAATGAAAATGAAAAATCATTGTTACATATTACAAACTTCAGACTCTCAATCAAATATGCAAAGCTGACTAGAAATCTCCTGACATAAATGTAATAACCACTCCCAGGTGGATGAAAAATTAACTTGCAAAAATGCAACTTAAATGCCAAAATAAAGAGCAGTCTCTGAGCTAATTCAACTCAAAGATGGTCAGCACAAGCTGATGTGGACAAACTGTCCTATAAATATTTTGGCCCAAATACAGTGTTCGATTTTCAGTTGACATATATACAATTACATCTGAGTTGATGAACTGCTAGGGGATGTCAGAGGAGAGCTGACTTCTGGAAACAGACTACCTAAACACAAATACCAAGCAGTACACAATTAATAAGCAACAACAATTTTACTCCAAGTTCATTTTCAAAGATCTATGATTTGATTCCTTAAGATTTATTTATAACTATTTCATCTTGTAAGTTCATGCAGTAAGTTTCTCAACCCTGCAACAAAATTATGTTATCATGAATAGAAAGCACACTTAAGACGCTAACCTGTTCTTATATTTTCTAAGCAAAGATGTGTAGAAAATAGCAGAGCAGATGTTTGTCCATTTATGACTACCCAACTGTGTTAGATATACCAGCTTTTCTTTATTCTGCCAGATTTCAGCAGGCATCTGCTACACCAAAATCCGGCATGCAGACACCTGGGGGTGTGCATCTTGTTTACAATCACAGGTTGTCATTGATATGCATGTTGTCACAGATTTGAATGTTGTCTCTGTAAAGGTGAATAGATAAGACACCTTTAAACCTTTATTTTAAGCCTGAGATATTTGTACAAGTATGTCTTGTGGCAGCAAGATATTTATCTTCTACTTGTTTTAATTTGTTGTCTTTCGAATTTTTCATCCAACAAATCAGTTCTGCATATATTAATACTTGCATGCAATATATTTTAGATTTTTCAGACAATCCCCATCTACACCTACATCTACTATCTGATTCAAACCTTAGAACAGAAATATCCTGATGAACTGTGTGTTCATGTGGACATGTGGTATTTTTCATACAAATTAATTGACTTTAGGGATCAAACTCCCAAAAGGAAAACAATATATGAATAAAATTGAAAAATGCATTTATATTATGTGGAATATATATTTTCATCTTAAAAAGAAGACAGCAAACTAATATAATACTTTATAATATGTCAGACTACCAACCAGCAGGTAAAGCTGGACAAAGCTCAACAAAATCTTTCAACACCTAAATATACACCTCTTCAAAAGGGGACTTCACAGTATCACAAAGTTAAGCACAAGAAAACATATATTGCTGGGGAGGATTTTTTAATGCTGAAAAAAGTAATAAAAGGCTTTGTTTTTCTTTGAGTTTCTATGAGGAAGGAGAAGTCATTCAAAAGAGAACATGCAATTTACTCATTTTTGGTTTTTATGTTTGTTATTTCTTTGTTATTTTTTCACATTTGAAGCAAAAAAGGATAAAAAGATATAACAATTAATTTAGCAAGATGTTGCTATGTGCCCTTTCAGGGTAAAAACACWCACAAATTTACAGAGAGTAAAAATCTCAGCAGTTTTTTAGTGATGCAATGTGAGGGTGAATCAAATGTATCAATAGACTTTTGTCAGAAGCAGAAGCCAGGCTTTATGGGAAGATTGATGCGGTCAGCATTATGCATTGTAATCAAGCTATGAGTCAATAGAGATTAAATATTGACAAAGATACTTTCACAAGTCTAAGGCTAAAGCAAATTTCTGATACCTTCAGGAAACATTATTTTATTATACCAATGAATATATGATAATTCTGCCACTGCTTACATTATTCATTATATAGTGGTGAACTCTAGAGATGTATTTTCAAGCAGAAAAGAAGAAATAAAATAATAAAAACAAATAAAAAAGCCCTGAGGCTGAAGAAGAAAACTGATATTGGATTTTGCAGCAGCATTGGTGAGAGTTTTTAATGAGCATTAACCATCAAAAGGCAAGATTGAAAATAGTAGCCTGGAAATATTTTCAGAAGTGAACTGTATCTTAGTCATGCCYGTATAGTAATACACAGATATTGAACAAAATAATGACACCCTTGTCAGAAGTCAAAATTTTACAAGGAGTGAAAAATGGTTCCCTCATAGCATAAGTACTTACATAAAAAAATGTTAAGGTCAAAAATTTAACTTTAATTTGTTTCCTAAGCCTCTCCAATTCATGTGACTGTCATCATCTTAACACCATTCTTCAGTTATTATTTTCTGTGAAATGTTTCTGGATTTTGACTAAAATAAAATTCAAACAAATGTACACATTTTTTCTAAAGCTAGAACAACTTGAAAAATCTATCACAAACAGCACTGTGTTACCCCTGATTTTGAGCAATGAGGCAGAAATACAACTTGCATTTGTTTCTCTTGATCTATCAAGAAAACTACAACTAAAGAAGTCAAATCAATATGGATGACTTTCAAATTATTACAGGATAGAAAATTATTTGGACTCAACTCTTATGAAGTGTAAAAATATGCAAGACCTTCTCTTTGCAGAATGTATTGTACAGCCTTGCAGGATAACTCAGACTGTGTGACTACAGACTGAGTGTTGAAGCAAGAAGTGATTATCAATATTGCAGTGATTACTTTGGCAAAACTTGCACCACTGTAGCCATACATTCAAAATAGGGATTACCTATCTGCAGACAAGAGATTCTCTTCATGTCTGTCCCTGCTTTAAATTTAACCTGTGTGTTTCTGTGTTTTTTGTGTGATAACCACAGACCTATAAGACAGCTTTCACCTCTTTGAAAACCTTTGAAAACAAAGGTTTAAGAGCTCAACATAATGTTTAAGACTCAATTCCATTMGGTTATTAAATTACAATTAATTTGGGGTAGCTTTATTCTGAAGTTTTATGCAGGTTAAAACTTTGACTGTAAGAAGTCAGCATTGACATTTTAAGAAGAGAGAACTAGATAAGAATAGCTATTAAATCTACACAGTATTATGTATTTTTTAGAGCAATATAGAAGACAATGCTTGAATAGCAACAAAGATATAGGCAGGAATATAATAAAGCTTCAACAGTCAAGATGCCCTTATTATCAAATAGCTTTTGTTGACTCCTCAGCACAAAGGGAGCATAAATTAACAGCCTTTGGTTGGAGTTTGTTAAATTTTATTCCACCTCTAATGTTATTTAAGGCAAGCTCTTGGTATATGTTTAGTAAACATGTTAGGTCTTACATGTGTCATGCTCTGAAGGGCTGCATTAATTRATTAATCTACAATACATAAAACCATTTTTCTTGAAAATTATAAAAATTTGCAATATCAGTATATGTCAAAATTCAGGAAAAWATCAATATTCATGGTAAGTCATGCATGATCCCCATTTAACTTTACCTAATCATCCAAGTTTCTATCTTACTGGGTTGGCAGCAGTCACTCTGGAATCTGTCAGGTCTAACAATTTATGAATGACACAGTCACAGTATTTGGTGTTCCATTAAGCTGGAGTCACAGACAGCAGGTTTTCCAGGTGGCATAGTATTGTTGCCCTTGTTTATACACAGCTTCTTCCTATGTAAAGAGTAAATTCAAATTTTTCATCAGCTGTTAGGTTATTTCTGCCTTCTATGACTTCTTTCACCCTTTTGCTGATCAATAAGAGAGTCTTCAATGCTTACTGCAGCAAATAGGATTTGCAGAATTTTAGATTTCTCTTCCTTTTCTATTTCCTTTTTGTCCTATATGTAGCTTCTAGCAATTTATATATATTGACAAAATAGARTTTTTAAAGCTTGAATCTGTGCAAATTAGACTTTGAACTACAGGGCCTATTTTGTTGCGGGAAAAAATGGGCTTGTCACTGCTTCTCTTGGATCTGAATTACTCAGTTTCGAAAACTAGAACAGCTTCCACAGGCAGAAGATTTTGCGCTTACCAGTAGTGGTTGCAAATGGTTAATATAGGCAAACATAAAAATATGTTTTACTTGAAATTACCATTGATTATATTAATAAGATATGTCCATACATCCATAACTGGCTATCAGCACCTCACCCACTCAAGAAAATCTCAAGAATCACAAGTGAAACAGAGAAAATATTGACAGAAACTGTCCTCAGAAAACTTCTTTCTCCGGAAGAACTTTGACCATGCAGATGCCATTTCCTATGGATTCTGGAGTGGCTGCAAGAGGTTTGAAGTACACTATAAGTATAAAGTTTCATCAGATAGGAGCTTAGGAGTAAAATTAATTTGTTCTGTTTCATAGTGGGTTCCTTTCAAGCCTCATCATGATGAATAAAAAATGTTCTAAGAAATGTTTTTGCTCAGTATCCATTTTTATATGCCTTACAGACACATTATGTCCAAACCCAAATGCCACTTGCAATAGCAAAAGCTGAAGTGCAGCAAGAGCAGAGGAAGCATGAGAAACATTACATGTCAGATAATCAAAAAAGTAAATATCACAGTTTATCCTGATGAACTCTAGTTCTAGTTTTCTTTACTGCTCTTTTAATCAGTGTTAGATGGAAAAATCCTTTGGAATCAAAGCACTGAAACCTTCATTTAAAAATAAAATATTTTACTCCCAGATGCAAGTGTTTTATGCAGTGGAAAAATCACATCGTGTTACAAGACAGCAAACAAGCTGTTCCAGAAAGAACAAAAAGGACTGTGTTTGCAGAGTGCAAAATGACCCTTACAAGAAACCACAAAGGGGTCTATTATGGTTCACTTCCCATTTTTAATTCCCCACAACATACACATAAAGTATATGCCATCCACCAAAACACACTGAGGCACATTAGAAAACTCTATTTCTGATATTTCCATAGGAGAAAAACTTCTGCCCTCTTCTAACAGGATTACTTCTGTTCTAACAGAAGTCCTGTTCTGCTGTGCATCCAACAGAACAAGAGCTGTAATCAATACTTCAATGTGATAATCATGAAGCAGCCTGTACCCATACCATTTCCAGCACCTTGGAAGGTTCACCAGGTCCTGGATGCCTTGCAGAATGACACTGAGAACTGACATGAGCTGCTTGTATCACCCCCAGCAGCTCACCCTGCATCATATTCACCCTTATAAGGACTCCTTTCAGTTTGTTTGGTCCTGAGAACCCAGGACATGTCAATAGATGACTTGCAAACAGTCAAGCATCTGCATTACACATAGGAACTCTTTGGCTTCCTTCAGAAGAAGGATTTTGAATATTGTTATTTTTAGACCTTGTACTCAAACTGACTCCAGGTTCTTGCACTGATTAAAAATATGCACTTTAGAAAATTTTTTTTGACTTTTATGTTGCATTCCTTTTAACTTCTACAGAATGAAACTGTTTGCTTTTTCTGGGGAAGGAATTCAAGACATCTACTGCACATCCATGCTGTCATGGATGAGTCATGTCATGGCTGTCAAAGAGAGTCATTGCCAACAGTGACTTTTTCATAGTACACACACCTGAATTCTGCATCAAATAGTAACAATATATATATTACTTTACTCATATCTAATAAAAGTTCCCATAGGCTTTTCAGTAAAAACTATTGAAACCTTTAACCTAACTTAACATCCTTATAATTTTGTATGTATATAAAGAAATAACAGTGTTCATGCAAAAAAAAAAAAAATCTATATATATACATATATCTAGTATAACATTTTTACTTACAATTAGTATTATAATCTCTGCTGAGATTGCACAAAGCAAGGGTTGAGTCTGTATTCCTTGGTATGGTTGTTGGATTTTTTTTTTTGTTGCTATCACAAAATACTCTAAAGAAATCCTTTGCATGTTAATGATACATAAATGCTCTCACATATTAAAGGAGAAAAACTCTGATCCATCAGGATGATCACTCTTCTAAGTGAAACATGGATGATTAATTGCATTAGAATGGGTTACATTCAGCTCAGCTCCACAGAAGATTTTATTGAGTTAGAGGCATATTTTTTCAGCTCCAGGCAATGGGTACAATTTACTGGAGAAAAATCTCATGATGGAGTTATTTTAGACACAAGCAATTGCTTTGAATAAATAACAACATCTTACTGTCTTAAATATGGGTTACTGATCCACTGCCAGTATTGGGCTTATATGTGATTTGCAGAGTTTATAGACTTTTCTAAGGCTCATGGGTTTACCTGTATATCTGTTCCCACAATGTTACCTACCATATATAACAAAGGTAAGGGTTGAGATAGTAAAATATGCAACAAAATTCAGACTCCTAAATCCCCAGTAATGAGTCCAGATATGTAATAACTGGCTTACTGGGCGAGACTGTTTGGGAATGGTGCTGTGAGAGACAGGAAAGTGTATTTTAAACCAATCGTATTAGATTAATGCAAAAGGTAAATTTGATTTCTGACACTAATGACTGGTAGGTGGTGAAGAAAATTTATTTCGAAAGTAGCCAGTCTCCAGTCCAGACAGGAAAAAAAAAACCATCATATTTATTACCAGTAACACATATTGATTTTTGAATAAGAGAAAGAGGGTCTTTTGCAAATCTAAAGTTACAAGTCCCTTAAGTGCTGAAAACCAGCCAAAGAGGAGCTTGGACATCAGAATATCATCCCTCTTCTCCTCTTACCCTCTAATGTAACAGTTTGAGGTTCTCTGTAATTAAAACTGAATTTACTTCATTTCTACTGATGTACAATAGGATGTAGCTGTCTTTGGAAGGCACACAAATCTGTTTATATCAGTGAACTGCTACATGCATCTTTGCATTAAGATAATTGCACTTACACTGCGCTGAATAATAGATCAGATGATGTCCAGTAATGAATAATTGACCATACATTATTATACTCCAAAACAATTTTAAGCAGATTTGTTAGTCTTTAACAGCATTTAAGAGTTTGTTGAATGCATGTGGTTTGCTCATCTGTGAAGCCAAAGTCATGCTCTTTGACTCCTAAAATAACCTGTAAAGGCTTACTGCATAAGACGTTGCTGCACATAAGTAGTAGTCTGCAAGAAAAACAAAGGTGCTTGATATTGCTATTTGGTTTTGCAGCTCTATGGATGACAGCATAAGACAGTAGATAGAGTATCTTGAATCTGTAACAGTCAGATTTTCCTGGGCTTCTTAGTTGCTAAAAATGGGTCTGAAGAAGGGTTATCTGTTCTGAATATGTCTAGTGAATAGCCATGATAATTTCTTTTGTAAGTTATGTGTCTGAACACACAAAAAAATAAATGAGAACAAGAGGGTCTAGAGTCCCAACAGTGCTACGAAAGCATTTTAAGCATTTTCTTTTCTCTTGCAGTGGTTCTGGCATCAGAGAAGAGTTAAGCTTAACTCAGCAAAGTCAGCAGTACCCAATAAGCAGTATCACTGAGACTAGGATGAAAGAAGAAATACTTGTCTTTTTTATCTGCTCTGAGACTTTTACTCATGTATCCTCAGAACTCCCCTCTAACCTCACCTAACCACAGTTTTCATGATAAACTTGAGAAGGAATTATAGGCAGATAACAGGCAGATAACAACTGTGGTGCACATGGCTTGTTCAAAATGTAGACGTAAATCAAAAACTTATTTCTCTATTTGCTATGATGTCATAGTTTCTGGAGGACAGAACGTTGTAAGTCTTGTCTTCCAGTTTAATGGAAAGTATTCTGGCTGGGATTGGATGAAAAAAATAATTACTAATTTTCCTAAGTTTCAGAAATCTGTAAAATTTGAAAGATGCAATGTAGTGGTAGTCCTAACATTACCTCACAAAGGCAGCTGTGGTTTTGTTTTATAAGTCATGCATCTGAACACACAAAAAACTTGTTTGGGAAAAAAATTTTGTACAACAGTTTTTTTCTTTTTTCTATCACAATCTGTATATTTCATATGTCAAAAATTAATATTATGTTCACAGTATAAGGATATTATTGTGACACAGGATACAGTTACATTAGCAAAAAAGGTATTATCTTGTTTTTCTCGCCATATCAGTGTTTGTATGATGAAGAAAGACGTTTCTTTTGCAATTGTCAATTGAGTTCTTTTTCTCAGATGGCACTCCTCAAAGATGTAACTGTCTGTCAGGAACTTTTCTTTTGTGTTCCACTTTGCGGGGGAACAACCACTGCCCCAGGGCCCTGGTGTCTCAGACAGCCACCGGTGATTAGCGTGGACAGAGAAAAGACAGAGAAAAGGTTCTTGTTTGGGAATCTGGGTATCCTTTATTACAACATGATCCAAATACTGACCAGGGACAAGAACAAAGGTGGGGTGGTAGGTTTTATAGGGTAGAGCAAGGGTGGAGTTTAGGTTTGTGGTCCAATAGCGAGAGGAGCAAGGACTGCAAAGGGGTCGGCTGAAGGAAGGTAACCAATAGGAATAACTGAGGCACGGACACTGCAGTATAACTTTAACCAATGATAACAAAAGGTGGAAAGAACATTCTAGGTCAATACCTTATTTGTAAATTGGGAGTGGACTGTTCCTTCTTGGGCTTGCAGGACCACGCCCCACATCTCCACCTCTTGGGGCAGAGGAACTGCACACTTCATACATGATAAAAATTTTAGTTAGGACACGCTTCTGCTGTTCAGTGATTTAAATATTATTTGCTACTTTCTTAAGTAGTTGAGATATTTCATCAACTTTTTCTAAATATTAAAAACAAACAAACAAACAAACAAACAAGTCACTTAATGAAAATGCCTTTTTTGCCTTTTTTCCCCAGAGGCATGGAAAAAAAAGCAATAGAAAGGCAGAAACTGGGATTAAGTTTTTATTTCTACAAGGCTGGGCAAAAGAAAAAAAATATACCTTTAAAATCTGACAAAAAATGTGATTTTTTTTTT
>QVAJ01000258.1:711773-741543 GCA_003546035.1 Mixornis gularis
TTTTTTCATCTTGTACTACCTTCAGCCTTTCATATTATAGGACACATTTGATAGGTTCTAAGCCAGTATCTTTTTCGGGCAATCACTTTTATGCATACCTGTGCAGATTCTATGGACCAACACATCTCTGAGTCTCAAAGTTAAATGTGTATTTATGAAATCAACGTACATATCTAAGCTGAGTCTTAATGCTTACGAGGTATCCTGTCCATGGCTGGTCTTGTCCCACTGCTACTATTCCTGGAAAAGGGACAGATGCCCATGCTCCTTTTCCTCCATTGAGAGAAGTACCAACTGAAAGACTGATTTTCTTCTGCAACAATCTGGGCTCATTGTGGGTGTAAAATAACAAACTGAGGGCCAAAATCCCACTCCCAATCCTGAGCTCCTGAGGGAGTCCCTGGATGGCATAATAAGGGTCTCTGCCCAGAAATGTCTCCTCTCCCTTACCCATGCAGGAAACCTGTAAAGAGGATTCCCTATGCAAGTGCATTACAAAGCAAAAGGAAGGGACCACAAGAAAAAAAATTATACTTGGAGCTCTAAATGAGCCTGTGAACTGTTACTACCAGTACTGAAGCTCTGTGGTACATGAATCCATTCCTCACCTACTGATACAGCTTCTTCTAACTTGGGGTGAAGTTATTTGCATTCTGCAGCAGGTACCAAACCTTCTGGTAATACAGCTGCTGTGAAGGCAGAACATCCACAGGGAGAATTGAGCTGTCACAGCTACTCTATCAATTTAACCTTGGGAGAAGGAGTACAGTACTGGGCTGGAAAATAAAAATTAAATTTAGTCTGATAAGGAGACTTATACTCACTAGCACTTCAAAGTTGGAGTCAAGAAAGAATACAAAAGCAACTTAATGATACTGTCATTTTTACTGTGAATACAAAAAACTTATGTGGCATTGTATTCTAGATAATCCAGACACTGAATTGCCAGAAATATCTTGTTTAGTGTTGACAATAACAACTTGTAATAGGTTATAATAAAGATGTGATGTGTAATTTTGGAGCATGTAAACTCTTAGAGGACCAGACTGATCTGAAATATAATAATTCTGCTTAAAAAACATCATGACAGTGGCCTACTTCATATAATCAAATATTCAAGTCTGTCTGTGAGTAAATTCTGGTACTTCCTTCTGTGAGTAAATTCAGGTACTTTAAGATACAAAATCAACCAAATTAAAAAAAAAATCACTTATGGAGCATAACAGAGCATGTTTAAATTTTATGTATGAATTGTGTAGAGTACTAAGGTAATTTTCCTCAAAGTAATTTGCCATTAAACCAATTCTCACTAATTCAAAGTCCAAGAAACAAGGTGTGTGAAATATTTCTGTTTCCTGTGTTTAATTTGTTTTGGGTTTTTTCTTGTAGGGGAGATTTGCAAAACTCTGTGGGGGAGAGAGAAACACAAATCTTGCCAATGATATTTCTATTTGGGTTTATCTAAACTTCAGCAATTTGAAAATACACATGCTCAGTGACTAATCAACAGTGTGTTCAGGCTCCACCTAATATATCCACTTTCCAAAGAAAACTAGCCCTAGTTAACACATGTTAAGATCATTTGCAAGAATTTCTAATCTTCAATGATCTGGCACAAGAAATAAGTCAAATACCAATGAAAATAAATTGTAAATTACAATGTCTCTTTAAAGAGAGTAAAGTTTCAGTGCTGAAGTCTGTATGGAAAAGAAGAGTGAAGAATTTAACTTATTTAATTAACTGGAGAGGCTATTTGCCTTTTTAAAAAAGGCAGCTGTTATGGCTTTTTTAAACTTTGAAATTTAGCTGCTATCTCTGTTGACAATTCTGCTGAGCTTGCRTTTCCAGCTGACCCCTCAAGACACACCATAGTCACAAACTAAGATACAATGGGAATCACAACACTGTGTGTAGGAGCCAACTGTCAAGATCTGAGTCTTACTACTGCAAAAATTCTGAGACATATTAATCCAAAAACAATGACAGAGACTTTGTCTTATTGCTTTTCCTTATCTTTTTTATTTTGCTTTTGTTTGTTTGTGCAAGTTTTTTTTAATGCTTTGATTCAGGACTTTTTTTTTTTTTTTGCAGAGGTTTAGTGGATTTGTTTGTTTTGAGACGTTTAATTAGCTTACTAGTATTCTACACCATAACCATTAATACTGATCATCTTGATAAAAAAGTTCAAGTTTTGTAGTTTTGATCTTCAGGGAAATAAATTTATTTTTTGTTCAGTAGTAAGATCCATAATGTCTTTGATTTTTTGAAGGTTTTAAGCACTCACAGTGCAAGCAGGTATTTGCCATTGACAGAGCAGAAAGATCAGATGGAGTTCTAGTTTCAGGCCAAACTCTTTCAATGTCTTGATTAATCAGCTTTTGTTCTGACAATAACAATGCAATGACAGCAGAGTCAGAGCAAAATTCATGCATACTTTTCTATTCTACAGCTTCAAAGGAGTAAAGTTCCTCTCAGACGTTATCAAAGAACTTCTCTGAAGTTAATCACAGTGCTTAAGTTATAGTTTCTCTTTTAATAGGCCAAAACTTTTTCAAAGAAATCCAGCAGCTGTTCCTCCATTGCTATTGCATTTATTTCTACAAAGTCTTAAGGTAATTTTGAAGTTTTGGCTTAAATATACCTACTGCTGCTACCATTTAAAAGAGTTAAGGTAAATATGGTAACTTCTTTCACAGAATATGTGTTTCTGGGAGAGAAATTCAGTGAATATGTTTTCCTAGAGGTTTTTTTACTGATACACATTTATTTTAATGAAGTTCACTTTTTAGATAGCAGTATAAAATATGAGTTATTAAACCAGAAAGTTAGACAAACCCTAGAACAGTGATATCTATCTTCTAAAGAGTGTTCAAATACACTAGACTCACTTTGTTTACCTCAATAACTAAAATGGTTGCATTTTTTTACAAGAATTGCAGTTAAATGCAGTTCAATATCATCAGAAAATATTCAAAGAAAAGCAAAAGGAAGTAAAACTTTACCTAAGTTTTATTGCCAAAAAGTTCTTAAGGAAAAACAATCTCTGTACCTGAATTTGAAATATGTATTGAATTTCTGTCTTATATGGTTTAAAAATTCAAATGAGGGGTATTTGTAACTGGAATTGTGAGTTTATTTGGGATCTAGATTCAGAATTATGGCAGTGAAAAGCCCTATCTAATCTCATCTATTCAAACCAATTATTTAAAACTATGTTAAACATTTGTAATTACTTTCAAAATCTCTATTTACGGTAATAGTTTTACCTTGGTTGATAGCCTTTTATTCCTGCTGTCATTCTCTTTTGCAGTACAGTTGTAACAGTGGTTGGGGCATGGCCAAAGCACACAGGTATGCTGACGTACATGCTCTGCAGAGGTGTGTCGAATATGGTACTCTCCAGACACAAAGGAATGGATTCTCAGCCTGTCTCAGCTTATGCAACCTTCAGTACTTAGTCATGGTTCCACGTAAAGAAGAAGGATACCTTAAGGTATAGATACTGATAACTTTATGAATTATGTTCATGATGGTGCCACACTGTAGACTTTTTTAAAATAACAATTGCTATTGTAATTTATCTTTTGGAAACTCAAACACTTCATGAATATCTTACTCTTACCCTCAGTGATCTTTAGGTTCTTCCTTAACTTGTATCATGTATCTGATTTGTCAAATTTGACAGTAAAACCTTTGCTGTACAATGAGACATAATTACAATTCTATATCAACTCATACTAAAAAAGACACACATTGATTTATGATTAATCCTGAATATTCAGAATAATAGCTTCAAATATACTTGAAGTGAAGAAATTCTCTTATTGGAAGTGTTTAAAGTCATTCAAGCCTTTGAATTTAAAATTAATTTCTTTCTCAAGTATGTCTGACTGGCACAGGCTTATGAACACTGTGGAAAAGCTAATAGAATTCACATTTCTATTAGTCTTGTTTGCTTCCAAAGGAATACAGGGGAAGATAAAACATGAGCATCCTTCAGTCACTTGCCAAGATCACAGTGCTCTCCATGCTGAAACATTCATGGCAACCACCTCCATTTTTATAAGCTTGTGAATTATTTCTTCCTCCCTGTTTTCCTCATCACTTGAAAAATAATACATTTGCTCAGAATGACTTTCAACATAGCAAAGCCTGAAAGCATCATTGTCTAAATCCACTTTGAGGTCTATGAGACAGTCAAAACCACCTATATCAGGGCTGATGAGAGAGCACCCAAGCAAAAGAATAGGGTAGCCTGAAGTGAGGAAGAAGGAGTTTTTGCACATTTCAAGGTGTTAGAAGAGTCAAGAAAACCCATAACATGGGTTACCTTACCATCAGTTGTACTGAGAATTGGTATGTAGAAAGGGTCTAGACATTTTTTGTTTGCTATAAAGTTTGTCAACAATGTCACTGAGAGCTTGTAACAGAGGAGTAGAGAGAAGACTCAATAAGGTGTGATAAGTATGACAGTAATTAGTGGATTATTACTATTAGATTTATTGCTAATACAATGTCTAAATATTGCCAGTACAATATAATATAAGCAGGTTTAAAGGGTTTTCTTGTAAGCAGGTTCATCTAGAATTTTACATGTTTGCTGTCTTTGGCCTTGCAGAATGAACAGTTACAAAGGAAAAAAGCTCCTCTGGAGCTGCTTTGGAATTTTATACATACGTAACCAGATCTTAGTATTTTTACTCACCTGTCCAAAAGAACTTGTTCACGGTCTTCAGGCTGGACACTCTCTCTAGGTGTCCCTGCCACGGGGAATTGTACGTGGAAGCTGCCTGCGACCTTGGGAAATCAGTTCACCCAGCTGGCCAAGTCTCCAGCAGCATTTTAAACCTTTTTGTGGGCCACTGTTTGTCAAAGTAATTTAAAATTTTCACAACTCTTCCATCTCTGGCGTCAACATATTATTTAAGTAGACAAAGAGTTTCTCCTGCTATTCCCACCTCATGTTCTCATCTTAGGACAAACCATATTGCCTGTCAGAGACAATCTAAAAGAGGAAGGGTACGTGGGTCTGTGGGGGGAGAAGATTCACCCGAAAACCACTGTGTACCTTTTGCCATTGTCACAGAGCTCTGTGGCCCATTATGGGGAAATTAAACCCATCAAACTGTACTGCCAGCCTTACAGAAGAAAAAGGTTCATACAAACAGCAGACTGGCATTTTGTGTCAATACTCTTAAGGTCATGTTTGAGCTGTTTATTTTCACTAAGCATCCTGCACCTCATTCAACAGCTAGAATATTCTGCACTGTAGTGAGAAAAGCCACATCTCTGTCCAGGGTGACATTACCTACGAATTCCTGGCCATATGAGTTTGTCCTGATGAGGTCAGGTGATCTTTGGTCAGGTGTTGTGACTGTATCATTTAAACTTGAACCTAAATCAAATGCATTACAAATGCAACGTGAATTAACTTCCAATACATTAATTCTCTTCTTTACTTAGAAGTGCTTTGACTCACCTAAATTAATAAATTAATAAATTAATGCAGTGGAAACCAAAAAGAGTAATTGCTTAAAGTGCTTTTCTAATTTCAGTCATTAAAGAACAATTTAGATAGTCATATTTTCGTCTGTAATCTTGGAATTTCTGGAAGGTAACTATATTCTGTATTACATACAAAGAGAATGAGGTCATGTTTGAGGAAAGCATTATTTCAAGAGAAAACRACTCACATTTGAGCTTCATAAAACTAAAATTTGTGCACACTTGGAACCATGGGAATCCATGCACTTCAAGTAACCTGAAGTGCATCACTGGTGCTGTAAACTGCATTAAGTGAAAAATACATGTGTTGCAAAATCAAGCTTTTATGGGGAAAACTAGAATGCAACTGAAAAAAGGATAATATCAAAATCTTTCCTCAAGTCTTAGGTTCTCAAAGGTGTTTTGGTCCTTGTGTAGGATTTCCCTTGAAAACCCAAACACAGCTTGGACTCTTGAATGTCTTGGAAGATCTGGGAATAAACCAATAGTAAATATAATAGGTTTGTGAATTAGAGAATACTGAAATAGTGAAAAGAACATGTAAAGAAAATTAAAGATCTGGTTTTCTTAGGCTTTGGAATTTATTTTTTTGATGTTTGGTTTTTCATTATTTGGTCAAGATTTTGTATTTGGTTGTCTTTAAAACCATATTTCTATTACATGAGGAGAACAACAAACATCCTTTATTTTCTCTTGTGGCCTTGTTTTCCTCCAGTTTTAGAGTTGGTAGTTACTCATTCTGTGTCAGTGATAATACCAGTTCCTTTATAAAAAATATGATCACTCCTACTCTGAAATCCTTACTTGTTGCTTATTCTTTTTTGTGCAGGTCAATTTTTTCTTCTTTTTTTTTTTTTTTCCCCAGGATACAAATTGAAAAAAACCTAATTTTAGGTCCTTTAGTATGCACAAAAGTAAAAAAAAGCATTGCTATTTTGAGGATTACAAAGAACTGTCCATGAAGAATTTTACAGCCAGGTCCATATTACAAAGATGTAGAAAGATGTACATCCCCCCTGAAAGTAAAGGTTTTAAATGTCTTGATGAGGATAGAACTTGTCCTTCTTTAGAAATGGGTTCATAAGAAGCAGGTATTTCTGAGGTGTGGTGCTGGGTGACTGCTTTTTAGCACAACACAGCAATACTAGACAATACCAAAAGACATAGATTACCAATTGCTGTCTTTTGATCAGCTAAGATAAAATTTTGCAAACTTCAAGCTGTTTTATTAAAACAGAAGACACAGAGGGCACCTCCACAGTATTACATTCCTCTTGAAAATAATCTGTTTTACGCTCTGCTGTACCTGAATCATAAATTACTTCCATTATTTTGCATAAATATCATTTAAGGATGTAAAATCATATGAATTGAAACACCTACTTTTTCAAATGAATAGCTCATACTTGAGTATAGCTGTTTATTGGTCCCATGCACAATATATAGCAGCAGGATCACAAATATAATACAAATATTTGGAAAAGAAAATAAAATTTTATACACAATTCCTGATTTATTGTACAAATGAGAACTGGGAAAATAAGGACGAAAATCTTTCAAGCATATAAAGATTAAAATGGAACATTTCTGTTATAAAACTAGTCACATTCCTTTAAAAAAAGTCTATGCAGAAGTGGGAGAAGATGGAGAATTCTTTTAACTTTAACACATGGTGCATGATCCCTATATTTATGGTTAATTCTTAGTCTTGTACCGTTCAGTACTTGACACAAATGTCAGAGATTAATGTGGCCTTCTGTTAACTCCCTACATCYGTGACTAATAAGCCTTGTGTCAGCTAACGCTTCCTTGTTTACTTACATCAGTGATTAATGAGTACTTGCTGATAGCTTAGTTTTGAAAACAAGGATTGTGTGTCAGAGGAAAGAATGATGAGAGAAGTACATTATGACCTGACCACATATTTGAGATACTCTCAAGGATAAAAAGATTTATCAGAAGACCTGGAACCATATGCAAACAGAAATAATTAACATATACACATGTTCTCAGGAAACTTGATAGATCTGTAATAGTTTCAGAAATATGACCAGTCTGTTAGGTTACAGGGTATGCATGCTTTAGGGGAAAGTCCCATCTTTCCAGTGCAGGTAATAATGTAATACCAGCTATCTAACATAGTAAAATGGGTTGAAGAGTTTATTTCCCAGATTTCAGTGACAACCATTATGATATTTTTCTTCCTGGTTGGAAAAAAACCTCTTTAACTAAATAGTTAATTATGATGCATAATAAATACCAAACAGAGTGGTTCTAAGTGGTTTTCCAGAGTTGTGCTAATGATAACGTCTTAATGATTTATGAAGACTATTATCAAGACCCAGGTACTATTACAAGATTTTCTAGAAAATATTTTGTCAACAGTTAAAACCCAGATCTTCCTCAGGGTAACAGATAAGATTCATTCTTATAATTGTATTGCAGCTTTAAAATGTGCCATATGAAATGACACTGCTTTGCCCTATCACAGGTTACAATGTGAGCACTAGGAATGTTGGGCAGTTGTGAGAAATATGCAAAACTTTTGTCAGCTGTTTTGACACTCAGCATGAGACATTGCTGGGAATTTTCTACAATCAAGAGTCTAGAATCTTAGGAAAAAAAAATGAAGGGTAATGAGAACCTGCATAAGTATTCACAGGGCAGGAGACCCTTGCACCAAGGATGAGGAAAAGGCTGAGGTATTTAATGCCTTCTTTGTCTCAGTCTTTAAGAGAAAGACCAGTTACACACAGGACACCCAGTCTTCTGAGCTGGTACACAGGGATAGGGAGCAGCACAGACCTCCTCTAACCGGTGGGGGAGTAGTCTGTGATGTGCTGTGCCACTTAGATGCTCAAAGATCTATGGGGCAGGATGGGATTTGCCATCCATGGACGTGTTCAAGAAACATCTCAATGTGATACCTAGTGCTATGGTTTAGTTGGTATGATGGTGACCAAAGGTTGAATTTGGTCTTGGAGCTCTTTTCCAAGATGAATTATTCCGTAATTCTATAAAATTATCACTCAAATAGCGTACCAGCTTTAAATGAATTTTAATCTACTGGAATTCCTTATTAATCAAAATGCTATTTTTCATACAATTTTGGAAACTATGTTGCAGTTGGAGACAATGGTCCACTTTTGAGGTTTAGCTACTAGTTAAATTGTTGATATGACTTGTTAACAAAACCAGAGGATGTTCATGTGTGAAACCCCTAAGTAGGAGCACCACACCCTTCTTAGCAAACCATGGGGAGAGGAGCAAGTCTGGATGGAGATGTGGTAAGAATCATCATCATCACATCAAGATGTTGAGGATGACTTGCAACCACAGCTCATAGGCAGTAGGAGACAAGTCCTTGGCTCTAAACCTACAAGATCAGGGAAATCCTGAGAAGGTCAGTGTCCTTGAGCCATCAAAGATGGAAATTTCATCCCACAGCTCATAGATGTGTGAAAAAGTGCCTTAGGCAAGATATGTGACTTGAGACCAAATCCTATATTTTGTCATGAAAAATGTCCTCTTGAGCTGTAGGTCAGTCACAGGCTTCTTAAAAGAAGTTGTAGCTTAGAGGTGAAATGTGATGATAGGTTAGAGAAAACATCCAACAGGAAAGGATATAAAGGACATAAAGAGTATAAAATACCCAAGAAAAACACCAAATGGTACAAAGAGAGCCTGTCAGCAGTATTGAGGTTAAGCCTGGTACAAAGAGCACATGCCCATTCCCAGCTGTCTCGTGTATAGGCAGTGGAGACTCCATCAGAGACTCTACCAGGAATGGTAAGCACACTGCAGTAGTGTCCGGTTAGCATGTTTATCTGTCTGCTACATGCTGTGTGGATTAGCTGATTAATAATATTTCTGTACTCACGCAGTCTGTATCATGCTGTTTGTAGAGACTCATGGCAGGGTTCAACAAGCCCAAATATACATCAACAAGTTGAGGGTAGATTACATCTACACCCATGCATAAGGCTTCCAAGCCAGTACCCAAGTACTCCTTTGGGGTCTGAAGATTGGTGATGTCCTGACAATTCAGATGACCTGATACTGGAAATTTCTCAAAGGGAATCAATTCTGACATCACAAGTACCTGCAAAACAGGAGATCCAAGACAGCAGGAAAGTGGGGATCTACTATTAAGGAAGCTGATGTCAGTCCTGGCTGTGGTTGCAAAGCATGGTGGGTAGGAAACCCTGTGTGTGTTGTATCTTGATTCTGCCCCCTTTAGGAGATTTTTCAAAAGAAAAGTTACTTGGTCAACACTGTTTCAAAATTTTTATGCTTATAACAGGGACACTTTAGATTTTATCTACCCTATCCTAAGGGCATGACTCTCCCTTCCACGGTGAACAGTTGGAAATTTCTTTATAATAGCCCCATTATGATGACCACTGTGGAAGTATTGAGTGTGAGAGAGGACAGAAACAAATTGCCTTTGAGACTGACTTTATCGGTGACTCTGAGGAGAGTCAGAACATGGCATTTACCTAGCATTACCAGTCCTGATGCATTGTGTGAGTGGAAAGGAGGATCCAGCACCTAAGGTAAACCTGAGATGTCCCTTCTGCTTCATGCAAAGGATACAGTTGTTTTGGACTTCACATTCTTCATTTCGGCCAGCTTTTCTGTAGGTTAAGTATGGCCCAGTGGTTAAAACTCAGTGATTTGATGTGCTTCGTATTTCATAACACCTGGTCTGGGGTATTAGCAGTCTTTAGCACTGTGATCAGTTCTTTAACGTACTGGTCTGGGGGCTTGACTCAGCTTCACTTGCTACTTCACTCAGCAGCGTGTTGTTTAGAGCTGAGATGTTTATCATAGAAGACTGAAAAACCTCGTGATGCTCCTCACTAACAGTGTCGACAAGATTTTTTAATGCTGAAACAAAATTGTATATGGATCTCCAAGAAAACCCACAAAGTCAAAAAAAAACCAACAGAAAAAATTCAAAGATCAGACTTTCCAAGAACTTCCTGAAACTGATCTGATGAATGCCAGCATGGCCGATGTCTGCCTGGGCAGTAGAAACTCATTAGGCTCCCCCAATAGGAATACTGAATGTACCAATGTTTCCTCTAGCTACCTTTTATGCCTATTAAACATTAGGTAATTGGTAACATAAATTATATATGACTCTGTCTGCACAATCTCTCTCTGGAGATGACCAATTGCAAATTATCTGATAGAGAAAGGCATAAAATGTGGATCGTCACTCTGTCTGTTGAGAAAGCAACAAAAGAGGCTATTTCCAATAATTTATCCTAGCTTATGCTATATCCCACCCTGAAAATATTTCTTCTTACCTTATGCCTGATCATAGGATAATTTAATTCACTCAAATGTTTCACTAAAACAAAGAAATTAAAGTAAATATTCTTGAGGCACTAATAAAAGTGGATTAGGTCTATTTTCATGGGTTTTGTTGATTTCTTTTTCATGTATTATTGTCTATAAGATATTTTTATTTACTTATTTTCCTCATGTTTTTACAAGAGTGAAACTTAAACAGGTGTGTATTGGCACGGTGAACTCTGTGAGGTCCTGAATTCACAAACTTATAGTCCTCTTGAGATGATAGAAATTCATCATGGTTTGATATTGGCTAATTGCTGGCACCCAAGAAAGTCTGCTATGGTTGGCCAGAGGAGTGTGGAAAAAAAACTAATTAATGGGGAGTCATGAACTGAGATAAGGATTGGGAGAAAACACTCTTAAGGGTAAAACAGGTTCAAGTTTAAAGGAATAAGGTAAACTTATTATTAACAGAGTCAGAGGAGGATAATGAAAAGTAAAATAAGCCTTTAAACCACCTTTTTTTCCCCCCCAGCCCCTCCCTCCTTTCCACTGACAGTGCAGGAAGATAGGGCATGGGGGTTTTGGTCAGTTTGTTACTTGAGGTCTTTTTCCCTTCGCTCAGGGAGAGGAGTCTTTTTCCTGCTATGCCATGGGGTCCCTCCCACAGGCAAACAGGCTTCCCAAGACTGTTGTGGTGTGAGTTACTTGTGCACGGGGTGCAGTCTTTTAAGGATTGGCTGCTCTAGTTTGGAAGCAAGGGTTCTCTCTATCTCTGGAAGCAGAGGCTCTCTCTCTCTATTCAAGCCTCCCACTAGACCACAGCTTTCTCTGGCATCCACTTACTCCATGGGAACACTTTTCCCATGGGTTGCGAGCGGATCTCTGCATCCCACGTGGACTTAATGCATTACAGGGTGGCTGTTATATCATAGTCCTCACYAYGGCTTGTGGAGGAATCTCAGCTCCAATGCTTGGAGCACCTCCTCCCTCTCTTTCTTTTCCACTGAGCTTGGTGTTGCCATGTTGTTTTCCCTCACATGTTGCGCTCTCTTCCTCCTCTTCTCTGACTAGAAGAAAAACTGCTGTTTGTAGATACCATTGCCAACAAGTTCCACTAATTTGAAGATTCTTGCAGGATTTTATGATGCTGAGAGGTTGATCTCGTCTAGGTTCCACATTGGGGAATCCCTCACCATGCTTCCATTGCCAGCCAGGCAGCCCCGCCACGGTGGTGCTGGTGCTGTTTAAAGCCTCTCTTCCTGCAAGGTGCTGGGATGGGGGAGCTGCTGTCCCTGCCCCTGTCCCCGTCCCCATCCCCGTCCCTGTCCCTGTCCCTGTCCCTGTCCCTGTCCCTGTCCCTGTCCCTGTCCCTGTCCCTGTCCCTGTCCTCTTTGCCCGCAGCGTGGTTGGTTCGCTGCACGCTGTGTTGAGATGGTGGCAGCTGTGGTGGCACATCGCCAGGGCCACACTAGGGATGGCTCCTAGCAGTGGCGCTTGCTACCTCTGGAAAAAAAATTGCACCTGTGCTGTTTCGATTTTTTCCTTAAATAGGGCATCATAGACCCAATAGTAACCTCTATAATTGGGCCAGCAGCATGTCCATCTTCAGAGTCATCAGAGATTGGCTCTGCCAGACATGGTGGAAGCTTCCAGCAGCTTCTCACAGAAGCCATCTCTGTGGCCCTCCCTGCTACCACAAAACAAGGCCATGCCAAATCAACACAGCATATTACATATGATGGAATAGCTTCAATATTTCAAAAATCTAAGTCAAGGGAACACTAAAATATTGGTTTACAATCTTTCAAACTTATTACAAGGAAATCAAGTAAATAAAACCCGTTCAACTATTCAAGAACACATTAGGATTTAATTAATTTTCTCATAGCAGTTCATGGGATTTAGCTTTAAGACCAAAACAACATTGATTACAGACCCATGTTCCTGCTGTTGCTGAGCACCATTTGTACAATATTAGAGTCTCCTCTGTTTCTCATGCTGCCCTTCCAGTGACAGCTGGAGGTGTACTAGATTGAAAGGCAACACAGCTGGCAAAGCTGACTGAGAACTAAATGGATGTTCCATGCTATATAATGTCAACGCTCAGTACAWAAGAAATGGGAAAGAAGAGGGAGAAAGGGCACTGAAAGTCACAGTATTTGTCTTCTCAGATGACCTATATGTGTGGTAAAGCCTTGCTTTCCTGGAAACAGCTAAAAACCTAAACCTGCTAGCTGACTGCTTTAAACTGCCATCAACTCACAATTTTTTGCCCTTTTAGCCCTCCCATACTCTCACCCACACCACTGGGGAGGAGAGAATTGTAGCATGGGGCTCACCTGCTGCTGGAGCTTAAACTGCCACGGGTGAGGGAGACAAACTGCAACACTGAGTGCACTTTTGGGCAGATTTGACAGAGCAGCTTGGTGTTCAGCTCTTGTTTAAACTATTGGGTTCACCACAAAATGATGATTGGACAAAGTGAATTTGACACATAGCACCACGTAAAACATCTAGAGCCCCTACCTTGTAGAATTAATCTGTTCTATTCAGCACAATTTTAAAACAGCTACCTTATGCAGCATTAAAATCTGACATTTTTTGGTTCTAGAAAAGATTTTTTTTTGTTATTTTTGTACCAAATAAATCTATTATAACAATAACAACTTGAGAAAACACTACATACAATGTACAGTGACAATCATATTCTATGCAGTTATTCTGTTGGGAAGACATGTAACAAATAGATATTGGCTGGAAGCAGATTCTGCCTTCAAATGTCTGGACACACTACAAGAAAGAATTTGCCAGAGCTCATTCTCATACCTTCTTTCAATTGTATTTCACAATGGTGACCAAAATAAAAATTAGAATCAAAACTCATGGTCAGAAATTTTCTAGCAAAGACACCGAAATCCAGATAGAAATTTTGTGAGTTCAGTTGATCCCATCTGCTTGCAGCATGAGATGGAAAGAAATAGTAATTAAATCACAGTGTCATTACTTTTATTTGAGGTCCACTGTAGAGTGCAAAGGACAAATGCTAGTGATAAAGTAATTCTGTGCTTTATTTTGACACATAAAACATCCTGAAGTCAGTTGATGCTACAAATGTTACTTAAAGAGAAAATTTCCAGGAGAAAAAACATTAGAAAGCCAGAAATTCTGGTCATCACAGCTAATTTCTTTTCTGAACAGCTGCCTTGATTTTTTTTTTTTTTTTTTTTTTTTTTTTTTAATGCCTAAATATTGGGCTTTGTGGACTGCTTCTCAAATAAAAAAAAAATTTCCCATTTCCATTTTCTAGTATGGAGATGGTTCTTCCTTTCAAAACCATAGTATTCTTTAAAAAATTATTAGAGAAATTACTAAAATAAAGGAATACAAATTAATCACTCCAGAAAATGTTTGCTTGCTTTGATATTGCCTCACACATCTGTCTTATCCTACAGTCCCCTCCTGATCATAACAGTTTCAAAATACTGAAGAATATGGTATGAAATGTAGTTATTAGAAATAAAACCTCATAGGTGAGTTAGAAAATTATACTGTTGGGATAATCATGATTGTTGTGCTGTTTTCATTGGTTCAAAGTAAGGTTATAGGTCTTAGAAGACTTAGCCAGGCTTTTGTGACTTAAATTTCACAGAGATTTAAAAAGCATTCTAATAAGCAAAAGTACATTAATAAAGTTTAATCTTACAATGGCAAACAGAGTCTACTAATTAGAGAGATCAGCTATATAGATAATAAACTATTTATTGGGAACTAATTATGCAATTAAAAAAAAATCTTAGGCTTAACAGTGTAACTGGCTTATCAGATAAAATATTCTACAAAGGTAAATAACTGAAAGACACTATAACTATTCAGCATTTCCTATGTCTTTTCCTTTTCTTTTAGAAGATATATTTTGTATTTTACTGCAAGTTTCTCATGTCTTTGCATAGCAAGATGACCAACTAAACAAGTATTTTTTGCCTCCTCTTTGCCTGTGTTGCACCAAATGTAGCTACTTAATTCCTTATATGTATGCAGAAAAAAAGGATATTAAGGTATTGTTCCTCGTCTGGCAAAGCAGCAAGCACAAGTTCCAGGGCAGAAAAGGAGCTTTTAATACCATCATTATTTTACGAAGATCAAGCAAAACTTTACAGGTAGGCTTGGCTTTGGCAAGAGGAAACCCTGTAACTTTTATTCCACATGATAATAGTAACTTAAAGTTATTTAAAAAGAGGGAAGGAACCAAACGAGCCAAACAGACAGGTCAGAGACAGGATCAGCAAAACTAAATTATGCAGTAAATCTGGGCCAGCAATGGAAATCAACAYGTGACTGTTCCAGCTTGTTAATGGTTTTTCCATTGCTGCAGTATTATATCAGACCACTGACTGAAAAGAAGGAATCTTCCTTTACAGACAGAAGAGATAATAACTGGTGCAGCTGCATCTCTTTTGGGACTGACAAATTCAGAAACTCATGCTCACTGGTTTCAGCTGGCATATGGCACAAAAACCTCCCAGCCTCTTTGGGGTTTCTCACATGAGTTACCTTATGAGACCCTGTGGCAGAAGCAAAAAATTATATTGCAGAAGTGGGGGTGATCTTGGCASTAACACCTGCCATTAACCACCTGCAGTGATTTCTGCTATTCAGGGAGGGAGGAAAAATACTTTTCTGTATTGAACAGGATGAAGACTCATGTTAGAATGAAAAAAAAAGATACAAAATATTGTTACCTCCCCAAGGTCAGAAAATGTCTGTTTCCTCAGCATTTTCTCACTGGCACCACAGTGCTTGGTGAAGTAGAAACCATGAGCAGCCTCAGTGGGGTAAGCAGACCCCTGAGGTCTACGTGGCTGCACCTCCTACAGTCAGCCCCCAAAGGCTCCTTGAGAGATCAAATACATATTTTATAAAAGCAGCCTAGAAGGACATGTCTAAAAAGGGTTTGTTAGAAATATCTGAACAACAGGCATCTCTGCTGCTGCCTGCATCCCCAGAGATGTGTCCTCACACCAAGACAGCTCTGGCATTTGACAAAACTACTCTTGGATCACTCTGCAGGCTTCTCCTGCTCCCAACACAATACATTCTCTCTCTTGGATTCTCTCCATCATTCTCAGCAGAGAGCTCGAGGTCTACCCCAAAACACATGGATCAAACACATATAGTCACTCTCTCTGAAGAACATCCTAGTCCATTATTGCTCTCCAGATGCACTGAGGGGAAACACAGTGCTGCATACCTGGATTTCTGTGCCATTCCAGGGCAATTACTTTGTGCTGCATTATTTTTCTGTCTGWTCCAGGAAGTTTGAATAAGTGTACAAAGCAAAGTCATGCCTAGAAAGTACACTCCAGTATGCCTTGACTAATATTACAGGAGACAGAGGGGTCCTTGGGCTTAAATTGCAACTTAAAATCCATCACCTTGGTTCAAAAAATGAGAGAGATGACATAAACTTTTTTTCAAAACCAGAATACAGGAACTTGCATCAGCAAGTTATATATGTGTGTATACCTCAGCATGTGTATGACTAGCACTGAACTTTAGGAAGAAATAAGCACAGCCATTGGCATCCAGCTAAAATGTGTTCAGTCTGTTTATGATTGTTTCTTAGATCTGCCACCTTCTTTCACACTTTATTAATTGTGTGAATATGAAACCATCATAGCCAGACTCAAAGAAGATTGTTTGGTATTGTGATTTAAATACTTTTTTTTTTTCTTATTAGGATTTCATGTAGTACCTACTTAGGTTACATGAAACGTCTATATACTTCTTGTGGAGCTCTGTACATCATCATGTATCTCACCCACCATATCTCCTATTCTGCAACACTGATTGGTATAAAAGATCTACTGAGCACATTCACTGTAATCCAGAATTAAGTAACTTTATTGCTTAAGAGGTAAGGCCAGACCCTTCAGAAGGAAAAATCAGCCCATTAATATGAGCTAAGGATTTGACTCATAGGCAGTCATATGGATGATGAGTCCTCTATTCTGCTAATGGTCTACTGTTTGTAAATATTCAGGAAAGAAGTAGCTTTATCTAATAAAAGAAGAAAGTAAAACCCTCTGAAAAAAACACATTTATCAGCACTAACTGCCTCAATCACATTAGAGAAATGTCCCCAAGGTACTCAACAGTTACTCAGAGTTTGACAAACCGAAGAAAAACTATTGTATTTATTTTAATTTTGTTACTTGGGAGAATACTGCACACCCTCAATATTAAGACATTTATTATAGTAGCTGTGTCACTATAATGGCAAGTACTCTATGAGGAAAAATAGCTACAGGATTTTGAGGAATTTCTGCAAGGAATTGACCAGATAGTCTGCTTAATTTCCTTTTTCCCAATGGTTTCCTCTTGTAGTGGATATATTATTAACTGTATTAATTGACTGTACTATTACAGCATCCAGTTACAACATCTGTGGAGATTGTGCATATAATCAATTCATGTAATCTAGGGAAGAGCAATCAATGAAAAGTGGCTAGGCCTTGTCCAAGATCATACATGGCTCATCCCATGTTACATCTTTTTAGTCTAGCTCTGAACCACAAATTCTCTGTACCACTTACTAGAGTGCTTCAAATGGACAATAACTCTGTAGCAATAAATTACTAACATTTCTGTCATGACATTTTGCAATTCTATTGCGTTTTACAGCTATGAATCATATTTTGCATCTATAATAAGCTTCTCTTAATAGAATGACCTTTTCTATGAGTGTGATATTAAAACTTATGATAGGTACTATATGGTGCATCTCTTATTTCAGATAGGCACTGTTTGAAAATTGCAACTCACTTTCAGTGTTTTTATTTTTACATTGAGGAAATATTTTTAAGGTTAAAACTGCCTCAGAGAGTGGCTGCTATGCAAAATTATTTCCACTGTCAATTATTTCCAAGTCACTCAAAATATTCAGCTCTCTAATGACATCTTCTATATTGCATGCATGCCTAAAAGTGAACAGTTTAGAAACAGCTAAATAAAAACTCATCCACTATCTGAGAGAATACTTCTGGCCTTTGTTTATGTTTTGGATTCTTTATTTCTACCTTCTGGACTATCTACCCTATTTTATCCCTACACTATACAACGACTCCTTGCTTTTGAAGAATACAGTAACGTGAGTAGTTTTATGCTTTCAAAAATAAAATTTAAGAAATTAATGCAATTTTATCTGGGAGAACTTCATAACTATCATCATAATCATTTATTATTCATAACAATACTAGTTTTTAAAAGAGAGAACGATTGTGCATGTCCATTTCAAACTAGCTCTGCCAGCCTTGCAAAGATGTTGGATGAACGTTGATTGATTGAGGGATCAGGAACCCAAATGCTATTTTCCTCTATCCTTCCAACTGTAGGGAATATTGGAAGAAAGAGAAAGACCTAGCTGACCGACACCATCTCTGACACCGGTGTTATTGGCATAATTTTGGGGTTTTTGATCATGGGTTAGTCTATAAGACACTAAACTGGCTGACAAGAGATTGTGTGCTCATCTTTCCTAAAGGGGAAAGAATCTTTGCAGGAGCATTAATGGGACTCCTTGAAAGAGCTTTAAGCTAGGTCTGAAGTGGAAAGGGATAAAACCAGGCTTGTTAGAAATGAGCCTGGGGATGGCATGGCAGTGTTTTAGAAAGGGTGTGCTAGTGAGGTCCTTCAGCATGCTCTACAATATCCTGAGCACACTGGAGCACATCTGTAATGTCCCTGTACTGATGCATGCAACACCTCAGCCATCTCAGTGGGAATAGGAGATTGAGGTCCATGACAGCAAAGACACAAGGGTTGTTGATGTGTTGGAAACCACAGAAGTATCTCAGAACATTCACTCAGAAACTAGGGTCTCACCCCCCAAAAAGGTGTCACTGTGCCCACCTGAAGTGTCTCTACACCAACAAAAACAGGAAATGGTGGAAATCATTGGAAAGACAGAAAATTATGTTATTGTCCAAATTGTAGAAATATGGTAGCATTACTCACATGACTGGAGTGCTGCAATGAATGGCTATAAACTCTTCAGAAGCCACAGTTGAAGAATAAGTGGGGTGGTCCTACTTGTTAGGGAGTATTTTGATTATCCAGAGCATGATAATGGTAAGGAAAGTTTTGAGCATTTATGGATAGGAACCAGATAAAAGATCATTACATATCAAGAGAGGAGCCTGTTATAGATGACCCAGTTAAGGTGAAACAGCAGATGTATTTTATAAGCAGCTGGGATGAGTCTCATGATTCTTAGCCTTGTTCTCAGGGGAGATGTGAACTTACCAGATATCTGCTGGAAATCAAACACAATGAAGAGTAAGGTTCCTGGAGTGTGTGGAAGATAACTTTGTGCCACAACTGATGAGAGGGGAGGCACCTGCTGGACCTGTTGTCTGTGAATAGAGAAGGGCTGGTGGGTGATGTGACTGTTATAAACTGTCTTGGGCATGGGTGGTTATGAAATCGTATAAGTTCGAAGTTCTTGCAGAAGTAAGGAGAGATGGCAGCTGAACGGCTGCCTTTGACATCCAGAGGTCAGACCTTCGCCTGGTTAGGAGTCTGACTGAAAGACCCCTTTGGGAGGCAGGGGCAACAGAGTCCAGGGAGACCTGACACAGAGAGATGAGACCTCTTCAACCTTCTCACAAGGGGTAGCTGAGGGGTTAAATTCTTTCTAAGAAATAGATACTTTTTTTCCCCCACATATTTTAGTGAAAGAGTTAACTTTATCTCTGAAGGCTAGGACTGAACACCAGCTTTGCTTTATCTTCAAACTCTATTACAGGACTTCTGACCTTGTACAGGAAGTTGGATACCTCGTTCCAGATCTCTGCTCTGTAATTTCCTGTTCTATAACACAAAGGTAGAATTTCGGTAACTTTTGTGTACAAAAGCTGCCATTGTTGACTTGTATCTGCAAAAAGATCTTTTACCACAGACTTCAGAAGATTATAAAATATGAATTTTCATTTACGTATGCTTATTAGGTAGTTCTCTTTATTTTCTGTATCTAGTAACAGATTTTCCTCCAATTGCATTTTCCTTCTTTATTTCTTTAAGGGTTTTTGTCTCTGCTTCTGAGTTCTTTAAAAAAGGCAGAAACCACACATCAATCTATGTGATCAGATATTTAAGAATTAATGGCATTTTTTCCCATTTTAAACCTGAGGCTTACATATCTCTGTAGTTCTCACCACTTAGCATTAAAACAAAAAGGSTCTGATCAATTTAAAGTTGCTTACTTAGGCCCCAGAATACATTCTTCTGAGGAAAAGTGATGATTTAAGAAAAAAAAATGGGCGCTAAAAAACTCTTTAGCAGAGCCTGATATTTTGCTTTTTAAATATTAATTATATTTAATTAACAGCTTCTTGCTGTTTACATGCTTAAGTGCTTGGTTGCAACATGAACGGTACTATATTGTTTTGAGGAAGCCACAGAGCAGCTCTGTTAGATAAAACTACTTGCAGCTGGTAAATTTTGGCAATTAATATTATGAATTTTTTTTCACAAGGGGCTTGGGGAAGGCATGTCCAGGTTGCTACTTATCTCTATAAAATGAAGGAAAATGTTAGAAGCGGCAGGCCCACTGAGAGGATAATTTCTCAGAGAGAAAGAAGTGAGAAAGGCTAAAATTACCATATTTATGGACATTGTAGAAAATGAAGGTCTGAATGAGCTGCTCAGTTTATAAAGATTCTAAAGATTATTTAAAACTTTCTAGTTAGCCTCATATAATACAAAACGAGCAATTTCCCTCAGAAATAATGTATTAGTAAAAATCTTGAAGTTTAATACAGTTTTGCTTATAACTACTACTGCCTATGACTAGTGATCATGTAGAGAGAAAAAGAGTCCGTTTTCAAGGGAAATTCTCTGTCATTTGCTAATTTCTACTGTTATGTCTTGTGTTTGGACAGGTTACAGTGCTCGTTTTCCCTCTTACGCTCTCTAAAGCTGGGGGGAAAAAAGTTTAAAAATGTTGTGCAAAAATTTGTTTTAACTTTCTTAATTCCAGAGCAAACAATTTGTACCCATTGTGTGTGGTGACTGGACACCAGCCAACAACTAAGCACCATACAGCTGGTCATTCCCACCCCACACTTAGCAAGACAAAGGAGATAACAGAGAAAAAAAGAGAAAGCTCAATGGTCAAGATGAAGAAATTTTAACATGCAAAGGAAAGAAAACTCCAACAATCCAACCCCAAACAAATAAGTAACAAGACAATTACTCAATACATTTCACAAGCTAGCTGATGCACAACCCGTTGCCAAGCAATACCTACCCGATCTAAAATCCTCCCCTCACTGATGAGCTTGAGGCCATAAAGTATGGAATGTACGTTTGAATAGTTTGGGTCAGCTGTTCTGACCCAAATGTGCCCATTCCCAGCACCTTGCTGGAGGGTTGGTGTGGATGCCTTGATGCTGTGCAAAGGTTGCTCAGCTGTAGTTGAGGTTACTGTGCTGTTACCAGTGTTGTTTTGATCACAAATTCAAAACATTGCACCACATGAGCAACTATGAAGAAATGAAGTCTGTCTCAGTCAGACCCTCATAAGCATTAGGGACACCCTCAAATTTCAGTAATGTGTTAAATTTTGAGTGATTTCTTTTTCATTCCAGTGCTGCCAAACACCACAGTAATTAACAGTAATGGGTGACACTCTCATGCAGAGACCGAACAGGGAGGAAGACAGTAATTAAACAGCCATTCACATTCATGTATTTTTTACACTGCAGGTACAATTACTAAGTCAGATCACTGTTTAGTGTGTCTTCTCTGACTCTGTCTTGAGCTAGGAGTGTGTGATAGTAGTGTGCAGTTTTAGGTGAAGTAGCAGCTACAGAATGACATTTCTCTGTATGGGTTTTGGGCCAGACTCACGGCAGAATTCTCATCAACCTGGTCACACAGTTGAACACCAGCATCTATAAGAGGTCAGTGGTGTATAGTAGGATTAGGACTGTGTGGTTGTTTCGGCTTTTTTCTTTTTTTCTTTTGGTTGGCAGGTTTGTTGTCTGGTTTTTGGTTTGTTTGATCACGGCGTTTTTTGGTTTTTTCTTTTCTTCCGTACAAAACTTTTGTGAATTAGGTGTAAACAATGAAAGGTTTCAGATCTAGTCAGAAATGAAATTTAAAACTATGAAAAAGTAACCAAACAGAATGTTAACAGAGTTTTCTCTGCATCTGACATGACTACATCAAAGCACTACATGGCAGAAAACCCTTAATAGCCCATATTACAGCTGAAGTGATCTTTTTTTCTTCACTGATTGAGGTTCGGACTGCTTTACAAGAACACCCAAGATGTTGCATTTCCATATATGTTACCTTATTTGCTTACTTTGGTGTTACTTGTTCATGTGATTTTGTTTTGATGGATTTACAAATCACATGGAGCAAAACAAGTGCTTCTTATTACCATGCAGCCTTTATGCTTGGGCAGTTTATCTGCCTGCATGTTGATAAGGCTACAATATTCAGATTTTATCAAATAGTGCTGTACTACTGCTAGATAATACAAATGTCACAGACTAATTCCTATGTCTAAATATTTGGTATAAGTCTAACAACAAATGCTACTACTATATAGAAACTGCTATGCTATTCAGTTCTTCTTCCTATGTTCAATTGGATTGCCCCAAATATCTGACACTGAGCATCAAAATTAAGCACATATCCGGCCAAGCTGACTGAAGGTTCCTCTTCCTATTAACATTCATTTTCTTATGGCTAATGGCATTTTAAAAAGCAAACAAAAACTAAAAGCAAGACCCAGTTCATTGTTACTTCTTTTTAAATAATACTAGGTAATACTATTTTACTTCCACTTGCTGCTCATTGGTGTTTCTTTGGAATGCATGTGTCTTCAGGAATCCAAAGTCACTCCAGAATTTTGAACATGTTTACACATTTGAAATTCCACTATTATTCAGGCAGTGTTGGAATCATATAGTAGTTCCCTTTCAAGCTAGAAACTGAAACAGTATCTTTAAGTAACACTGTATTTGTGCTGCAGATGAAAAATGAAACCTGAAAGGGACCTGCTGGTGCTGAAACAGGACATTAACCAGAGCACAGTTCCGGATTTTTCTTTTGTGTTATAAGCTTTCACAGCACAATGTGGAATGTCCAAGCTTCAGAGGAGAACACTGCAATAAACCCTCTATCACAACCCCCTGCCCCATCCACAGAGCTGCATTTCAGGGATATTAAGGCTACTATCAAGATGGGGCATGTGTGTACTTAATAGGCTAAAGTGTGAGCAGTTATCAGTTTCAACGAAGCCATTTGAGAACAGGAAAGTAAAAAACTGATTACTCTCTTAACAGGAATTATTACTTAGTAAGCAAATCACTATTAAACATTTCAGTTAACATACCAGGTGAGCCTCAGGATTAAAAAGACAGTGACCTTGTCTTTTACTAGTCTAGGAACCACTGCACAAAACAGATATGCAGGAAATTTGATAATAGTCTATTGAAGTAAATGTAGCAGTTTTTGGACTTTTTATTAAAACTGATGACTTAATGAGTTCTATGTGGATATCCATGCTAGGTCCTAATCATTCTCTAGCACTTATTTTGATAAGGACAACTTCAGCAGTGTTTCTCACTTAAACTTGGCTGCCAAGGTTTGCTCAACAGTAGTGGAAACGACACTAAAATTTTCTCTTACTAAACCAGATACATATGAAGACACTGAACTTACTTAGGATATTTAAGCCTTGAATAGTAGCAGCTACTGCAGACTGGTGAATTGTTGCAAGTGGTAAAATTCCATTCATTATAAGAGACAGAGAACCTGAAGTGAGTTTGTTTTTTTCTTTTTTTGTTGAAAGTAGTTTCTCACAAGGATACTTTACTCTTTCAAAATCAATGGAACCCTTCTTTTGCTGTACTTCACATGAGACTACATAAAGGAACTTTTACAGCTCCTCACGATGTGGCACAATATAATGTGGAATAGATTTTGTTTGCTTTGAAGCATTTGTTCTTTCTGCATTGATACTGAGCATCAGATGAACCCCCAAGTAAAAGGCAAGTTAGCGTCCACTACACATCAAATTTCTTTTCATTTTATGATATTTCCTTGTCATTTTCAACAGTGTTTGACAATAGAACAGTCTGTGTGAAACGATGCATGAAAATGCGTTCTGGTTCCCCTGCTCTGCCCTGGTTAAATAGTGTACTGAACTGGAAAATTGATACAGATTAAACCGGCCCTGGTTATCTACAGGTCACATCAGATTTGAACTGGTCAGTGATTCATGTTTAACCCAATTAAAGTTAAATCAGCCATATTTTTTCTCCCCTCGTCCCACATGAAATGGATTGTCTATCACTCTCAGCTGGTCATAGAGGCATTGTACAAAAACTTCTCAAAATGAGTTAGATGAAAAATGTAGAGTATAATGAAAAAGGGTTAAAAATAATGTGCAAATGATCATGTCGTGTCATGTACACAGATATATCATTGCTATAGCAATGGTTTCTTCTTGGCTTTTAAAAACTTATCGTTTTGAAATAACATTTTAAAATACAGACAAAGGCAATCAACTTTTCAAAGCATACTTACACTTGCTTAATGAAAATACTCTTAAAGAAATACTCTAGTGTTTAATCAGATTATAGCAATATTACATGGCTTGGTATTTTTCTTCTTTTATTAGATGACTATAACAAGATAATTCAGCAAAAATTACTAAAATTAAAATATGTAATAGAACCTTGCATTCTTTGACTTATTTCTCACTATTGGAGTTTGCTGTTGCACTCTATGGAAGACTTCCTAAAGATCTGCCAGCTCTGTTCTACTACCTTGGCCCTGAGGACAATCTTCCAGGGAATTCCACTCACTCTCTCCCTGAAGAGCAGGAAGTCTCTTCAGGCTAGGCTCTTAGGGGCCTAGCCTTTACTCCTTACCTGATCCATATCCCTCAGGGCCGTGAACTCTACAAATCACAACCAGTGCATTTCCGGTTGTCTCCAATCTTGATGTCTCCAGTTAGCCCTCTTAGGTTGGTGCAATGAACTTGTGTCATGGATAGTGAATTCTATTTTCACTGAAGCCTCTGTTTTGCAGAATAAAAAATATTTTGTGAAAAATCCCACACGCCAGATGTGAATTCACTGAAGAAGTTTAGAATGTATTTTTGGAAAGTAATAGCAGTATAATACTTATGACCAGTTAAATGTATCATAAGTGACACAAAGGCTTAATAGCATGAAAAGACTATAATACAGATCTTCTTCTGAGTTTGGAAGAAAACTGTACTTCGATTTAAATTTTTTAGCAGCGCCTCAATTGAAAAACACATTAGTTTTATAGTGGTGGCTAAATAAGGAAATATGTACCTCTAGAAAACAGCCGATCAGTAAATAAAATAATCTAAAAAGAAGATCAAAAAGCAGTATTCTTTAGATCAGTATTTGAAAAGAAGTGATTAATTAATAGCATTATTTTTTCAACCTTCGGTGTTTGCTGGTAAAAACAGAATAAAATGGTCAGAGAATCTTAGAATGAAGAAATCAAAGGAGTGTTTAGAGTCTTTAGGGCAGAGTTATTCATTCCCTGGGATGTAATCAAGAGGAAATTTCTCAGTCAAGACAGGGGAGTTTAACATCCAAAACCAAGTCTTTGAATTGAGCATCTCACCATAGCTTGTTTGTTCTTCATTTATTACTACAATAAGACACTCTTCCACTCATACTTTGGCCCCTTTTAGAATGATAGTCAATCACACTGGTAAAGCAAGGAAATGCAATATTCATGATTAGATGGCCAAGCTGTAAACAGCTTTATTGTGTTACTCCAAATGCAGCCTGTTGAACCAATTAAAAYTATATATGTTTCTTTAGGAAACATATATACTTTTTCTTTAGGGAAAAAGGTGGAACCATCATCACTCATAAGTTACTTGTTTTGCCTGCACTGTTGCTAAACCTGCATCAATCTCTCTTGACTATATGCCTTCATGTATTAATCATTGGAGCCCATTTCATTTGAAGGCAGCAAATATATTTAATCCATATTCTTCAATATATGAAAAAGAGCATTAAGGAATTAAAGCATTAAGCATTAAATCATTTCAAGAGTGATTTAACACAGTTGCCCTTAGTTTTCAATGGAGAATTTATTGAAAAACTCACAAGAGAGTATATAAGAATTACCTTGTAATTGAGCTAGGAAGCTGTAAAGTAACAATCAGCAGCAGCAGTGCTTATATGTAGACATATCAAAAGGATTTAAACCCAAGCTACCTTAAAAAAAGAGAGAGAAAAGAGAGCTGGATTATTTAAAAGTTCTCAGACTTCTTTAGTCAAAGTATTCTTTGTGGAGATACTCGATAATCACCTATATAACTAAAAATGTAGCACTTCTTACACTAGTGAGAGGGAGGCAGAAAAAGAAAAGACCATTATGACAAGCAAACATCATGTTCTCTCTAGCACTCTCCTTTTAACTATCTTGTGCAGTAATTCTGTCTAGTACAAGTGCCACAGCGCTATTCTTGTATAGCAATGTAAAAGGTGAAAAAAGAAATGGTGCTTTAGCTTTTTCCAAGAAGCATTTATTACCCTGCCTTAAGGAGGAGGTCTCACAGTATAAGCTTGAAGGTTTTGAACCTTCATGTGTTTATGTTTTGAACCTTTATGTGTTTAAAGCATACAGAAGAGGAGGAAAAAAATTAAACATAATCCATGTACAATTAGTATTTGTCACACTAATTTATGTGTTCTCTTTACTCTTCTTTGTGAAACAAACAAAAAGTCAGTCACTGAAGCCTTCTTGACCTTCAGAACAAGAGTTAAAACAGTGTGTGAATGCTTTCCTTACCCAGTTATTCTTTCTGTGTCTAGGATAATGATTTGGAATGGTATCAAAAAGTTTTTGACACTTTAGTGACTGCTTGGCAAAAGCTCTAATGACAGAGGAAGAAACAAATGGCACAGATCAGCTTTTAATTTCAGGTCTTGTCTGTATAAAGCATAAAAGATTCACTAGGAATGAGCTGAGTGTTTTCTTTCCAAGAAACTGTTAGGCTGGAAAGAAAGCAGGATCAGATGTTAGAGATAATTTCAATGTAACTGGGTAAATGTCTGAATTGTGAGGGGCTTTTTAAAGTAACAGGCAAGAAAATGCTGTCTCCTTCTACAGCAATGCATTTAAAAAGGAGCAGCATTACAGTACTCTTACATCAAATGGAAAAAAACCACCTCGTTAGTGTCAGTACCTGTGATATAGCAGCTTTCATTTACCCCAGCAGATTAGTCCTGATTTGTGCCAAAGCATGGGAGAAGCATTGCTCTATTTAATTTTACTAATGCTCCCCATTAAGAGTTCTCATCACGAGTCATATAGGTCGTGTTCACATATGTAAGCCATGGCAGACAAATACAGTGAGCAGACTTCATCTCAAGCCTATTCCTTTGCATGGGGCATGTTTTCCTTTTACAGTTAGAGAAGAGAACTGAAAGTACAAGTAACAATTGTACAAGTTTACAATTATCAACAAAACACAACAGAAGGAGAAAAACGAGTATTATTAAAAAGTACAAAAAATATATAGAAGACAAACACACTTTCCTAACTCCTAAACGAAGAGGTGATGCAGTTAACAATAGATGTTCCCAAAAGACCTCTGAGAGAGCCTTCAGGTGCCTGACTGTCAAATTCAACAAATTATCCCAAGGAAAGTGTGTAGGTAGAAACCCCTTACAAAGAAAATTCTTCTCTGAGAGATATCAGGGATGTCCAGAAAACATTGTCCTGTGCTGCACACCCTGCCCAGAACAAACAAACRAAATAACCCGTGTTGAAAGCTATTTTACCCAGTGTAGGTCCACTAATTTCAATACAACTGTACCAATTTACACTATTTGAAAACTAATGTTACATAAATGCAAAAAAACCTCAAATTAGAGCACAAGCAGTGATAAATGCCACTTGGGCTATCTGAAGGCATTGTTTTCCCTTTTATACTTCTTTAACTAAACATGGATTTTTTTCCCCACCACAAATAAATAAATGGACTAAAGTCATTGAGCCAGCATCATAGAACAGGAAATAATAAAATTAGGAATGTTTGATGCAATTTTAATGAGGTTGCAGGAAAGATTACTATTAAATTAAAATTAACTGCAACCTTTCCTCTAGCTTTCAGCAGCAATTGTTCACTATACTGAAAGTATGAATAAACTGATGCTATTTTTAGGCTAATCTCTATTTTTTTTTTTTACTGCAGTTATAGTATGCACTTATGGCTAACATTCTATTAAGTCTTATTTCTGAAAAGACAACAATTTAAGATACACATGTAATCCTGTAAAGCTAGAGATGATTATAGACACTACTGCTATGTCATACAGTGCTCAGGATGCAAGAGTATATATTTTTTTAACTCACAAGGACTAAACCCATGCTTTATAGTTTGCATCTGAGATTCATTCTCCTGAATGACTTTAGTACAGGAGATATCTATCAGGTATTTTAATAGTTTTAAGCACTATGTGAAATAGTTCTACAGTGCACAAGCATGATTTATTACATGATGCTTGGCATCAGGATACAGAAGTTGGAACAAAGAAATGACATATGAATCATTAAACTGAAACATAAATAGGTTCAAAGAAGCCTTTGAACTTCCTAATTTCTAAAGGTTCATGGTGTGCTTCAGAATAGCACCAATCTAATTTCAACAAAGGTCAAAAAAATGCAGAGTCCCAGCCAAGGTTTGAATCTGATAGATTTGTGTCCTCTTGTTCTGAGAGAAATTGATTTAGTAGAATGCTAGAACCTGCAATCATAAATCATAGAAGTTGCAATCATAACAGAAATGTGTTATTTCAACTTGCTTTCTCCTGGAGAGTGCAATAACAGCTTTGAATCTTCTGCTAGGGCATCCAGATTAGCTGAAAATTTTCTGAGTATAATCTAAATTTACTGTGAACACCTGCTCCCTCATGGCAGCAGATCAGATACATGAAAATTCAGTATCACTACTTTTCAAGGTCCATTTCAGATATTTGTTTAGTTCAGAAAAGGATCTTTAGTACAATTTTTACTTATCAGCAAAAATAACAAATTTTACATTCATATTCCAGTGTCTTTCAAATACTTTACTGAACCAGTAGGGTCAAATTGGGAGGAAGAGATATCCAGTTCTGGTCTTCCTAAGTCAGAAACATTGGTGGAAGGTGTCTTTTTTGCAGTCAGGTTGAGCATTCAGCATAAGGAAGTTAGACAGGGAGAGTCAGCATGGATGGGAGAGTCATATCTTGACTGGAAAGCTCAAAATAGTTCTCTTAGAAAGAAACACTCTGTTCCCTCTTATTCCAGTTTCTCCACAGGGTAAAATGTTCTGGAGCATTTCTTCAATGAAGAATAAGCAAGGGTCACTCCCAAACCTACAAGTCTCTATAGGTTGAAAAAAATCAAGTTTTATAGACGATTTTGCATCAATCGCTAACCCCAAACTTTTCCTCTTTTTGTGGACTGTATTTATGCAACAGCTAACCTGAAAATTTCTGGACCTAAACCTTCATCTGATTTTGATTTAGAGATCCATGCATACATCTGAGGCTTGTAAAATAGCTGTCTTCTTTTGGGACAGGTGAGACACAGTGCATTTCAAACTATTTCCCTCCCATTCATGTTTAAAATTTCTCCTCTCAGAAAGAACTGTAATTTACCCTCACTGAGATGGGAAAAAAATCAGGAAGATTAAAGAAAAGTTATTAACAGGTTTTCTCCCCTTCCCAGATATTCACATATGTTCAAATTGTTTAATCAGAACTGTACCTTCTGAGAATGAAAAAAAAGAGAAGAAATAAAAGGGAAGTTCAGGGAAGGGAAGTTCAGGGAAGGGAAGTTCAGGGAAGGGAAGGGAAGGGAAGTTCAGGGAAGGGAAGGGAAGGGAAGGGAAGGGAAG
>QVAJ01000258.1:745285-781751 GCA_003546035.1 Mixornis gularis
GCAGCCGTGGGGAAACCCTGCACCCGCCCTGCCCGCCGGGAGCCACCAGCGCCCCCGCTGGCCGTGACCGGAACTGCACCGACGGGGAGAGCGCCCGCGGCCGAGAAGGGGTCACGGGGCTCCTGGTGCTGCTTGTTGTCAGTGCCAGAGGTGGTGGTGTTTGTTGGCTTTATTATACATACTAGTAAAGAACTGTTACTCCTATCCTCGTATCTTTGCCTGAGAGCCCCTTAATTTCAAAACTGAAATAATTCACAGGGAAGGAGGTTACGTTTTCCATTCCAAGGGAGGCTCCTGCCTTCCTTAGCAGACACCTGTATTTCAAATGGAGACAATGAGTCACTACTAAACAGCTCTGGATTTTATGTAAGGAGTATACCAGTATTTTACTGAATTGAAGTTTTTATTTCATTCAGGTCATAATACAGAGTCCACAAATAGAAAGATGTACCTCTGTTGGTTTCAATGGGCAATTGATGAATTTGGGTAAGTTTGCAAGCAGGAAGAATATATTCACTCCTCTGGTCTTCATGAAATGTTTAAACTTTCTTATCAGAAGTACTTATGCTCAATATTTTCCTTAGCAGTATGAGTTCCAAAAAATAAACAGAATAAATATCACTTTATTACCTTCAGCAACAACTTCTCTTACCCAGTTTTCTAATTTTTTGGCTTCTGCTTCCTATTGTTCTGACAGAAAAAAAAATGGTTATTTTACTCAATAACAGTTTTGCTCAATCTTTGTTTAGACCTTCTTTTGTCTGAGATCCATCTCTTTTATATATTTTTCCAATTTGCCACGTAATATAGACCTATATTTAGAACAACCTTTAAAATACACTTGTTTTCCTCTAACTTAAAAATTAGTAGATTTCAATAACTATTCTCTATTTCTTTTTGTTACTTGATATCATTGTCAACTGTGACTTGCCACGGAAATACTCCCTTACTTCTATGGTTTATCTTCAGCAGTTTACCTTTTTTATGAAGTTATAGCAAAACTGCAGAACTCTTATCTCAGTTTAAATTGCACATCTGATAAACAACTGTAAATAAGAAACCCTACATTAGCTAAGTCTGAGGTCCTGAACTTTTTATTTAACTAGCTTTAAAAAAAATCCATGCAGGGCAAAAATACTTACATCTTACTGCAGTGATGTTTATGTTGGCTCATTCACTTCATATTAGTGGAGGATTAACCACTTCAGTGAGAACTTTCTTACATGTACTGCTGATCCCAAGAAATTCTTTAGTAGGTCATCACTAAGGATTGTAATGTTAACAAAACACTTTTAGTTGTGCCTCAATAGAGGGAACCTAAGCTCTGCTATTGAGCATGGTGACTGGTACTTACCTATTTTATACTAAACCTCTATATTCACTCTAGTCATTTTTTTCCCTTAAAAAATCAAGAACATATTGCATACTCATAAAATTACCAGCTAACATGATGATAAATAGCTGGGAGTTAAACTGGATTGTAACAAACTAACTGATGCTGTCACAATAGAAAATGAAAATTTCTTTAAATGTCAGAATGTATACAGGATCATGAAGAAGGTTAGCTTGTTTATTCCAGGGAAGAGCAATATGCCTGATGCAATATTCTAACATATGAAATTTAAATGGATATACACAGAGGGCCTTTCTTCATGATAATATATATTTTTATGTGTTTAAAAGTAGAGCCAAACTATTGGCAATGCAAATTGGCACAGAAGATAACTGAAGTATTTTGAAAGTCTTCCCAATTTTAGACTCTGCAAGATGAGTATTGCAGAGCAGTATATGTTCACTGTGTGTACGTGGATTTCAGTCTCTAGCAAGCATGTCATGGAGGATTTGGGAAGAAAAAATTATACACAGAAGGGCCTTTAAAATGACACACAATCGTCTTTAAAAAGCTTCTCACAAAATAACATACTGGTTCTTTCACTAATATTTCTGCTATGACCAGAAAAAAAAATTCAAAGTACCCAAACTCAAGAAACCATGTTCTTAAGAAGCCAATGAACAACAGGCAAAGTGAAAACAAAATATATGTTTACATACTTTTTGATACATAAGAATAGTTTTATTACTCAGAAGTGATTTGTACTCAACCAGATTAACCCTCCAGATGTATTTAAACTCTTACAGTGTAAAGATAAATAATATAAGATTAAATATTCTATGTACTTTGACTGTGGTTTCATTGTCCTCAAAATTATCTGCCATAAAATTTACCTGAACGGTGAACAATTATAATTTCTTGCTAGAAATTATCTGGGGGTCAGAGATAAAAAACTCCCCAAATATTGGATTTTGCACATCAGGAACTATTTGATCTGAAAATAAAACTACTATAATTTATTATGTATATTATCTATTATCTATGTTAATCTAGTTTCTTGGGGGATATATTAATTTTAATAAAACATGAAAATTTCAAAACCTTTTCTAAACAAATGAGTAATTAGAAATTTTGTTCTGAAGCAATGTAATGATTATCCCATAAACTGAGTATTATTCAAAATATGTCCTTAAGAATGTGTTGCTAACACATGTTTTAGTTTCAGTTTTTCATATTGGTTACACAAGAAAATGATTAAAAATATACGCACGCAAGACCAGTTTTAGCATAACTGAGTTAAACGGCTATCACTTGTGTCTTTGTGTGACAGAATACAGAAACAAATCTTAGCTTGTTTAAAGTTGCAGTCCCTGCAACAATCACACTTGCCCTACAAGATTTATGCCAAATAAAAGTGGGTTTGTTCATATGAGTATTTGTGTGTAAAAAATTTCTTTTCACTGTCCGTCAATGTTTTTACATTAATGTAAAGATCTCAGTGAAAGTTCTTAAAAGTATTTCTAGGAGGAGTAAAACATTCCTTAAGCTCAGAAAGCTACCACTTGAGCATGCTTTGAATCCCCTACAGTCCATCATGACCAAGAGATCTCTGATTTTCTCCCTCATTCTTAATTAACAAAATTAGGTACAAAAATGTTGTTTGATATCAACATATACCATGCATATTGTGACATCATAAACAACCTGAATATAAATTATGTGAATATTTTAATCTAAGTAGCACAATTAGAAAAATCATGTAGAAACATCTAGAATCCTGTCTTTTCCTATTCATGCAAACAGTTTGTCATGTCTTATTTCTAAAATTTGGGCTGACATGTAGAAAAATATAATCCATTTAACATGAGAATAAATTACACATCAAGAAACAGTGTTACCATCATTACTCTGACTAGCCAAAATTATTCAGATTACAAAAACTCACATGACAATATATAACACAACAATTATAAATAAAGTACACAGATATTAGGCTGGAAGTTGGAAAAATTAAATAAAATAACATTATCACACAAATCATACCATGTCATACATATTAAATCACCTTACATCAATGAAAATTGGGATACAGTTAAATGACAGCAGAAGAGACTTTTAGCTGCATCCAGATCCCTAGCGATAACTTTCCTCCAACTTTGGAGAGTATGTCTTACCTACAAGGACTCAGACTTGAATTCCAAAGTGCCATCTTGAAAAAAAAGGCAGCAGAAAACTGATTCACTAAAGTTTTCTACATGTAATCAATAGGAATATAATTACTATGGCCCAGATTAAAAAAAAAAAAAAAAGCGAGAGAGAGAGAAAGAGATAATATATGGATGCATTTATTATTAATTCTCTCCGAGTGGAAGAAAATTATTTTAGCTAGAAATGAAAGAAGTGACTTATTGGGGAGAAAAATAAAAGATATGTGAACAGCCACATCAAGAAGGGATGCTGTATGGATTAGAACAACTGCACCCAAGTGATTTTTCTGGCATTCTACTCTTTTCACACAAACTATGCTTCTTCTGCTGAATTCCCAAACAAGATAGCAGTGTTTTCACTCATATGATGAAGTTTCTTTCAATATTTTCAGGTATTTATGAGAAAGGAGTATACATGCCCAGCAYACTGAACTCCACATAGAATATTTAAGACATCACCACCTACTTTCTCTGGAGACTGCCCATTGTTCATAGAAAATCCACAGCTTATTCTGGCACAGAATGTCTGGAAAACAAAGGTCCAACCAAAGGTGCTGAAATTGTTCATGTAAATCACTGAGATACAACTGGCCACAGCTTTTACTGAACTGAGTGAAAGTTCAAAAAACAATTACTTGAAAAAATTTAGCTCTATATCTTTGATGGTTCCTTGTCTTCATCCCATCCTTTAATTAAAGAAAATGGTATGTGGATATACAATAGACTCAGATATAAGTCAATATCTGTAAAGCTCTGTCCTTTGCAAGTAAGACAACTTAAAATTAATAAGCCAAAATTTGGTAAGTCTCTAAACATCTAACCAATACACAGCACCAAAAGTTCACAATCCTCATGCCTCTTAGATGTGGAATCCTAAGTATCTCCATAAGGATCCTGAAATTAAGAAGGAAAAGGAGTCTTGGACTTGCATGCATTTTTGACCAGTATTGAGCCTTGCTTGTGAAGAACTTGCTTTGCCAGGAGATTGGAAGTACCTTCTGGACTGAAACAAAGAGTTTCTCAGAAATACTCATTTCTGCAAGGAATAAATATGTGCTGTGTTTTGACAAAAGGCAAAGCATTTGGTCATGCTGACCTGAATYTTCTTGTCTTTTACTGAATTATTTAAATAAAAAATGCTACAATCAATTAATGGCAGTGTTTACTCATCAAAAACAGCTGCAGCCTTTTGATTATCAAGAATGCAAGTTTTCTAAGTTATTGTTTTTTTGAATCTCAGACATTACAGCCCTGGTTAATGAACTTGCACCATATATATTCTGGAAATCATGAAAAATATACACTGCGCCTGGTTCAAATTCCTTTGGCTGGAAGTAGGAGTTCCTCAAACATTAATATGTTCTACACTACACAATTACATAGGATAAGCCTTCACTTTTCCTTTGTGTAGCTAATAAACAGGTAAGTTTATTGACCCATAAGAAACCTCATCCTCCTGAACTCTGTGTAAAGGGTAGAGAGAAAGTATGTAGCTTTGCAGTTAACTTCCAATTATGTGAGCAATAGAAGCATAATTTAGGGTTGTTAATATGTTAAAATTTATAAGGAATTTTCTGTCACTTAATTAACATTTGCCAAGACAGCCTACAGAAAATTAAATATCAATTAATAAAAATACTGACGTTTACTTAGATATTCTAATAGTTGTCACAATTATTAACTCAATATAACCAGCTTCTAAATCCAATTAAAAGTCTAAATATTCATTACAATTTTCATGTGTGGAAAATCTAATTATATTTTGACTAGATTACACATCATCTTTCCTATTAAATCTCAGTAAATGCTCTTTTAACTGTCAATTGATATTTAATTGACATCAGTGTCATAAAACAACAGACATTTCTTGCCTTTCATGGATTGGTGAACAATTTGATTGATTGAATCCTCCATATGAATACATAGTCTTCTATGAACATAGTCTGCTTACTATGCACTGTTTAATACTTTTTGCTAGCATCACCTTATGAACCTAATTCCTAATTGGTTTGAGGGACAAAATCAGCCATTCAGACCCAAGTTACAAAGGGTAAGTGAAGACCAATGACTTGGAGAATAGTCGTGATCTAGAACTGGTGCAATCTTGCAAAACTGGAGAGGCACTGCCAGGACTTCATGAATGTTTCAAGAAAGTCTGGCCAAAAAATTCCTTTCACAGAGATGGAAACATAATAATTATAAAAATTTTTCTAATCAACATCTTCATTATTCATCTCACCCAGTTGTCCTTGCACCTTCCTCTTGCTATTATCTTCCATTTTTCTCTCCTCTTGCCTTGCTCCTTGCCCTGGACTTACTGCTGCCCAAGTTTTGGTTTTATTTTTCAATCTCTAGCTTCACCTGATCAAGTCAAGAAGTTAATATGGAAGATTTTGGCTTTGCCCAGAGACACTAACTCTGTCCCTGGTCTCTCCAGGTGGCTTTGCAGGCATAATACAGGAAGATCAGTACAAGACCAGCACAGATCTGGCAAAATTAACTCAGTTTTCTCGCTTCCTTTATCCCCTAACTGTACAGGCAAAAGAAGACCAATTAGTTTGTTCCTTAATTTCCTTCATCCAAGGACCCTTGTTTTGAAAAATGTAATTCAGTTCCCATATTTAATGGCAGTGATGTGAGCAGCTGCTAATTATTATTATAAAAAATTGGAAAGGTTTTAGCTATGTGTGTCTGCTTCCACATTGTGCAGATTAAAAAAAAAAAAAAAAAAAGTGGTTGAAATTGCTCTCTACTGTTACTGAGAAACAATATCATCCTTCAAAACTTGCCAAGGAAACTAGGGAACCATGAGTTCCTTGTTACACGATTGCTATGAAACAATTGGAAAAGCTCTTAATGTTGATGTGAGAAACTTGATGAAATGGTAAGATTTTATTTTACTTGCCTGTCAAGATGTGCTAGATATAAGCACAGGGTAAGAAGTTTAAACTTCAACCAGTTTCTTTCTTTCTGCTTGAAGTTTAGAATTTTCTCCTCATGAAGAGAGTATCAGCAAAAAAAAGTAATGTTTATACCTTCGATTTCTATCATTCTTTGCCACTGAACATGATCCACTGTGCAGCTGCTGAGTTTTATTACAGGGATGACTGTACTTCATAGTGTGGATAAGGATTACTTACAGACACTCCTTTACACCTGACATGCAATTCTACAATTCACTTTTAATGATATGGGAAAAAAAAAGAACACAAAGACCTGTATTTTTGAGGTGTGGAGAACTCTTGGGATGAAAACCATTATCCTAGTATGATCCACCAAAAATTTTTGGTTTTGGTCACAGGAGTAGTTGCTATCTTGTTAACATGCACAAAATTAAAAATTAAGCTTAATCTACTCACATTCATATTTTCCTATATCCACTAAGAATATCAGCCCATGCAATTTACCAATGATGGACACCAGTTATGTCATTATAAACTAAACTCTAGTTTGAAAGTTGATTTTCAGTAGATAGCTAATTATATTACATTAGTGGTTCAATAATTCTTTTTTAATAGTTTTGGTTCCCTAATAGGAGACCCAGCAATAAGTACTCAGCATCTTCTTACTTAAGGTAGTTAGTACTATCACACTGCCACTATCCCAGCACTATCCTGTGTCTCAGAACTGCAGTTCTGTTCCCTGTAGTAGAAAAATTATCTTCCTAATGTTGACAGAACTTCAGACATGATTAATTTTTTTAAAAAAACGTGAATAATTATGCAATGTGCACTAACAGACAGTATTGAAAAAATAAGACAACATCAGCCTAGAAAGCTTTCAATTCTTGTTTTTCTTTCACAGATTTATCTAACCTAACATTTAGCCCCGCAAATTTAGGCAGGGGAAGAAGATGTCAGAAAATGGCAAATATAGCCCTTCAGATAATATGACTGTTTTCTTAATTAGAAAAATAATTTTAAAAATTATCAGTAATTTAATTAAAAAGCACTTCAATTAAACCTACATCCTAACCTCACTCCCCTGTTATTAGGGAAGCCAATATATAACATGGGACTTTCCCCATACATTAATTTTTTTAAGAGCAGGAGAAATAGTCATGCATAATAAATAAGGAAACAACTATTTTCTTGTCATGTGGTAAAGGCTATAACCATCCCTAGGACAAATAAGAAATTAGATTTACTACACTTCGCTGATGACTATGTATCAAATTAATGAAAGCAAATATTTCAGCCTTATCAGGTATAGATTTCTTGGGAGATATTCTGTCACATAAGCATAAAACCCATAATTATTACCTTTAGCTTAGCTCAAGCAATCAGTCAGCAGTTTCACATATCTGCTGCACAAAGAAACTTTAGCCTCAATTTTCATTCTGAAACAGTTGGGTTTTTTTCATTGGTTGAAGGAGGAGAAAGTAGAGGAGTGATTTTTGTGGAGATATTAATTTTATCTTTTATAATTATATCCACATGAAAGGGTCTCTCACATCTGCCCTCACAGTCAGGAATACCTGCAGCTCCCAGCAGTCTGGACATTTGCTAGCTACAACTGAGCCACCCTACTTCTTGATTTCAAAGTTGCATCTTAGTAATTCACTAATCTCTTGGAAACCAGATAGAAATCTCCCAGGACCCTGTGCACACTAAGAGGCTAAAAGGCAGAAAAGAATGTAGATGTCGCAATATCGGACACACAAAAGACGAAGCAGACAGCAGAAAGTGAGGCAGGAAAGTCCTATTTTAATTTTTCTGACTCTTTATATACACTTTTTACAGAAGACAAAAGATTGGCTACACCTCTCCGACCTCATAGGTGAACATTACCATCAATCATATTTCTCCTCCCAGAGGAGAAATATGTAAACAAAGTAGATAATTCTAAATATATACATAGAAACTGTGTGAGAATCTCCACTACAAAATTGCAAACACTCACAAGGCAAGAAAGCTTAGGGTGACATGTAGAGGCTGGTTTAAAACCTTCAGAGAAACTAAAATACATAAATCCACACAGACATGAGGTAGAAATGTAAGTTTTAGTTTTAAATAAGTAGAGAATATTTTAAGTGCCTTAAGCAAATAGGAGACTATATTAGTTAGTTAGAAAAGCCCTAAAGCCTAGTTAAAATTCAGTAGCATTACCTTTTGCAAAGTTAACTAACTAGACATAACGAAAACAATGTAGCAGTGCTAGCATTCCTAGGTAGCACAGACAGAACTATGTACATGGAATTTGTGTAAGAAATTACTACCACTTTCATACGTCAGTGTTAGGCCCAGATGGGACAAAGAAGACAATAGTAGAAACGTATTTGTAGCAGATTAGGTAAAAAAAGAATAAAAATGCACTGCTTTGAGAATGTGAGGAATCACGGATGGATTCTTCCGCTGCTGCTGCTGCTGCTGCTGCTGCTGCTGCTGCTGCTGCTGCTGCTGCTGCTGCTGCTGCTCCTGCTGCTGGAGCTGCAGCTGAGAAGGCAGATGAGAAGGCTGCTTCTGCTTGGGACATGGAGAATTTATGCCAAACAACTTTGCAGAACAGCATGAACTGTTATCTTTTGAACTATGCCTACATGAGACTGATTTAACCATGCAATAAATGACTTTTACAACAACCCAGCCTCTTTAGTCTTCCATGAAGACCCCATCAGCTCAACACTAATCAATATGTATTTGCAAACTGTTGTGATTATTGCTCAGGAATCATGGCATCAGCTGCAACTATGGCACCTCTGGAAAGCATCTCAGCCTTACAATAGATTTGCAGCACAGAAATGGTAGCAATCTGTCGTCCATTACTGTACTTCCCTTAGGTAATTGTGTTACAATACATAATATTAATATGTAATGCGACTTCTGTACATACAAACATTATAAAAAGTAAGCATTAACAATGCTTAAAATCAATGTTCTCTTTTCCACTTATCTTCTTTATTTTTTCTAGAATAGAAGCCTAAACTGCTGAAGTATTTGAAGGTCTTTCCCTTAGTGTTTTCACTAGGCTTTTTCCTCTGCTGGTTTTCTTGTTTGTTTTTTTTTTTTTTCATTTTTCGTCTCCATCATCTACAAGGGATACATCTATCAGCAGTATACTTAATACATATTCCTTTATATCTGGGGGCATAAAACTGAGATTTCTTCCTGGTGACTGGTCAAAAACTATCACAATATTGCATTCTGGTTATCTGTGGGGAAATCTGAGGTAGTGATATACAAATTCCTTTTACATAAAATATCTATATTCTATTTAGATAGACCCATATTTATCTGGTCTATCTGGTTTTGACTGTGCATGTGATGTATAGCCAGAATCATAAACAGACAGTACAAATGAAGTCCTGACTACAGTCAATAACTATCAATATGTTTCTAGAATGACTTAATTTCACCTGTCCAGACCTTTTGATCAATCTGAACACTTATTAATGCTCCAAGACAGCAATTTCTGATTTGTTTGCTCTGTCAACCGGCGTAAATGAATAAATTGTGTGAGACAAGTCACCTTCTCTTATATCCTTGCTCAGAAAAATTCCCACATCTGAATAGAAAAGTAGTTTCAAAATATTTTTCACTGCTTTTTTAAATGAAAAGACTAATTTTAGTTAAGGGACTATTGTAAAAGTTAACAAAGATGTGAAATGCATAAAAGTGACAAGAGAAAGCAGGACAGAAGGAAAAATGAGATGACACAAAGGTCAGTTGCGTCCTTCCTTCACTCATTCTTTGAGCTGTGATCTCATGCATGTAAACATGCATTATGTTCACTCCATTTTGCTGACAGAAAGCATAGCTGTTAAGATCTGATTACCAGAGAGAGATTTCCCTCCCGTAATTAAGGTGTAATAAGACCATATGCTGAAGTCAATAGTATGGATTTTATTTAGCAATAAATGTATGGTAGCCAGAGATAGAAAGAAATAGAAAAGTAGGGTAAGAAAGGGAGTGAGAGAAAGATTAAGTAGAAATACTAACACCCTCCTGTGGATGCAGATGATGTTTTGTTGGTCCTTTTCACCCTGGCTTCTCTGTGGTGGGTATCCTGACCTAGCTCAAAACTTCTCAACTTATACATTTTAGCAAACAAAGTAATTGAAGCACACTGGCTACACATTCTCTTGATCTACTGGTTAATTGCTTCCAAGTCAATTAGTCCTGTGGCCTGTCTTTCTCTCTTTTTAAAGTGAGTGGGCCTCCCATCTTTATTCTGGGGGCTAAGGCCACCTCTCTCTGGACCCATTCAGAGTCAACCTTCAGCATATCTCCTGAGGTGGCTTTCCTTGTGGATACATACTTGCCCTCCAGCCTTATTTGCTACACCCTGGATCTGAGATATTTGGATGATAGAACCAGTTTTATCTCATCTTAAGTTCCCATTAGGCAGCTTAACTCACAGTACAATTTCCCAGAATCCAGGAGGCATATTCTGAAGTGGGTGTGGGATTCAGTAGCACAGATGAGCATTTGCTTCTTTTCACATTTTGCTACAGTGGGAAAAACCTTTCAGAGATCTTAACAGTGTATGAGGTATTTTTCATCTTTAAGTATCTTACAATAGTGTCCCTCAGTTTGCAGGAAACCATTGTGTTGTCTTCATATACATTCTTTAGAGACCTTGGGTTGAGACCTATAACATCTGAATTGTCTTGGCAAGAATGCTGTGTGGCATCTAGTACCTTTGAAAAAAGTGTATCTAAACCTAGGGAAGACACCTAAGAGTCTGATTCTCCAATAAAATTTATTTATTTATTTCTCATTCACAGATTAAAAGGCTAGCAAATACTGTCCAAATCATTATTTTTTATCAATTAGAATTTAATAATCCTATGGCCTTCATTAAGAGAGGATGGCAAAAAGAAGCACTGCATTGTTAAGGTAAATGCAAGATTTTTGTGCTAGATAGTGTTGCCTATCATAATGTAAACATGCAACAGAGTTCGTCACAAAGTCTGCACAATAGATCATGTAATAAATTATGTAAATATATTGATTTATATGATTATTTACTGCAAAATACCGACATATCATTTCTTATACTGTGAGATCAAGGCCATGTCCTATTGTGATTTGCAAACCTACAATCATAAAAAGTACAGTCTCTCACCAAAATATTTACAGTCTAATTTACCTGTTTAGTTAAATATTTCAGATTTATTCTGTTTCAGTGAGATGTTTTACTGTCCCATTTAAACAATTGTTTAATCAATATGATTGATTGCTGTCAATAATGAATTATGTAACCCAGTCAAACTGAAAACTAGCTAAGGAATCTGAAATACTACTGCTTCTTTTTGGGCATGAACTGATTAAAGGAATTATGTTTCATCCTATTTTGTTTGAAAATACAAAAGTTCCAATATTTCCAAGAGAATCATGCATGCAATTATTAAAGTCAAAATAAGCATGAATCAAAGCCCAGAATACTAATGTGAATCGTTGTAGTTCCTTCCATAGGCATTGGACTTTGTCTCAAATAAATTAATTTAATTTGAGGATTTTTTTAGAAAATAGAGGGTTATCAAGAGGCTAAGCAGAGATAAAGTTCCATAAGTTTTTCTCTATGATTGGAAAAATGTGGAGGATCAAAGTGAGATTATTCTGCATAAGGTTAAATCACAGGTATGGTGACAGAGAATAGTAGGAACTGTCTAGAGATTGTCTGAAGGACTGACCAAGTCTCATAGATGTTAACTGCTCTGAMGGCATGGGGTAATTTGTGGAAGAAAATTGTGAACTACTGCCTGCCTTTCTGGGATCACATAGTATATGTGGTCTAATAATAAGTGAATTCAGAGAGCCATACTTGCTGATGTACAAAAAACCAACCAAACAAACATGACTATTATATGCTTTTGACAGYGTTTTATAAAAATATGAATCTTCTTATCTTATTAATGTCTAACGACATCATCTGTAAATTTGGGTGTTGTTAATAAAGCACTACATTTTTTTAATTCTCAGAAAGAAATCTTTCTGTGGAAACGCTCTTCAGAGGAAATTTATTGCATTTTACCACAGCTGCAAATTTTCTCCTCCAATACTATAAATTTCCTCTAAATGTTTAATGGTTTATAACTGCAATTATTCTTGTGTGCCAACATTAAACTTTTAAAAGTTTAATTTGGAGACTATTCGGAGAAACTAATCTTTTTTACAGCCTCATAAATAGTTCTTTGATGAAATGAACAGAGGCTCAGCATCTGCCTGAGGTGAATACAAATGACACTATATAGCATCTCACTTGCAAAAAGGGGGCAAATGCTTTGATGTCTCAAGTGATCAGCTAATACTAAGTGTAGCAGTAGATAGATAAACATGGTTCACTCAAGGTTTTATCACCATTTACTGTGAAAGACTTCAACTAGAGAGTCAAGTATGATGTAGAAAAGGAAAAGGTCAATACTCACACAACAGAGACACTGCACCACAGGATAAAAAACAATGCCAAGTCAGCAGCTGCATTTCAGACACAGCAAGTGTGTTTCAGCTAACTGATTGAAGTCATGGTTAATAAAATATTTATAACTAATGCACTATGTAGTGTGGAAATCTACATGGTTCTGACACCATACCCAGTTTCAGAAAAAAAAAAAAGGCTATTGCAGTTCATAAATTCTAACACCAAAAGGGTATAGAAAGGCAAAGATAAGGGAAGGGTGATTAAATTTGCAAAAATTTTTTTGGGATCCAACATTGGTTTCCCTGAGCAGACCTGACCCCAGTTGCTAAGTACAATCCAATGAAGGGTGCAGCTACTTGGAAGGACCATCACAGAATTATCATGCTGGCCAAGGTGACTTCCCATCACCCCTTCTCTATATTATTGCAAAGTGATGTGGACATGCTTCAATGTATGCAATGCTTTAGTGAAACTAACAGTATCTACAAGGTAGAACTTGGTATATTCAAGGAAATCTGGAGAATTTTATGTAGTTTTAAAAGTTCAGATGAATTATTCCCATTGCATTATATATACATACAAATTAATACAATTCCTAAGTGGTCCAGTTGTGTTAAATGTAGAACATGGCAATCACCTCTCAAGAAGCATTCATCACCTAATAATATTCAAGGAATATGAGAAACGAATAAATCTTAACATGTTTAGAATTCACTGGGATGAATAATAATATCAGAAATTATTACTGCTTGTTTAATATACTCTCAAATTTGAGACATAGTGCCAAAAGGCATGAAAAGTGCCAAGAGGCATGAGAAGCAGGTCTAAAATTTAATGACCTTGTATTTAGTCTGAATGTTAAAAGATTTGATGTGATCAAAGGTATTTGGTTTTCCTGAGGATAGACAGAAATGTCTGTGAGTGCTGCTTTCTGACATCTTCCTTGAAAAAAAGAGAAAATATTGGTCTAGGTAAAAGTATTTTTTTCTTGCATTTATCCTGATTGGTGAGTATTTTAGTGAGGGTAGTCTATTTAATAACTCAAATCTCTCCTTTTTATTTTTACCTGTGGACATTATGCCCAAATAATCAAATTTCACTCACTCATAAGACTTACAAGAAAGTAACAAGAAAATAATAATTTCTAACAAGAAATAGTTACAAATCAAAAAAACAGTCCACCAACAATTTATCCTATTCTTTTTCCAGATGGTTACAACAGATAAGAAAGGGAGAGCCATAACCAGAGCGCCAGATTATATCTTCCTTGACCACCATTCCTATTATGCTGCACAGGTATGTCTACTGGTGTCACAACAATTCAGAAGCAACTCTTAAATAATGACCTGAGACTGCTAGATCATGAATCTATTATGATTCACAGGTTCCTGTGTGAAAACAAGGAGCCAAAACACCACTCCACTGAAAGACACCCTTATTGCATATTAAGCTCCAATTATTTCATAATCACTCTGAGCAAATAAAGCATTTCCAGCACTCAGCTATGGAAGCAAAATGACGAATACAGTAATTTTTGTTAAGGGTAGCATCCTGTGAGAATTAATAATCCATAGAAGTAAGATGTACACTATTAGACAGAGGTAATTCACAAAAGGAATGAATATCACAACTTTTGCAAATAAATATTTGCAAACCTTTTAAAATCTGGCCTTGACATGTTGATAGTGAGTTTTTTTAATGATGTGTTAGACAGGTAGAAGGTTCAGAAAGAAAGAACAAGTGTGAGGAGAAAAAAGTCAGTGCTTAGGTTAGAAGTATTCTCTGTAAGTGCAAAGTATTTTGCCTCAATTTATTTTTTATTATTTATCATGGGAATAATAGCAGTAAGAGAATTGAATAAAAAGGAAAACACAGAAAAATAAATTTATTCCCTAAACAAACTACTAAATAATAATAATAAAAAAATCTATAATTCCTGCTAATCTTAATCCTTAACATGGGAACAACTGGGAGCAGTCATTTATTAACAGTCATTTAATTAGTCATCAGCTTCTCTATCTGAAGAAGCCTATCTTTTGTGGAGCCCCTTCTCTCTTTCATATTTTTGAAATTTTACTAACAGTGATAAACTACAGATGGTTCTCCAGCCTAATCCCTGCTATGTCATAGCTCAGGGCGTTTCAGTTAAAATACTTGGCTCTTGGTAAGAACAAGGGTGCCCTCAGAAAAAAAGGAGTGAGCAAAGAGGAAAGAATGGGAAAAATTGTCTTTGCATGACTGCTTATTTTCTTTCCCTCAGACAGAACAGGGCCTCTTTTTTCACCCAGCTTATACCTCTTGTTCACAGGGCAGCTACCACAAAAAGGAGTTAAATAATAAAAATAAAACAAAAATTAATTAAATCTCAAGAATTTTTGAATATGAGACTCCACCCTATCCTAGGTAAATTCCTTCTTTGTACATGTTCAATCTGTACAAAATAAATTTCTATCTCAGAAGCAATTTTTGCAGCCCTGATAGCAAACAAATCTGGCAACAAATCTTGCCACTCTGAAAAAAAAATGCTCATGGCCTAGCAATATATGTGATTGTATTAAAAGTTGTTCTCAAACCAGAAAAAGACAAGAAGTCTCACATTTACACTTTGGAGCACTAGATCGTGCCCCATCTCTAAAGTAGAATGGGAATGATAATTAAATCCTTATTCCCAGSGTGCTGGGCTCCAGCTGACAAAATAAACTGAAAACCAATACACCATAGCATCATAAATGCAAAGGAAATTGCAACCACAAAATAGCTTAATATTGAAAAACAGATTTCAAAGATGGAGAAGTAAATGCACAAGAATGCACACTCAGGCAGGAAAACAGGTATCTGAGGAGAGTGGCTTGGTTAGTGGGAAACTCATGACAGAGCTCTAACACAAAATGGCAGCATATGAGTGGTGAAAGGGAAAGGATTAAAGGAAAGAACTTAGCTTCATTTGACCTTTAACTTTCCTCATACCATCTCTGTGTGCCTGGATAGTATTTTTAAGTCTGGTGGGACAAGTTAAGGATAAAAACAGCTTTACCTCTACACTCCAACTGGATTGTACTCCACTGATCACAAGCCCCTGAGCTCTGACATTCAGCCAATTTTTGATCCACCTCATTGTCCATTCATCTAATTCACATTTCCTAAGCTCACCTCTGAAGATGTGGAGACAGTGCCAAAAGCCTTGCTGAAGTCAAGGTAGGCAACAACCATCATTCTTGACACATTCTGCCATGTCATGGTAGAAAGCTGTCAGATTGGTAAAGTATGACTTCCCTTTGGTGAATCCATGCTGACTACTCCCAAAAACTTTTCTTTTACAGGCTTGAGGCTGAAACACTAGCCTGTTTGCAGAGACAGGACCCAAAAACATCTATTATGCTGTATTTCTGTATTAATTTACCCCTCAGATCTCTGCTTAAAATCCCTTCCTCCTCTCATCCAGCCCAAAACAATCTTCTCATAAATGTTTTGTCTCCTTTCTCTTTTTGTCTTTATGACTCATCCATCTTCTTCCTCATTTAATACATACCTATGTCTATCCCTCCAATCTGATCAACAGAGCTGTTTTGAAAGCCTTTTTTATGTTGCTTCCTCACAGAAGAGTATTTTAGCATATTTGTCTAACTTATTATCTCTCCTTTTATCTCTTCAGAATATCTGTGTTTTCCGAGTTTCCAATATGTTCATTGATTTCTTACTGACATGTTTTTGGCTTTCTTTTGCATTTCACTTACTCAACACATTTGGTAAATTTGCGTAAAAATGTCGGTATAAAGGCACATTGTACATTTTCACTTTTTCAGCTTTCTGAAAACTGTAGTAAACCACTTGGATCCTGTAGCTAAATGTTGCCTTAAACAAGCTGTTTTCAAACTAAAAGAGAAACCACCATTAAGCAATAGATCCTGTGGAAGCAGGGTAATGTATTTTTGATGGCAGTCTCTTTATCATATTTTGAGCCATGACAGCGCACACACAGAATTCAGAACATTCACTCAGAAACTTTGTCCAGGCACACCCAAAACCATAGATACACAGACTAATGGCCTGGCCTTGCTGCCACCAGACTTCCAGAATCTTTTCGGAAAGAAAACTGTTGCATGTCCAGATGTCATCACAGAGGAGGTATTGGGCTGTTCACTGGAAGAGCCAGAATTTTATAAAGCCCAGGTTTTGATGGGATCCTTCAACAATGAACCTGGTTGCCCTGCTTCAGAGGTGGGTTGCAACAAAAACCATCTTAAATATATATGCACTGCTTCCTCAGATAAAAGTTTTTGTGGCCTGATAATATCCTAAAGATACTACAGAGGGAGCAAATTTTTAAATACGTAACATGCCTTAAAACACGAAAAAAAGAGGGCAAAAAGGATCTTTTTAGACCACAAATATTGCACAGAATATATTCTTTGAGCAGTCCAAAAATAGTGTAGTAGTTGGGACTGGATTTTTAAAAGTAAGGTTTTCCATTGTTCTTCCATTTTCCTATAAACACACTGAAATAGAAAATAGAGCCTGAATCTTTAGTTGATAAACTACACCACTTTTTTAAGCCATGCCTGTTGAACACTGCATGCCTGTTGAACACTTCACTATAGTGAATGTATAAATACATATTATCACACTGTTTTGAAGACACAAAGAAGAACACTGATAAATGTATTTGTACTTTTCAGAAAATAAGCAGCTTGATTGTCTTGAAGGAATTCCAGATGTCCAAAATATGGGTTGAAATATAAGATGAGGATTTAACCTATGTCTGTATCCTCATCCCTCCTCTTTTAATGAAGGTACTGTGCATCAGCACATCAATAGCACAGTCGATCAGTGGCTTCCTAAAGCTAGCAGGCTGGATAATTATCCTGCCTAAGATAGCCTCCCTTTCAAGGCCTAGTGTTCTTCCACTATTTGCCACACTGGGTTTACTTTTCTGTTAGTTCCATTTTCACTGAAGTGAGTGAATATAATCCAAATATAAGTGCTTGCAAGTCTGAAATGAATGCTATTTTCAACTCCTCCACTTGTCCTTCTGCTCTTACTCTGGTAGGATACATAGAACAGTATGTGATCTTACATACCATATGCTCTGAAATAGCAAGGCAGCTTATATGTGGCAAGAAGTCCTCCTCGCCTTGCGGCATTTCAGAGTGCTGTGCTGAGCAAAAAAGAGCCTGCTTTTTTCTTTTTTCACGTTCTTGAAATTGAATTACACACTTCTGATAGCATTTAAACCCCAGAAATTAAAGAAACAACTTTTCTTGTTTCTCCAGATTCCATCCTCCCTCCTACTCCACAAATTTGGTACACATTAACAGATTTCCTGGTGCATGTGGATACAGACAGACACACCAAACAGTTTTGGTGAGTGCAATCTTTGTGCATAACATACAATGCTTATTGTTGGTATTTTGGAGTGTAGCTTGAAAAACATCTAAATTTGGGCCAATTTAGAACATAAAAAACCACATTACATCATTGTTAATTCTAACGGAGAAAGTCTAATTCTGGAGCATCTTTCTTTCTTAATTCACTGGAGAGGTGTCCCGAAGTGTCTTTTACCTGTAGAAATAAAAGAAAGGTTTAGTATTCCCTGATCCACCATAGAATGAGACCAAGTCAATGTAATATGACTTCGTATATTTTAACACTTGGAAAGTTGTCTTTGGTCTTGCAGAACGGAATATTGGTGGTGCAGCTGCAAGAAATTTATCTTCTACTCTTACAAGGCCAAATGGGAAATGTTTAGTCACTATCTTCAAATAACAGGGAACATAGTGTTTTCTTACCAGGACTAGAAGAGAGATAAGACCAACATCTGTGTACAGTCAGTATTTGGGTTGGGCTCGGGCTTTGTAAATTAAAAAGATAGAACAGTGTAGATGTCTACACCTTCAGGAAGTAGTCTTCAAGAGAGGTTGCTTAGCTGAGGACAGATTTATTAAACCCAGTCATCAGCATTGTGCTTCTTTTCCACAACATTGATAGTCATAAATGATATATAAGGCAGTTGTAAGAATGGAAAGTCACTGAGTACTTTCTTGGAGTCTCATGTTTCTATACTTTGTGTTTCTGGCTAAAATTAATTTTGCAGGAATTGGTTTTAGTATTCAAGTAATTAATCCACTTTTTTGTGAAGTCAGGTAGGTGCCACATAGTTAAGACTCTATTCTTGCAAAATTTTAAAGAAGGCACGTCTGCACAGAGTATGTGAGACTGAAAGGCTGTTGATTTATGTGCACTTCCTATTCAAGCTTGATTGAAGGGGTTGCAAATTCACCTCAAGTGAAGTAGCATTGTGTTTTGGGTTTTTTAGTGATGTCAATAAAGTAGAAAGAATGTTTCTGCTTCCTGTCAGACTTAATACAGTTTGAGGCTTTGGAAGATCCATTTGGGATAAGTCTTTTCCAGAAAAGATTAAATCTTCCCCAAATATGGGGAAGTTCGGTACATTATTTAATTGCTCTGGGTATCAGTTTCGCTATTGGTCTGGTTTTTTCTAAGCTTTTCATAACATTTTATCTTCTGAAATGTCTGAAGGTAACCACAGACAGCCAAGCTGGGAAGCCAAGATAGAGAATTTTTTCCATATTTCATGATTTAAATAAGTGCATATATGACGTGATCTCACTAGATGTTCCTACTTCACTGACCTGTTCCCTTCTCTTGTTTGTTATTTTTGGTACTCTGGTTTAAATTAAATAGTAATGCAACAAGTGGATGTGTGCACGGGAAGAAAGTTCTCTAAGGGTTCTCATATAACAGCTCTTTATCTGTTGAATCTTAGAAGACTTTGGTATCTTGTTGGCTTTTCTGAAATTTCCCCCAAGTTTCCAAAGATTATCAAGCCACAGTGTGTTTATATATTTATGAGATGTATATATATAGATAGAGATGATACAGATATAGATATATTTACCCAACTAAACTCTGTTGGTTTTAGTGACTATTCCAGTGAACACAAAGGTGATAACAGTGACATTGACCGACATCATCTAGCAGTGCATGCTATGTTTAGGAGAGGGTGAAAACTCAATAAAAAATACACTGAATTATAAAGTTAGTATTATGAGGTTATATTTAACATTAATTAGGTAGTCTATAGTAGATTGTGAAACTTAACATGGCTACTCAGAATTACTAAATTTTTGAAAAACCTTTATTGAACAAGACCTTTTTTTAGCGTACTCACTATCGTGAACTTTTAGCCAATGTCTTTCTTTTCCTAGAAAGGACCAGGATTCATGTGCTTCTCTCATTCTGAAATTTCCTTCTGTCTTTCTCTCTCTCTATTTATTTATTTTTATTTTATTTTCAAGTAATTTAAAACAGCTAAGTCTTGAAAATTCCCCAAGTATTGATAATTCTCTCATCAGTGAGGCAGACCCAGTAGTCTAAAGTGAAATTTTCAACATAATTACTTTAATTTAATCTTACATTTATTGTTTTTGGAAGGAGTCAAATCATACATTCAGCAATGAAATCACCACTGAACTTTGGAAACTATGGAAATTTTTATTTATCATTTCCTTAAAGGCATTTTGCTGATTTTTTTCCTTTTTCTAATTGACTATAACTACTGGTGCAGTCCCCTTTCTCTTAATAGTTTTTCTATAAATAAAATTAACTGGGGAAAAAAAAAAGTATTCCCTTCTCAGAAGAATCTTTTGAAATGTAAGACTCATATATGAATGTAAACTATATAATTCCAGCGGGCCTGCAAGTTCCAGTGGGACTCACACCTTAAGGTAGAGCAAAGTTTCTGAGTCAGTTCTGAGTTCTGTTAATAAGTGTTTAAGTGCATAGAGTTCAATACAACCAGGAGCTGAGAATCTTATGGATACCACCTGAACAAAAAAGAGCAGAGGATGAAAATCTCAGGTCCTAAGGAAGAGAGTTTAAGGATAATACGTAACCCACTGTTACATTAGGCAGGCATTTTGTTTTACTCCAGTTGAAGCTTGGTGCATCTATAGAGTGGAATTATATCAACACATGAAAAAATAGAGTACAGCTCTGCTGTATTCCTGAAATTTAGTATAAAAATATGAAAGTACACATGCTACATCAAATAGCAAGTACAGTTATTTCAGTTTTATTTGTTACCTAAAAGTCTGCAAAATTCTGCAACTATTCTGGATGTTCTAAGAGCACAACTTTCAACAAAGACAAAAAGTGAGAAGGAAGCACTCCTCACTGATTCTGAAGTCATAGTTCATATTACTACAGCATGAAGTTACTACCGCAACAGAGAGTGTATATTTTTGAAGAAACATTTATGTAATTTTTGACAAAAATTTGTTTATTTAGCAGTTTCTCAAGGAAACTGTTACTTCTAAACCAAATGGAAATGTTAGTACTTTGCATCCTTCACTAAGACTTAAACCATTCAGAAATGCACATTTTCTTTCTCAATTAGTAGAAGAATGTATGGAAAAAATACTATGAATTCACAAACTTGCAGTGGAGATGGTGTTCAGTTTCAATTAGGAAAGTAATTTAATTTCTTATTTTCCATGGTCTATCATATCTTTCAACAGGATGACAGATTCTGTTGTGTCAGTGGCATTCCAATTAAAACTTCTTCAGTCTTGTAAGACACTGCAGTATGATGGTAACAAGAATTATATAATGTGACAACTCATAAATATGCATTTCATATCAATTGAGGCAATTTTTTTTCTGAGACTTTAATTAATCTCCCTCTCCCTGCACCTAGTGATATTCTTCAAACCATCTCTAACCCTATGCCAATATATCCTTCACACCTTTTTTCTTTCTTTTTTTTTTCCTTTTTCTCTTCTTTCAGTCATCTGCCAACCAGCACTCCTGGGTCCTTTTCCACTGGGCCACTTTCCAGCCACTCCTTTCCCAGCCTGGAGCACTGCATGGGATTTATTCAAGTGCGGGACCTGGCACCTGGCTTTGTTGAACCTCAAACATTTGGCCTCAAGCCACTAATCCAGCCTGTCCAGATCCCTCTGCAGAGCCTTCCTGCCCTCCAGCATGTCAAGACTCCCACCCAACTAGGTGCCATCTATGAATTTGCAGAGAAGGAAAGATTTTTCTCTCTAAAATGGGGGGACATGGATATTATGGGTATATCACTCAGTGGATAAGGAATTGGCTGGATGGTTACAGTCAATAGCTCCATGTCCAAGTGGAGAACAGGGATGAGTGGTGTCCCTCAGAGGTTCATCAGTGCTATTTAACCTCTGTGTCCAGGACATGACAGTGGGATTGAGCACTTCATCAGTAAATTCATAGATGACACCAAGCTGGGTAGTGCAGCTGATACACCAGAGGAACAGGATGCCATCCAGGGGGAAATTGAAAGGATTTTTGGCTGGAAATTGTGTGAATCTCAAGTTCAACAAGACCAAGTGAGTCCTGCACGAGTCAGGGCAATCCCAGACATGGATGTAGGCTGGGTGGGTTATGAGTGATCCTCAGTGGATTAAGAGAATCCCTGTAGAGAAGGACTTGGGGGTAATGCTGGATGAAAAACTTAATGTGAGACAGCAATGTGCATTCACAGCCCAGAAAGCCAAAAGTGTCCTGGGCTGCATCCAAAGCATCGTGGGCAGCAGGGGAGGGAGGAGATTCTGCGCCCCTGCTCTGCTCTGGTGAGACCCCACCAGGAGCCCTGCATACAGCTCTGGGGTCTTTAAACACTGGTGTCTGGTGTCTCCAGCACAAGAAAGACATAGACCTGCTCAAGCAAGACTGAAGGAGGATCATAAGGATGATCAGTGCACTGGAGCACCTCCCATATGAGGAGCTTAGAGAAAACAAGGCACAGGGAGGTCTTATAGTAGCCTTACAGTAAAGAGGGCCTACCACACAGATGAGGAGGGACTCTTTATCACAAGGAATGTAGCATTAGGATAAGTATAACAGTTTTAAACTGGAAGAGGGAAGATTAACTGCCATAATGGTGTGTTTTCTTAATAAGACCATTTTCATCATAATGAGTTTATAGAAGGATGCAAGAAAGCATCAACAACTAAACCAATAAAAAATCAACTACTTGGAAGTCCTAAGGCAAAGAAGCCATGAAAATATTAAATGATCACAGTGTTTTCTCTAGAGTCTAAAAAACAGCCTCAAGCTGGCAAATTTCATACTACAATTAGAAATTGTTTACACAGCTCTATTTGAAGCTAAATTATATTTAACTTGAAAATGAAATTAACTGAATATGTAGGCAACTCCATTCAGCTTTTCTAGATAATACTTTTAGGATTATTTGGGATATTTCCTTTCCTTAAAAGGGTAACAGAGAATTTCCAGCAGTTCAAAAGCCAGAACTTTTACAAGAAATTCACATCCAAACTGCAGCACATAAAAAAAAAAAATTTGCCATTGGTTTTGATCTCAATGTTTCAAATTCAGCAAAGTCAAAAAATCTCTGTTCAAATGCCTTTGCAACAAAATTTTAGTCTATTTCAACATGCACTTAGATGCTTTAATGAACCTCAGATTACAAAACCTGAAAAAAATTATGCAAAACAATCCCTGTCATGATGACTAGCAAATTCTGGCAATAGAAGCCCTCATTCAAAGAAAGTAAAAGTAATTTATCTTGCCATTGGATTCTGCATTTATGTTCCTGTCCTCTACAAATTTTTATTAGAAATACAGGGATGTTGCCAAGAATTTTTATATGAAAGATTGCAGAAAGCTAAGGCATAAGTTTGTGTTGGTGTGGTTTTTGTTGTTGGTTTGGTTTTTGGTGGTTTTCTTTTGTTTTGTTTTGTTGTTTTCCTGAGGTTTTTCCTTGGTGGCTTGTTTGTTTGTTTGTTTTTTGGTGTGGGGTTTTCTTTCTAGTCTTTTAGAGCCAAGTTTTGGACTAAAACTGAATTTCAGTAAGAATGATGAAATTTTAACTTCCCTGTCCTTACAATCAATGTAATAAAGTGATACAAAGTAACATGTTGTAGTTTGGTTTTTTCTCCTTCCTCATAAAAAACACTGAAAAGGAAACTTCCACTAAAATGTTTAAATGTTTGATAAGCACTTTTCACATGGCTCTAATTATCACTGGTCTTAGGAGGAGCTGATTTTTTACATAAAGGAGTTATTGCTTTGATGTGTTGAGCTGGCATCACAGAGGATTTTACATTCATTCTTCATGGAATGGTCTCACATTTATAATGAATACAAGATTAAATCTAACCTTTAATCTCTTTAGCAAAATTTGTGATTCTGGATAAAACTTATTGTGAATGAAATACAACAAAGTTGGCAATGAGAAAAATCTCATCAAGAGAAAACAATTTTCAGTTAAATGCGATGTCTTTTTAACATTAATGCTTATGAATTTCTCATTGTTGTGTTGCTTATTTTGTTCTCCTCTTCCACACACCTTGTCCATGTTTCACACAGTGTTAAAGATTCCCCTATAACTTAAGGCACAATTAACTTTAAAAAATCAGTAATAGCAGAGAAATTAACCTATGTGAAGAAATTTGAAATGTGTTAATTCAACAAAATAATCACAAGGTGAAAATAAACTCACTGTTCTTCAGTTCAGGAACTTCAGACAAAATAAAAAAACCTTCAGCAATTAAAAAAATAATAAAAGCACATGTTCCATGATCCTTTTGTAACCTCAGCCACTATGAGAAATTCAGCACAAATAAAATGTGATCAAGCCTGCAAAGAGATAGTTACAGTCTGCTACTGTCATGTGTTCAGTGCAGCAAAGTATAATTTCATCAAGTTATGATTTCCACTAATGTAAGTCATCTGATCACCTGTGATGAATACAGCCACATAAATGCACTAATTAAAAATAAACTTAGTTTGAAAAACATTTTAGTTGACAAAAATAGCTTGAGCAAATGAATGGGATACTTATCTCTGTAGGTCAACAATTTGGATGCTTTGCCTCAATGTAATGAAGTTACAGTGCTTTGCATCAGCTGAGGACCTTGACTGCAGTGTTAGGTGGGAGTTGAACCATACTTCCCAGAATCCAAGCACATAGGGAAAAACAATTTCTGGTAAAAATAATTCAGATGTCTAACAGGTTTAAAATATATCTAAATTAGGGTTTTCTGTTATGGTACCAGAGTTTTATGTCTGAAGAAGCTCATAAACAAGGAAAATGCTTATAACTAAGTTTCATTGTCTTGGCATGAAAAACCCAGATTATCACCTGTTCAAGATGTCTAAACCGGCTTAAAATATTTTCCTGGCTCAGACCAATTTTAACTGGTATCCTTCTGTGTTATTTCTTGGGCAGTGATGTCTCCTAGCATAAACCTCACAAACAGATAATGTACTCTATGACTTGAATTAAATACTATGTAAAAAAAATTTAGTTTTTCTGAGAATTTCTTGCCTTTACCTTTGCCTACCTGTTAAAATTCCTGTTTATACATTTTACCTTTGTAATTATTTTGGCCTTCTGTTTCCTCTAATACTTAAGAAGCAATTATCCAACTGTGCTGTCAGCATACATGTGCATGCGTATGTGTGCATGCATGTGTTTGTGTTTCTCTGTAGCCAGTGTAACTAAGACAGGTAAATCCCCCCTGAGAGAACAAAGACTGGAGCTCAACACAGAAGCACAAAACAAAAATCCATTTGCTTTAAATCATAGACAACCCCTTGCTAGAAGTGCAGTACCTAGCAGGTTGTGATTATTAAGGTCCACAAGTAATGAAAATCTGTTACCACAGTCATACACAGAAGAAACCAGCAACATCTTTCCATCACATACCACACTCTTACCCTCCTGTACAGAACAGATGTGCTTCTTCATCCCTACTCACTGTGACCAGTCCAGATTTCCCATGAAGGTGTCCTGGCAAATGTATTTTCTTTGGTCTCTCAAGTCTAAGGATTACTTTTTTCACAGACGTCTTTAAAGTGTATGCAGAATGAACAGTTAATACACAAAATATGCAATCATTTTGGTTTACATTCGCTCTTTGGATAGACAAGAGTCCACTTAATTTCTAATCTCCGTTTTGTTCACTCAATTTCTAATCCCTGTTTTGAAATGGGCTCTGACACTCAGACTCCTTGTTTGTCATTTTTAGAAATCCTTTGAAAAGTCTGAGTTACCATTACAGCAGCGCAACCCCAAGGAACACTTTCAATTCAAGATATTGCCTCAGATATTGTGGTTTTTCATGCAAAATACAATATGCTGGAATAAAAAAAAAAAATGCCTTTTAAGGCAAACAAAAGTAATAAAGACATTGCTACATATTTATCTCTTCAGTCCCTTTCTAAATGGACACAGAAATGGTGTACTCCTGTGAGTGTGGATACTTAATACATAAACACTATTTTTTTTATCTTCTAATCCCATGTAGAGTGTTCTTCACATTGCAGAGACTGGCTGAATCAATAGTGCATTACCGGAGCAGTACTGCTAGCAAAGATTATCTTTCTTACTAGGCCCTGTTGTCATTGTTACTAAGAAATTTTGAAAGGCTGTGGTGAACAGCAGGAGCTGAATACAGCTCAAAGCTACTAGTACAGGGAAGATAATTGTCCCAAGATTTAACCTCATCTTTGAATACCTGCAAGACCTGATATATAAATAAAGCCCTACTATCTGGAATTTCTTTTTTTCACTTGGCCTTTCCACTTAAAGTTTCACCCCTTACTAGTGTAATAGGAGCATGTAGAGGTGCATAACTCTTCCAGCTCTATGCAAACCACTGCATAGAAAGTGTGTGAAGAGACTACTATCATGGAAGACTCAAATTTTCAAGGGAAAACTGGGGAATTTCCACTATGCTCAAGCAAACTTAAACAAATGAAATCATTGCCTAACAAATGTTTGAATAGCATATAAATTAAACTATGAAAGACTCTAGTCACTCATTTTAATTGCTAAAATACATCAAGGGAGTTAAATAAATGAAGAAGCACCCTTGGAATTATGATAATATCTCTCATGGGCAATACTTGTAGCTAAGAATACAACCGCAATTGCTCTTAAACCTCTCAGAGGAACAAAGGTCAGATAGACACACAACAAATAAACTAATTTTGTGTACATAAGATCTTAAACACAGCATAGGTATGTACTGCCTTAAATGGGCAAAACTCCCTGTAGTATAAACCTCCATTTTACATTTCCTTTCAGCTGGAGCAGAAGGCTGCAGTTTTCAAACGCTGGTCTAATGATAGTCTAAGAAACATTAATTTTTTTTATTATTTGATGGATATCTCCAGTGGCAAAATCCAACTGATTCTATTATTACTAGCTAAAAAAGCTGCTGTGTAAACCTTTTTTTCTTTATAGCCATCCAGCTCCAGATTAAGATAAAAGGTAGTAGAAAGGTAATGAGTAATGAAACCCCTTCAAAAGATACAAGAAACATAAAATGCAAAAACACAGTAGTGGAGATTAAACAGAAATTTCTAGAAATAGTTAACATAACACAGGACATTTATTGCACAAGGCCAAACAGAGACAGGATCTATAAAAAGAACATTACTATTACTTTAAAGACTCTGCACAACATTGGATAAGATTAATACTTATAATAGGATCCCTTTGAAAAGAAAGCGTGACATAGATCTGAGGGTTCAGCCACAAAGGAAAAACAATCAGCTGTTATATTCAGTGTGGGTGATTAAACCTGGGTGGAAGAAGATCACCCTTGGTTATGCATTAGGAAGAGCCTCCAATTTCAGTAAAAGTGTCAGTCACTCATCCCAAGACATAATTCAGCCAAATAAGAATTCCCAGCCTGTGTTCTCTTATATATATATATATTTTTTTTAAATATGAGTATGGTGTCCACATATAAAGAGGTATGACTGTAGGGACAAATGTGTAAGTAAATATGCATCAGTCTGTAAAGTACTATCATATTCTGTAGCATAATTGCTGAAATCCMTACAAAAACAACAGTGTTTTTTTACATTTAAAAGCAAATGCTAAGATCACAAGGAAAACTTACTGTCAACTGACTTGTGAAGGAATGATATTCATTACAAACAAGGGAGAAAAATTATAAATTATAAAGCTTGGATATCACACATTTGCAAAGCATTGCAATTCTGTCGTACCATTTACGACAGTACGTAATCTGAATCATGATGTCCACATCTGCTTTATGAGTTTCAGAGCCTATTTTGTCTGATTGCTTTTCTATTCCTTACATCAGCTCTCCTAGCAGGAATGGTTAAGAGCTCCAGCAGCTCTCAAGGCATTGTCTGAATGGCAGCCTTAAACTTATGCTTAAGAAAGCTTAAGCTGAATTTACCAAAAATCCCATATACATGTATTTTACTTCTCCATAAGCAAGATATCATAACAGGTTTTTTCAATTACCTTTGCATTTATGGAGACTCAGAGAAGGTACCTGCTGCTTAACTTCAGGAATGCTGTATGGTGTAAGGGAATAATGGATTAAACATAACAGCAAGGCCCATACATTCCAGGAATGGCAAGATGTGTGAACTGGGAAAGTGTTTGGATACATGGTATGGCTGTGACACGGATGTGTCACTCAGGGCCCGTCCACAGTGCACAGGAGTACCTGACAAGATAAACATACTTTTACGAAAAGACTGGTATGCTTGGTGTTTATACAATTCCCAGGGTTGTGTCACTGTTCCAGAGCCCCATTATGTGGAGGACACCACCTGTCTAACCCATGTGGGAGTGCAGAATATTTACAGGATGAGCTACAGGAGCAAGACAGGAAAACAGTACAAGAGTGGAGAAAGCCTCTACAGAACTGCAGTGGGGTGTGACAGAGAGAAGCTCCAGGCACTAAGTGGATCTGGTTGCTGTGTTGGTCACGCCTACTCCAAGACATGCTCTTACCCTACAACCCTTGCTAAAGATGTCTGGTCAGGACTGGGAAACTCTTCATCTCTTCCCAAATCTGCTTCAGATTCACTGTGAAACAGTTGGAGGTCCTCTCATCAATCTGTGCATCAGGTTCATATCCACACTTTAGAGATCAACTTTCCATAATGCACAGAGACATTACAAAGGAAAACTCATGAGTATTTCTGAGACCATCAAATACTGCAATTATGAATTTTCTAGTAATCAAAATACAAGACTGGGGTTTCCATCTGCAGACTCAGTTGAGTATAAGAGCTGTGATGCACCTGATCTAGGTAACTGCTAAGAAAATGTTTGAAAGCATCCAAGGCCTTGAAGAGTGTATCTCTATTGTTTATATGCTTTTTTGATTTTTGCATACAATGGCTTTCAAGTTTAATCTTACACTGGATAATATGGGATTGATTTATAGCGTTGAAACAAAATTTTCACTGTTTCTGAGATATTGCCTCATCTCATGCTTTTCCGTCTCTCAGAGGAATATTTGCTTTTGTCAGGAGTCAAAACAGAAAGACAAAAAATGAGGAGACATTTTATCATAGAAGGTACATCAGAAGAGATTACTTGCACAACACGGGAGCCACCAGGTTAAGAGATTGGAATTTTCAGCCCCTCATCACCAGAAGAACCTTCAGCAGAATGGCAAGTGGTTATCATGCATCCTGCGTGAATTAAATGGCTTTACGCATCGACACTATGTAGGCCAGTTGGGAAGGCTTAAATTTGGGACCAAAGCTAAAAGCCATAAGGTAAAAGTGACAGTAAGCAACTCAAATTCTCCTGTGAACTTTATGCTATCCTTAATTACCACTGAGATATGGGTAACGAATTATCTGTCCCACTTCAATGTCTCAGAAAAATACGGATCAAGTGTAACACCTCTCTTCTGGAACTCTCCTTCATCCTTTCCTAGTCAATCTTCACCTCTTACGTTGGAGACACTATTCTAATTTTCTTTTTCAATATGCAGTTGCATCAAATGCAAGACAAGTATTGAACTTAAGTATTATGTAGGTAGATTACCTCTTAGGTAAAGTGGGTTCTGTATCTGGACTCAACGGGGAATCCTGCACTGGAAGATGCAGTAAAGTTTCATGTTGTTGTTGTAAGCTATGACAAACTTTAGTACTAAAAACTAGTAACTATAAAAAGAAACTATGTAAAATTGTACTAGTTTTAAGTAGTTTCTTATTGTAGTTACTGCTTGTTTACTCAAGATCTCCCTTTCAAACCCCTCTTAGTGAGAAATACCAACAATCTGGGCCCCAGACTATTTGTCTAATTTGTATATTAGTTCCCTACCCTGAAATGTGGAGCTGTTCAACAGAAAAAGCATTCAATGTGTTCTGTCACTGGCTTGGTTTTATGAAACAAATTGAAGATAATTTGAAAATTAAACTTTGACCCTCACTTCTCACACTCTGTCTTCTCTTTTTCTACTGAATGGAAATGGGTGCAAATTGAAACTTTATTTTAAAACTCCAAATACTACATTTGAAATGCATAGATATCTCAGAATACTTTTTGTGTTAGGTCTTAACTAGATTTTCGCTTGTCTTTGGTGATGTCAAGCCAAGCTGTATACAATATCCTGTGGAAAAATTCTCATGTAGAAAGACAAAATTTTTGCACTCAGTCATCATTTATTAAAACCTTTTCTGAAACAAGTATAGAAACTTCACATCTACTACAACGCTTGTCACCTTATCATTTAATGATATGGATAATACAATTCATAATATGTCACTGATGTATTTCAGGATGAAAACCCATAACATCAGACCCCTATGCTTTCATGTGGTTTAGATTTTTTAAGAGGAAGAGGAAAAAAAAGAGAAGGCAAGGGGAAAAAAGGAAACTACCAGAAGTCACTCTCAGGGAAAAATAGGAGTTTTTATGATTTTTCTCCTTTTTTAATTTATATTTTTAAATCCTAGTGGGGGGTTGATCCTTTTGCACTGGAAAAATACTAACCTGAAAATAACTCACTGCAGTATTCTCCTATTTATATTCAGAAGGAGTTCACGCACAGGAAAAAATTGCTTATGAAATCTGAATGTGTTTTCCTAAGCTTTGGATAAATTAAAAATATAGTCAAAGCAAACACGCTCTGGAGACATAATTTCCAATGACTTGCAGTCTTCTGATATCTGGTGATTCAAGCCTGGAACATGGAGAAGAGGAAGGGAGAAAGTGACAAGGTTAAACACCCAGAACTTAAATCTTATTTGTTAAACTGAACTGAACGAACCAATATATTATACAAGCATTTTATGGTTTTTTATGTGTAAACTAAAAACAATAGGGATTATTTCTCCTACCTAAGACAGAAATCAATCAATTGCAGACAGCTTAGTGCAAAGGCAAGGAAGGTACTTCAGAAAGAGTTTGAGTCAGATGGCTTTATGGTGGTACAACCTCCAAATAACAAACTGTAGTTTATCTATTGTTGTCAGACATGGACACAATGCAGGCAAATCTCCTCAATTAGTAAATCGACTCTTCTTCATGATGTTCTTACCAAACCACGCACTAATACTTATCACCTATTATGTCACCAAAGTCTGTTTCCCAGCAACAAGTAATACTTGCCTCCAGAATAGTAGCTCTACATCTGCTGATAAAGATTATACTCCTCTGACAGATGGAATTTTTGTAAGAAAATTAATTTTCTCCCTCTTTACACTATTCATGAGCCCTTCCTTTGTCCTAAGTAGGCATTCATTGGGCATTTTGTCCTAAGCAGGCATTTATTGGGCATCAAAGACAAAACTGCAAATGAGCCAGAGAACACCAGAAATTGGATCCTGCAGATTTTGTCCATGGCATCTGTAAAGTCTAATTGAAGACCACAGAAATAGTTAAGGCAGCATATAGGTAAAAATACAGGTGTCTGTAGATTTTACCCTTCTTCCCTGCACCCTGTATTTGTCTGTCCCCAAACACAGTGAAAAAACTTAATGGAATGGTCAGAGAAAATACAACAGTTTCACTGCTTTGTTGGGCTTTTTTTTACTATTCATTAAGATAAAAGAAACACTTTCTTTAAAATTTGTCTTTATCTAAATCAAGTGTGAATCAAATCTCCACACATTAAGTCAACTGTGAAGACCATTAAACCTCTGTGTCTGTTTTTAGGTACAGTAAAGGAAAACAGAGCTCTCCAAGCAGAAGAACATAAAGCAATTACTCCAAATCATTTTATACATATGCAATTCAGAATTCAGCTCTATTAATCTTCACTTTCAAAAGTCACAATAACATGCAAAACACAGTACTTCTTTATAAACAATGCTGTTAAGCTATCAACACATTTTCAGTCTCAGAAGACAAACCAGAGAAGAGACAATGTTCTTCAGCTAAAAACTTTTGGATGCAGTATTTATTCTAGTATAGCATAAGATGACAAAGCAAGCTTTTTTCTAAATCAAGTTTTTCCTAAAAACATATGGCTTTGAATGTGGAACATTTGAAAGAAAAACCTGAGAGTGACATAGGAAAAATGCACGTTAAATATGCTACACATATTTAACTGAAACCGAATGCCAAAACTTTTGTAAGCACTGCTTTATAACCAGACACCCATGGCCAGATGCAAAAACTAATAATAAGAGCATCTATCAGTGTATAGAAAGTAATAAGAAAATCTAGGCCAAAATTTGCAGTGGCCATGGCAGGAATTTCAGGCTAGAATTTCATTAGAAGCCATTAGTTTGCTGCAGGTCTTAGCAGTAATCTAAGTTTGAAGTACCTCTATTAATTGCCAAATTTGCCAGTGGATCATCTAGCTATCATTCCCTCTCACATGCAAACTTAGTAAGGGTGTGATTATCAAGCTTCCATGAAAGAGCTCAAAAGGGGAAAATAAGCAGAAGTGATAAAAGAAAAAGCCTTTTTTTACTCTAGATACAGAATAAGTGGGTACTGTTATGTGCCACCTTTTTTTTTTTTTGTGTTGACATTTCCCACCTTTTTTTTTTTTTTTTTTTTTTTTTTTTTTTTTTTTTTTTTTTTTTTGCATCTATACAGATATTTTACTAAATAACTTTTGATACATATTTCCAGTAGATTTTAGGTCCTCTCATATGTTTCAGAAAAAAAAATAAAATCTGTCAGAATTATAAAAATGTGTTTGAATTAAGCTTCCAAACTGTATTACAGCTACTTTCATTGTCACTGAAACTAGGACCTGCTGCAGGGTCCAGTGACCAGAAGATGCAGGAAGTTCCCTATCTTAAATTCTTGTAAGAATTAAAGTTAAAAATGAGCATCCTCGGGCTTCTGTATACTATAGACTTTGAAGAAGAACTAGATCAAAGAGGGAAAAAAACCCAAGGGAAAAGAAAATAACAACAAACAACACCTACGAGAATAACTTTCTCACTTCACAGTAAAAAACAAAAATCAACATGTAACTATCCATTAAAGAACAGCTAACTGAGTGATAGTGGCTTGCATGCAAGCATAGTTTACAGAGGAACAGCACCCACGTTGCTAATTTGCCTTGTGAATGCTTATCATTAGGAGTTGATTTGAGATTTTCTGCCTGGGTGCATTCTGTAGTTGTTTCTAATAAATGAACAGATTTTGAATTAATGTCTCTGAGACTGAAAAGCACCCAAGGGAATCTTCTGACCTAGCAATGCTAAAACCAAAGCCATGAAAATGTGTGAATAACAGAACATGCACACAGCTGGTGGCCAGTCACTGAGAGTGTCCCCAGGGATCAGTGTTGAGCCCAGTCGTGTTTAACATCTTTATTGATGAACTGGATGATGGGATCAAGTCTACCATTAGCAAATTTGCAGGTGCCACCAAGTTGGGGAGGAGTGTCAATCTACCAAAAGGTAAGAGGGCTCTGCAGAGAGACCTGGACTGGCTGGATAGATGGTTCAAATCCAACAATATGAGGTGTAAGAAGGCCTGGATCCTGTACTTTGGCCACAATAATCCCCTGCAGGTGGGACAGAGTGGCTGGACCGTGCCCAGGCAGAAAGGGACCTGGGAGTACTGGTGACAGCAGCTGAACATGAGCCAGCAGTGTGCCCTGGTGGCCAAGAAGGCCAATGGCATCCTGGCCTAGATCAGGAATAGTGTGTCCAGCAGGAGCAGGGAGGTCATTCTTCCCCTGCACTCAGCACTGGTAAGGCTGCAACTTGAGTACTCTGCGTCCAGAAGAAAATTACTTACCATCCAGTAAGTAATGCCTTCAGCAGGCTATTGCTGGATAAAGTTCAATTCTTTTGAAAATCTGCTTATTTGCCTTTCTTGTTTTCTCTTTGAGCACATTTTTCTCTTTGTATTTCTTCAGTGATGTTTTGAATTATGTGATTGTTTTAAAAGACACTTCAACAAAAAGTAAAACACCATCTGCCAAAAGCTGTTGTTTCTGTAACTTGGATTGCAATTGTATAGCACCATGCTGAGAGGGGACTCTTTCCTCTTCCTAGAATTGTTTGTTCCTCTTGCAAAATTGCAGTCTCTTAGATAGTTATTGACTGTTTTTTTCTTCCAGATGACGTGCATGCAAACATCTCTTCTCTTTTTTCCTTTTCTTTCTTACTTACAGACCACTTCTTTCATCATCTTTTTAACTTGTTAACTTGTGAACTAGTACAGATCGGTGTACAAGTTGCTCCCTCTCTATTTTCCTCTACCGTGTACTGAAGGTGACAGTTTTCTGTCATACAGAAACACTTTGTACTTTCTTCAGCAAATGCCATCCATGGATTTTTGAAGCATTTCTTCACTTAATACTCTTCTGTGAATGGCACCCAAAGCCTTTGCAATTCTCTTCCACTTCTGATGTGGATGTCTTTTAAGGAAATAAAGAAAATGTGCAAATTGGAAAGATTAAAGATCACCATTTCTTCATTTCAGGTTGATAGCAATTTATTGACAGTTTTCTCAACTATAGTTTTTCACTCAGTCCTTCAATTTTACAGCAATTTCATTCAGATCATGCATTTTCATCTTAGACAAAATTTTTATTTGAGTAAATAATATATGTATTTTATCAAATATTTTTCTCTTATTAGTTAACTCAGCTATTCTGTAAGAGAAGAAAACAGTTTGGTTACATAGGATTTACCTTGACAATCCATGCTGTAGGTTTCTTGTCACCTCATTATTCTCCAGATTTACATCATAAGAAGAAAGACTGTTAATCTTACCAATATTGCCAGTATCAGATTTTGGATTCATTCCTTGAGTGAACTCCCTCTGATAGCTCTCCTTGGTCCATATTCTCATCACAAGCTTACATTCCCCATTTCATGGGACTAGCTTATACATCTGCAGCTTACTGATTTAAATTACACAACCTTATGATTCCCTACCTCAGAAAGAAAGGTAATATACTTTTTAGTTCCTTATGTATAGAAATTCCCTTTCAGGGGCTGCTGTTACCGGCTAGCTGGCCCCGGGAATCTATAGGTCAGGAGTTTGGAGGCCCTGAATCTCAGGCTGAAGCGTGGATTGCGGCTTGTGAGAAAAGAGTGGCTCCTGCTGGGTTTTATGGATGTTTTATTTCTCCAGGAAACCCCTCATGGGCAGATGGAAGGCAGAGAGGGTCCAGGAGCCCAGATGCAAGAGAAAGAAAATCCCTCTGCCCTCGGGTTAAGTACCCAGGGGCGTCTCCAGACAGGAAAGGGCCGGGACCACTTGCCAGTACAGTATTATAAAGACAATAGGTGTAGGTGGCATCTAATTACCTGGACAAATCAGGGGTTTCATTCCCAGAATCTTCTACCTCTAGCAGGGTGATTGACACCAGGGTCAAGGCTATACCATTAGGGGGCTTAGGAGAGAGGAGGGGGTTGGGACAGACCACTACAAATATACAGAACATTGAAAAAACCTGAGACATGCACCGCAACACTTATGAATGTTTGATAAGATCTAAAAAAGGTTATTATAATGAATTCAAGGTTTTCCTTTGAAACTACAAATGTAATAGTTACTTTAGAGGACAGAATATATCACTCAAAAAGGAGATTTTTTGGGGGAGTTTTTTGTTTATTTGCTGTCTGATTAATAAAACAAGACCTGATATTTGCACTTAAATTATTTCTGTGACAGAGTTTAGCATCATACATTGAGAGATATTTGACAAGGTGCAGCTCAGGGTGCCAGCATCCAAATCTCCTTGTGGTATGTGGCCATTAGTTTTCTCTGTCTTACCAAGACAGCAATTGTTCTTGTGCAATCATAAACTCAAAATGTAAGAATTATTTAAGAACAGACCCACTGTAGAAAGTTGCATTCTTCTGCTGTGTTTTTATTCATCTTTTCTAAGAGCAAAGATGAAATGGTAGAAACAGATTTATACACAAGCATGCACCTGTTTCCAGTGATGATTTTCCTTTTTAGCATTTGTTTACAATCTTGTCCATGACTTCTTTGCTTCTCTCCCTGTTAGTATAGTACAGTGGGTACATATATTTTTTTAAATAGCTCTTTCTTACTATTGGAAATAAACAACACTGCATGCATGACATATTACCCCAACTAGTCTACCACCTGCAGTACCATTTGCAGCACCTGAGAAACATTGGATGATTGAATGTAACAGAGACAATTAATTGAATGTTGAAAGATTTAACACCTGCCTTTGTCTTGGTTAGAAAGACAGGTATCTRCCAGGGAAACTGGGGTTCCCCTTAGAATAGAGAATATAAACCCCACACCCCCCCGCCAAATTCTAATTTTTGCAATTAACGGCTCTCAGGC
>QVAJ01000258.1:782381-833265 GCA_003546035.1 Mixornis gularis
GGCCCATTATGGAGAAAGATAAGAACAATGCCCTAGCTGGTATTAACCGTTGGGCCATTCTCAAAAGGCACCCACCCCCAACTGTTTTTCAGCAGATGAAATTGAATATACTCTTTAACCCAGGACAGCCTTCTAGAGACTTCCGTTGGTGATGCATTTGACAGTATGTTGGTAGTTTGAACTCATTAAGCGCAACTGTTGGTATCACATACTTTTCTTGACATCTAGCTGCCACATCACCAGAACTGGTCCTTATTGTGACAGAAAACATCTTCATCACATAGACATGAAACACAAAGGTAGCACCCTAATCAGTCCCTTTGTTTTGTGACTATTATTGTCATCTTTACTTGGGTAAATCATCAAGATTCACGCAGAATAAAATCCATACCTTTTGTGTGGGATCCTCTATTCTGTAAGCAGCATGAACAGCCAGTACTATTAAAGCTTACAAGGAATATTTGTCAAGCAGGTCTTTTTTACATGGCCTCAGAATATTCTACACATCACGATACAACAATATGTGAAATCTGAGGAGAGTAGAGAGGGACAGGAGAAAGTCATGTTGACCCTGACTATCTGTCTTTCATGGTGTTAAAATTGTGCATCAAAAAGCAAAGTAGGTAATAAACTGTACCGAAATGGAAAGTTCCTCTTTTTTTTTTCTCCTCAATGCTCAGCATTCATATTAGTGACAACTTTGTTTCAATATGGACCTGCTAGGAAACAGATGAGGGCTTCCATACCTGGCCTGATTTAATGAAAAGGCTGTTTTCTATGTCATATTAGGCCAATTTTGAAAGCCATTAAGAGGATTATATTTTGAGGTTTTTAATGTCTCCTGGATTATGGCAATAATGTTTTTGAAAATGATTCAGTTGAATTGGATTGAATTGGTTAATTTTTCAGGTATGTTTTCCATGTCCACCTCAAGATTTTTAGTGGATCTGGTGTCATGCACAAAGGAACTTGAAGAAACTGAGAAATCATTTTAGTTAATTTTCATGAGGATCACCCACTTTATTTTCATTAGGTCAAGGAACATATTTATTAGTCCAAAGAACAAAATTCTTATTTATGGTTTCATGACTGGTTGGTGAACCAACAATTGGTGTTTCAATCTTTCTTCCTTAATCAGTACCTGAGAACTTGGAGAGACATTTAGAATAACAATGTTCTGAAAGTACAATAAAAAGAGAAATTAGTCAGTCTGTCAGTCTGAAGCATGAGAATTGTTCCTCTTCAAAAAGGACTTGAGAAATATTGTGACAAGGATTGCTTTCTGTGGATTGAAACAGTAATCATGTTCTCTTAGAACTAGAGTAATCATGTTCTTCTCTAAAGAATTTCTCATTGAAGCTCTTTATTATTAATCATATGTACTAATTATATATTATTCTGCAAAAAGGAATTACATGCTACAAGGAGGCATGGAAATTAAGGTGAGTTTTGTATTATATATCTATTTTTAACATAGATGATTCCTTTTAAAGGCTTCACTTACCATCTCTCTTCTCTTCCTGATCCTAACAGTTTTTCCCAAGCAATGTTTATATCCATGGTTCAAACTGTACTGTTACTACTCATGACAATAGCATTTAGCAGCTAGGTCAGAACCTCTTTCATTTCACATGAGGTAAGCCCATTCTTTGGCACATGACTGTGCATGAGACTGAGTGGCCAGCTTCAGCAAGGCCAGGGACCATGAAGGCTCATCCTCTTATACTCATTCTGGTCCCTCTGTGTGGTATTACTAGTTTTTATTTTTCAGTTTCTGTAGATACACCTTGGACCTCGTTTGCTTAATTTGCATTAAGCACATCTGTCAGCAACTAGTTATTTTAAAATTATTTATGAAGAGCCTTTTCTCTCACCATTTGTTTTCATCTTCATTTTCATCAACTGGCTGAATTTCATTCCTTTTAATGTGGAGGATAGAAGAGTTGAAGCTAAACACATAAATGCTATCAGGCAATGCTGTCACCATCTTCTTTAGAAAATAAGCAGTATAAGAATTCTGTTTTATTATTGACATATTTTAGTAAAACTAACAAATGTTCTTTGTTGATTACATGACTTCAATCTTCCTCAGCCTTTAACAAAAGGAAAAACTAAACGGATCCGGAAAACAGCAGAATGGATAAAGGTTGAAAAAATCTGTAAGCCTAAAGGACAGAAAAACCTTAGCAAACTACTTTACACCTTTGAAACTTAATGTCCTTAAACAATAATTCTTTCTTAGAAACATTTTTTCACCTAGCTGTAGAAGTATTATATTGTAAAGAAGTTGATCTGCTCCAATATATATTTTAAGTGCTCACAGATACCACTTCAGAATCCTTCTATTCACATAAAAGAATCACTTTTTAATATTATTTTTCTATAACTAATGTGGTTATCAAATATTAAAGTGGCACTGAATCAAAAATACTTCCTTCTTGTTGGAAGAATGAAATACATTAGAAGAACTGCTAAGTAGCCTTTCTAATAGGAAACATCTGTTAAAATAATGCGTATGCTCAGTGTTATTGCCCACTCTGTGCCCTTTCTTACTTGTTCTGCATTGTTCTTAATTACACAGCTTGGAAGCAATTTACTGACAAAGACTTACTGATCTTTTCATCTTAATGCATTTGGAAGAGCAAAGATAACATTTTGCTAATTTTGGGCCTTCATTTTTGTTCTCACAAAATAACTATGCTAAAAGAATATATTGAGGCTATAAAATTGAAAATTCCTATTGAAACTTAGCAAATAAAAACAAAATGGAAACCTGTATCCCCTACAGAAGATTTTGTGTCTTGTAGCAACAGTAACCGTAGTGCTAATAATACTGAACAACACAAGATAGCCTTCCTAACTCTTTTCTAAGAACTGTAGAACCTCTTTTCTAGCAGCTTTTGAATTTTGAGGAAGTATTTAGGCCATTTAGTCTGGGGTACCAAACTGAGTATTTCAATCAAAATACCTGAAGTATTGCAAAATGAAAACATTGAAAAAAGGGTCTTGTAACAGGTCAAGTAATATTAATATTAACCTCTTTTTCAGTAAATGATTGTTAAAAGCCTAATGCATTTTGAAAGTTAAGTAAAATGACAGATAATAGCACTTCACAATTATCCAATAATCTCATCACAGTCATTAGTGAAGTATACTTCACCTTATGCCTGGAAATGAGAAAATCGTTTCCTCAACTTAATGCTAGGGCACTGTGGCACAAAAGATTGCAAAAATAATTTCCTGACAGAGGTGGGAACAGCCCAGGTAGCCTTACTCAGTACTTGAACCACAAGAGACTATTCCCTTAATAAAAGCATAAGGCTAGATAATCATAAAAAAGATCTAGAAAGTCAATCTGAGAAACAGAAAAATAAATCTGAAGTGAGGAAAGCTAATAAGAGTTTTGCAACTTGTGTTTGACATGCTAAGTGGAGCTTGAAAAGGAAAATTGAAATAATGGAGACTTGTAGGAAAACTAAGTGTATAGGATTGCTGACAATTCCTACAGGTAAGAGGGAAAAAGTACCATAGGGAGTCAGAGAGAAATACTGGTTGTTGATGAAGAAAATTGTTCTTGCTACAAGGAATACTGTCAGAAGGACTACCACCAGAGACTGAGGGAGCAGAAATTAAATATGTCCAACAGCTGAGGTAATGTCAGTTGCATAAAGACTCTGCTGTCATGCAGGAACAGATCATCACCAATGCATATACAGAAAGCTGCAGGTAGTCCTGTTTAGGGAACTTGTTCCATGAGACTGTTAATCGCCCTCTGCAAGAGCTGTTCAGTGAAGTGTCTGATTAATGCTGCTCTAGCTCAGAAAGGAAAGGCTTTTTATTGACAAAGAGTTCTGGCAGTAATATCACAAACCACCATCTGTAAGTCAGATATCACCTAAAGCACTTCACTAGTGAGTTTTCCCTTCAATGGACAAGTGGAAAAATTACAGACATGCCCATAATTAGCGACAGCTTCCCTGCAATCAATAGAAATTCAGGGGTGAAATAAAAGTGTGCAAGAAAATTTAAGCTTTAGTTTAGGGTTCTCCATGAATGGTCTATATCCTTTTTGACAAGAGTGGAAATTTCAACATCCAACCTCCAACTCTTTCACATCACTGCAATTATTTTAAAATCAGAACACTCTAAGCATAAACAAAACAGACTAACAAACCTGACCTTTAAGCTCCAAATTATGTAGCTTTACAAGAATTGCTACAATGAACTTTCCTTCATACTTGGAAAAACACAATCTACAGAAAATAATAAGTGATTAAAACATAATCTAGGAATATTTTTCATATAAAAAAGATTTATTTTTCTCCTTTTGCAATAATCAAATAATTTGCTACTATGAGAGTACTTTTGTCCTCTTTCAAAAAGCAAGAATTCAGTTAATAATGCACAAATAAAACCCTGGGTGGGAAAGCTTAAAAAAATGCTGCAGACTGAGTTTGATCCATGAACAGGAGGACCAAGAGAGTTTTCAACTCAGAGTATTTGAGTACACCTCTGTAATGGTTACAGGAGAAATTTAGCATTACGTATGTTTAATGCAAACTGTGTATTCTGCTACTCTCCACTTCATTTCTGATAAACCCTTTATGATTGGTGGCTCACAGTAGCTGCCCAGTGCACATCTGATACCTCAGGCTACAAGCTGGGTGTTAAATGAAATAAAGAAAAAGAGGTAAAACCTGCCAGGCAGGGTAAGGTTTCCTTGTTTTGTTGTTTTGTTGTTTTTTTTTTTTTCTTCACACCAATGATTCAGCCCTGGCAACTCCCTCCAGGGAAGCAGCAGTGCAGTCCCACCCATCTTGAGGGGGTCATCTCTGCTAATGGGCCATACTGAACTGAGACCCACAAGCTGAGTAAGCAGGTGCAATGATCATCAAGGACCTCATGATTCACAGGATTGTATCATTCCATTGTGAAAATCCCTGCCCCTGGGAAAGGCACTGAGGATTCCCCCCTGAACCTGAGCAGACAAAACTGGGCACTTGGGGCATCATCATGTTCCTGTCTGGTTTAAACCCAGAAGAGCAAAAGAAATTGAGTCTCTGAGTATAAAATGGGAAGAACTTTGAAGGTTCAAAATATACCCAAAAAATGCGATTAAAACCAAATGAGGTTTGATGTTGTTAATAGTAAAACAGGCAAAGAGAAACAAAGAGAAAGAGAAAAGAAGGAAAGAAAGAAATAGAAAAAGAGGTGTGAATGGGGGACAGGGGGAGAGTGACAGGAGTCAGGTGGAAGCCTGTCACCCATCCAGGGGTCCCAACGTTGCCTTGTTGTTCCCCTCCATCTCTGGTTTCTTGGTGGTGAGGGTCCCCTGCCACCACCGCCACACTTTGTAGAGCTCAGTGGATTAACAAAGAGAGTAGAGTTCAATGGATTAATTCRGCTTTGGGCAGGGGGAAGGCCCAGGTGCCCCCTTGCAGGGGGCCAGTTTGACACTGTCCCTTGCACACTGAGGAGCTGTTGCACCATCTGCAGGGCTCTGGGACAGGGTCTGGGGACCCTTTGGGGGCCTTTGGTGGGCCATGACACCCCTCTGCTGTGGGTAAGCTTTTCCCGGGGGAAAGGCCCCTCAGGYGATCTCCTCTGCACAGGGAGCAGGAGCAGTCACAGAGCCTCGCTCTTCCAGCACACACCCCAAACCTCTCCTGCCGCACCCTTTGGAGTGAGGGTCTGTTCGAGCTTGGCAGCTGAGAGCCCTCGGGCTGTGGTCTCCTCCTCAAATGTATTTGGCTTGTGCTTTATGAATGTCCCCAGCCCTGAGTTGTTACTTTATCTTATCTTCATCAGTGAACAATGTAAGACCTCAGTCAGGAAGCCTATTCAGGATGTGGTGGTCTTCTCTGCTGCTTTTGTAATGTTATTTTAAGTCTTTTATGAAAATGTTTCAGTCATAAACTATAATATTTCAGTCTCTGACACACCACCACTGGACAGATCCAGGAGGACTAGGCCTACCATAGGACCACCGCTTTCTACAGCAACCATCACCTCAACAGGATTGCAACCACTACTTGATAGGACTGTGACCACCACCCTGTGACCAAAAGGATGCCAGGCTGTACTGTACTCTGACTTTGCATGTTTAAACCAGTTCTTCTGTGTATCATCATGTTTATTGTTATCTTTCTATTAAATTTTACTTCTGACCTGAAATCTCTCTAAATGTATTTGTGTGAAGTTCATTTCTGCCACCAGTTTACTTTCAGACCAGTACAACCTCTTCATGGCTTGCTTCAAAAAATCCTCACACTCATTCTGTCTCACCAGAATGATGCTCCTTAAACCACCTCTCCCCACTGCAGTTTACAGACATTCTTATCTATTTTCATACCTCCACCATATGTTTTCTGAGCAGTCACCTTCCATCCATATTCCCCATGACTGTGGCTGTTTCTGTTCACTCAGTGGGTCAGCTACCTAGTGGGCCAGTGGGTTCTGTTATGGTCTTTGTTTCACTGAAGAAAGAAAGGCTTGTGTCTGTAACTCTCAAATTAGTACAAATCTTAATGGAGCTGGTATTCCTGTGGTTTATTTGTTCAACAACTCTAAAAGCCAACTTTATTTTTTGAAACTAGACTAAGCAACTGGATGAAAAAAGGAAAAGATCCATCAGTGGAAACACCCTGGAGAGAAGAGAATCATGTCARTCAGGTGAGTTCCTAGTGGAGAAGAGTGTCACCTCAAAGAAAGCACTTCTGACAAATGTCTTTGTGTGTTCTCTGTGCAGACCTGCTCCAAGAAGCCCCCAGCTGCAGCTACCCACAGAAAGCAACTGACACATCTTTTCTAATGAAGGTGCTCCATCAACATTTTTGAGTTAGCATGGTAAGGATGGGATCAGAGTGCTGCTGGACATCTGTAGTTGCAAGAGCAGCCCTGCCAGCACAGATTCACATGGTCTGTGCAAGTAAATGGGAACAACCCTTAACTCTATACCAACAGGTGTGTTTATGTCCCTAGCCTGTTCCCCACCTCTCTTCTGTCTCTGATAAAGCTGCATATCTGCCTTGATCTTTTCATCACTTAGGACTGTTTCAAATTTTACCCTGCCTTGCTGCTGAGTAGCAATACATAAAGAGAGAATAATTTGATTAAGAGATGGAGGAAGGCAAATATGTGCAACATTTCTATGTCTCAGCATCCAGCAGCAAAAAAGCAGTAATACTGATATACAAATTCCTATGTAATGGCTGATATAATGTGCACAGATAGACAGTAGAAATTAAAAACACTGGGGAAATTGATAGTTGATGCAACCCAAAGGCTATTATATAAAACATAAGAAAGAAAGAAAGAAATCATAAACATTACTTTATAAAGAAAAAATTAAATATTGTGGTGATTCAGCAGATACGGTACCATGTTTCCTTTAGGAAATTTTCAGAGATTCATATTATTTCTACCAGAATATTTAAAACATCTTTAAACTACACATGGTGGATGATTTTGCAAACTGAGCAAATGAAATCTTCTAATGTTGTTTGCCAAATAAGTTATTTTAGTGCCTATTTGGTAAAGAAGCAAAGTTTCTGACTGTTTTGCATAATGGACACAAGCTGCTGACTGCTCTCTACATGAGACAGTGAAACTGCCTATTGCTCTGGAGAAGTAATTTTTCAAAATCATTCTAACTTACGTATTTTCTGGCTAAGTCTATCAAATGTACTCATAGAACAGCTTTCAGAAAGCTGCAGACAGTAAACATATTTACCCTCAGCTTCTGTGTAATGATCCATACAAAATTTAAACAATTGTTCCTATCCCATATCTTACACACACACTAGAAGAGGCTGCATTTTGTGCCTTATCTTGCTGAAATTTTCATATAGAATAAACACCCCTTACATATAGGACCCAAAGCTTCAAAGAAAACCTTTTTTCTTTTTTTTCACAGTTTCCACTGTTTATAAAAACCTCAAAAGCTTAGATTCATGATATTTGAATTAAAAGAATGCATGAAATTATGATTTTTTTCTGTTCACAGCAAAATCTTTAAAAGACTTCATCATTGTGAACATCAGTCTGGGCTTTAGTCTTACAGATATTTTTTTTCAAATCAATTCTGCATCTTAGTTTAAGGTCACAATTCAAACATGATAGAAACATCCAAGCATACCAGCATGTAAGGCATACATGGCTGTTCAACAAAAGTTCAAATCAAAGTTTTCTGGCACTCCCCACACACAAAAGTAGGTATGCCTGAAGTGTTCCACCGGAGGGATATGCAAGTTTTAGGCAGCAGAGGTAAGGAGAGTGAGTGACCCTTTCTGTAAGTTACCATTGGAAATCCACAGAGCTTTGGCCTGGTGTCAGTCAGGAACTTATGGATCAAGATGGACCAGCAGGCCCTGTGGACACAGGACCCCATGTTGGGCACAGGGTTGCAGCCCGTACTCCCCATCCCCCTTCTGAGCATGGGAAGGAGGAGCTAGAGTAAATTTGAAGTAAAGTCAAGCCAAGGAAGGAGGGAGGGATGAGTTGAATGTGTTTTTAAGTGTTGGGTTTGCTTCTCATTAGCCTACTCTGATTTGATTGATAAGAAATTGAACTAATTTCTCTGAGCTGAACCTATTTTGCCCATAACAGTAACAGTTGAATGACCTTCTTGTCTTTACCTTGATCCACCAGATTTTTGTTCTACATTCTTTCCCCTGCCCGGGAACGGAAAGGAGTAATAGAGTGCCTTTAGTGGGCAACTGGCTCCCAATCAAGTTCAAACCACCACAATTATGAAGTAGCAATTCCACATTTCTATGGAAAACATCTTCTTCCCTTTGGACATTCAAGTATTCAGACTACATGCTATGCCCAATCTCTGTGTAGTGATTCTCTGGTTTACGCACTGAATTTTGAAGGTCACACCCCATGAAATGTGAATATGAGCATTTTTTTAAATGAATGAAGTCTACTTTTGTATATCTTCCTTGCTCATATATATTGTTATGTATACTTACCAGTATGATTACACTTCAGCTTGAAGAACATTCATGACCTGTCACTTAATCTTTTCCATAAATTATTAAAATTTAATATCCTACTAATAGCACTTATTAAACATGTACAGATAACTTCACGATGTTCAGGATTTGTGATGTTCACCCACCTATTAGGACTAAGGCAGAGTTATCCAGACTGGTCTTTATCTTATACTTTTTTGATTTTAAGGCCTTTCTTGTATGTGCATAAGCATAACCATCTGGCTCTCCTAAAGAGTCAAGTCCAAATATCATTCCACAGTTCATGTCAGCTTTTTTGCCCTGACCACAGGGTTCCTCCACTCCATTTTTTAAGCTATCATACTGAGTATGTATTCTCACATCACCATTTACCACTAGGTTCATTTCAGGTCCAATAGGCCATAATAAACTTGTGTATTCATTCAGATAAACAGACCAGTTTGTAGATTTGGTCTCAGTAACAGAAACCCCTGAAGCACCAGGATGCCTGTCTTGCTTCTTCTTTGTGTTCAAACTAAATATTGATATCTAAGTTGCAGCTAGGGAGACAAATCCCAGCACCATAGAATCAGCTCAGAATAGAACAGCATTTTTGAAATCTCACCTTAAGTAGCTTGATGGAAGAAAATGGCTTACAAGAGTATCATTTGTGGGTTTTATGATTCCAAGAAGTGATAGCAAAGCAACTAAAGAAATTGTTGTGTCTATACACTGCTATTACATCATTCTTTTTCAATAAATACATGCTATTTAACCATAATACCCACACAGATGGAAGCATCAAATCAGATCACCCCCCAGATGAATCCAGGCTCAAGTGTAGAAGGACAAGTGACTCAAGCCAGTTGCAATGATGATTTGTGTTACCAAAAAACTGCCATGTGGCTGACTGAGTGTAACCTAACCACAAACCCCATCCTCATGAATCAGGCTTAACTAGCAAAGCCCTGCCCCACCTGACCAGACTGGTCTAGTACCTACTGGATGTCTTGGAGATAGAGGAAAACATGATCTCTTTCTTTTCTTGTCACTTAGCTAAAACACACAATTTCCCCTTAGTGACTAGATAATCAAGCATATAATTAGTCTTTATAATAAACTTCCAAAACTAAACTACTGATAAATCATATTTGGGGAAATTTGAGGTTCACCTGTTAGTCTGATACAAAACTTCCGTACTTGAACACAGGTTATTTAATACATTTATTTAAGAACAGCTTGAAAATACTTGAATTCCTGTTTTTGAAAAAAAACCAAACTAAACCATTTTGTGATTGTAAATGTAAATCTTTATAAAACAGAGGTCAGGTGATAAGTGAAGACCAAATGTTTGCAATAAGAATAAGAGTGTTCATCAAAACCAAAACAGAATCAATCTAACATAGGAATCAGACATATGAAAAATCAAATGGTTGTGGATATACGTGACAGTATTGTTCTTCAGTGCTAACCTTTTCGAGCCTAATCCTTACTGAGATATGCTTAGAATTCTAAATTAACTGGTTACCAGAAAATCCAGATGGTTTAACAAAATCTAGTTGTTAGCCCAATCCCCTGATTGGAAACAAGGTAATTCTCTGTGGAAGAAACTTAGAAAAAGTACTTTGTGGCTGTCTTGGCTTATGTAGCAAAACAAACAAACAAAAAAATTATTCTATTCCATCTGTTGAAACCCGGCTGGGGAGGTGGTTTTTTTTCTTTATCTATTGTAACTCCAGGACGGAGGGGGAAGCTGCCTTTCTGATAACAAGCCATCTGTTAAGACCAGGTGGGGCTTGGTTTCTTATCTCTGTTCACCCTCCCATTACCTCCATGAGGATATCTTCTGTTAATGGGCCTTTAAAGCTCACCAAAGACACAACACATTACATCATCCCACTGCGAGATGATCTACCCAGCGAGGAGGAGCCAAACCATTTCCACCTAGATAAAAAGGAGCCACAAGTATCACCAGACATCCAGTGTTCCCATGGGAGTCCCAAAGGAAGACTGGACACATCTCTACTTCCAATAAGACCACATCTGCCACTCCAGGAGAGCTTACTTTTGGACTGTTTCCAGCACCCTGACCAACAGGGTATCAGGTTGTATTTCTGACTCTCTCAGGGTTTTCTAGGATTACTTGTTTGTTTGTTTGTTTGTTTGTTTATTCTTTTGTACTACAACATTTGTATTTTTAACATCCCTAGTAAAGAACTGCTATACCTATTCCCAAAAATCTTTGCCTGACAGCCTTTTAATTGCAAATTTATAATAATTTGGAAAAGGTTGAGAGGGCTTACATTCTCCATTCCAAGGGAGATTCCAATCTTCCCTGGCAGATACCTGTCTATTTAAACCGAGACTGGTAATTGACTCATCTACAACAGAAACAATTGTTACATATCATAGCGTAGAAAATTCAAAGGGGAGAACAAATGAAACAACAGGTGTCAAAATATCAGAGACCATTTAAAGCACTGTTAAGCTGCATACATCTCACACCAAAAAAAATCCCTTGAAGCACTACAATTAAGAGACATCTGAGGGTTATGAAAGATATATTTTGCATATTTTATCATAATATAGAAAATGCAAAAGGTTGATTTAAACAAAGAAAGTGAATATGTTTAATAGACTAACTCTGGGGTAGGGAGAAGGTGCTCATCAGAGCCCACTCAAGTTATTTATCTGACTAACATGACTGCGAACTGGCTGATTGAATGTGAGACTCAGTAGTTTGTCTCATAATGCTCTTTAATTTTTAGTAGCAATAAACTTAGTATTTAGGAAAATTTGAGAAATTGCCATGAGGGTAGATGATGAATATGTGCCTAAAGTCTATCCCAAAGCTGTAAACACCACCTTCTGCTCCTGCAATGACCTGGTTTTTACTCAGTGGCACTCTTCAGTCCTAGGGACCAAATTTTCACAAGATAGCAGTTTAACATGTAGAACTCATTTATGGAACTTAGGGAATTTTTGGAATTTTCTTTCTTTATTCGGATGAGACTGGGCCCAGTGCCTTGATGTCAGTGGAGGGTAGCTTGATTCAGATCAGGAGTCACTCACAGGGTAAAAATCATTCCACTCCCCCAGACTTAGGCTGATTATGTGCCAGGCTGGTGTCCAATGTTACTCTTTCTTATGGAAAGTTTTCCACAGTATAATTCTGAAAACATGTTTAAAGATATAAAATATACATATATAATAAATGTGTCTTTGCTTTAACACATAGAAACTTGTGATACAAAAGACAGTATTGCACACCTCCACTTCCAGAAAAGTTTAATTTGCTCATTAATATTCTCTACTTTTGATTGCATTTATGGCTTGCCTAACAGTTGCTTCTCCTTCTATTTGAATAATTCCTACAGAGATTGGTGGGTGTTGACAAGTGAAGTATAGGCTAATATGATACCATTCTATGGCTACTTGAAAAGTAAAAATCCAAGACAGACTCAACTTGCTGTTGGTAGATCACCCAGCAAGAGATACACACCACAAAGTGCAGATTGAACAGGCCAGGTTGGACATTAGGTAAAACAATCTCCAGCACTGAAACAGTATGTCCAGGAGAGGAACTGGGAAGTTTCCCAGGTTTAGCTACACAGTGCAAACTGACCCATCCTAGGACCAGAAAAAATTTCCTCCGTATAAGTTGTGCATGAGGTCCCATCTCATCAGCTGTGCTGTGATTACAGACAGGATGAAACACTCTATGGTATTGTGCTAGCATTCTACAGTTCCTGTCTAGAGAATTTCAAGTAGCAAAATATACTCATGAACATTTGGGTGCTCGGGAAATCTTAGACCTTCCACACCATGCTATAAAATTCATCAGTGCATATGTGGAGCAGGACAATGGAGCATGGGATGCAACTGACTTGCTGCCATGTAGAGACTTACTTCATAGAATGTGGCCATTTGGTCCTGTTGCCCTTCTCCCTAGTACTGCAGGTTGTGATACTTGGAGATAAAGAGGAAAAAATGTAACACATTGTCTAGATATTTCAAAAGTGGGGATTTGTCACAAAATTGATCACATAATACAGTAGGGTGTTTCAGGTTGTATTCCAACAAAACAAAGCAAAACAAAACAAATTAAGAATGACACCAGGTATTCTCATTAGGTTTTTTTCACCTCGATGTGTTTGCTGCATTTTGGGTTGGGACATAAGTAAATTGTGTTCCATATAGGCTAACAATATGTATTTCATGACTTGTTCACTTTACTAGTGAAAATTTAAAAACAAGGCTTATGAATTAGGACAATACATGTCATCTGTAAAGTATCTATTCTGAACACACATTTATATAACAGGAAATACACACACTTGGCAGAGCACTGCCTGTACAAAGTGCACTTATATTTTTTTATGAATAAAATTATTTACATCTATATTTACAGGAGCAGCTCTTAAAACTTGATATAAATAACGAGTTATCCCTATAATTTATTATCAAAAGAAGTCTGATTATTATGAAGATTATAGCTTACTAAAGTAAGGAAATGCTAACAAAAATTTTCACTTTCATTTTTAAAAAAGCTATCTTTGTGGTACACAGGAAACAATATATGTGTTTTCAAAAGGTACAAAAAGCCTTCTACGGGGAAAATTGGTATTTTTCTCTGCCTTTTCTTCCTTTACCTTCTTAACAAAATTGCTGTATTTCCCATTTTCTCAAATAAACAGTAACTTTATTTTTAAATTCAATACTGATAAGTTTAAAATGGAAATACAAATTTGAAATGAAATGGCTGTCAGGGTACCGTACAACATAGCAGGAGAAGCAGACACAAGAACAAGCAGGCAGAGGAAATAAAAACATCATCAGATCTATTATAATTTTTATGTGGCAGTCCGTAGTCATAGATTTCATGTTAAAATATGAACACTTTTCTCTGAATGAATACTGAGACACGCTTAATTGACTTAGTTCAGATAACTTGCCATTGTCTCTCACAGTCAATAAGATTCTAATTTAATCCGATCCACAATTTAATTACAGCCATAGTCTCAAACATTTTAAACTGCGCCTTTGTGTAAGAGCCAAGACCACAATAAATCTGTGAGATGATGTCTCTGTCATTTCTACTGGCTGATGCAACAAGACAATTGCATCAGCAGCAGAAATAACAAGAACATTAACTAGGATGGTAATCAACAATCTAGTCATGCGCTTTGTCAGGTACGAAACTAAAACAGAACCATTTTTTGGATAGTTCTCATGACTGTACTGTAAAGAACTTACTTCGTTGTGCAGACATGCTGTACCTCACATCAAAGCATGACAGCCAACTTTTCCTTTCAAAAAAGTGCAAAAATCTGTTCTGTTCAAGCTCATGAAAAGTGTGTAGTGTAATCAATACTGCTGTATAACTTTCAGTTCCACATGTGGGCAGAAAAACCCTCTTGAACCATGTAACAGTCATAATTATTCGGCAAAATTTGAAAACTAACACTATTGGTAGGAGGTCAAATTACCTCTGGTTTTTGGGGTTTTTTTTGCTACAGGTAGTAGTTTTCCTTCAGAGTTTCATTCAGCTTTTCCTTCTCTTTCCTTTCTTTACTGGTATTTTTGCAGAGAAAATGATCTTTAGCAAGCCAAAATAGCTGTGCAGAAAGCTGCAGTTTTGTGGAAAATCTTCTCTGTGCTTCTGAGAGGCAGACAGAAAGGGATTCACATAAACTGAAATGTATTTCAGTACAGAAGAGTAAAAACAGCGATTGCTAACACCTTAAATGACCAACATTTCATGACTTTATTCCCACTTTTTTCCCAATACTTAGCTTTACATCCAGCTAACACTTCTCATTCCTAGACTTAGCAAATGAGAAGTCAGCAGACCCATGACATTTTGTTTTCACTAAAGTTCAGACCAAAGCCAGGTGACAGCATTTAGGATGATATTCATCACAACTGAGTGGGGTTTTTTTAAAGTTTGTTTGTTTGTTTGTTTGTTTGTTTGTTTTTTCTCATGTGCATAACTAATTCAATTCAAGGCAGGACATTTTGTAGCCTGCTTTACTTGTCCAGTGGCTGGGGTTCAGATTTCCATATTTCAATAATATCTGAGTTACCATGCTCTGTTACCCCACTGAACTTACTTGCTGCATTTGAGAAATATTATGCAATTTTGAATTAGGTAGCAGAAACAGTGATTTATTATTAGGAGTTCTCTAAAAAGTATGTAAAGAACACAACATTGCTGATGTTTTAATCTGTTTTACAAAAGATATCAATCTTCACTGAGCCAGAAACCAAACATGGGTTATGCTTCACAGATAACATTTCTTTTCTTTAATCGTTGTTCCTTCTGACAGATACGGGAAAAAGGAAAATGCAGAGGATGTATGGCTTGAAAGTGTGAATAACTATTTAATGACAACAAAGAAGCAGGCTTGTAGGATCTCTAGATCTAGTCTACCATTCTCTGTGAGTAGATATCTTTTTTTCTTGATCTTTATTCTATTTGAAAATGTTTTTGTATGCTACTTTCCATGTTACACTATCAGTGTCTAATGTATAATCCAGCTCCTATATTTGATCTTTCTTTGACAAAGTGTCCCACAATTTGACTGGTTATCTGCTCAATTCCTTGAGAAATGATTGTATCCCTGGCACATGTGCCCTTTCTATAGGAAGTAAATTTTTCTTAAGGTGGATGTCATGCAATTGTGTGCAATATTGTAAACAGAAGCTGAGTCCAAAAAAGGTCAGAGACTCTGGAAGTTTTCTTTACTGACTTAAATAGTTGGAAAGCTGTAGTTTCTGACAACATTTCCATTAACAGTATGGGTTGGAGCATTTCTCCACATAAGAGTTCTTTCACCATTGCAGCTAACAATGCATTCCTATGTTGTTTTTTGCATATGTTGTTGTTTTCTTGTTTCATAGCGCTTCTGAAAAGTCCTAAGATTAGCTCACTTAAATCACATTCTTAAAGTCCGTATGAAATGAGTACAACACCTGTTATACAGTTTTAGACAGAGAATGGAGGAATCTTTATATTACTTACTTGGAATGACGTCTTTCTCTTTTCTTCAGTAAAATGGTGAAAAGGAACTGAGGGATGAAAAAAATTTCTTCAGCCAACCGTAGTGATTTAATCTTGTAGTGTGTATGGCTTTAAATTACTATAGAAGCATTGAAAGTAAACTGGAAAGCTGGATAAAAGTGTCATGTGGTTCCTTTCAGAAATACCAGGATATCTCTCATAATTTACCAGTTGGCTTATATATTAATACTAATTTTCTTAACAGTTAAACAGTCAATTAGAGATGATCTTTGCAAAGCCTTTGCTAAAGTGCTGCTTAGAATTTGTTAGTCACAGAATCAGAGAATCACAGATCCATTAAAGTTGGAAAAGACCTCTGAGATCATCGAGTCCAATGTTTAACCAACCACAACAACCTCTTCAAGGGCACCCACTAAGTGCCACTTCCAGTCATTTCTTGAACACCACCAGGGATGGTGACTCCACTGCTTCCCTGGGCAGTCTGTTACAAAGCTTGACAACCCTCTCCATGAAGAAATTCTTCCTGAATTTAGTCCAAACTTAGTATTCCCTGGTGCATCTTGAGACCATGTTCTCTCCTATCACTGGCTACCTGGGAGAAGAGACAAACTCCACCTTGCTTCAGCCTCCTTTCAGGAAGCTGCAGAGAGTGATAAGGTCACCCCTGCAATTCCATTTCTCCAGACTAAGCACAAACTTTCTCAGCCACTGCACATAAGACTTGTGTTCCAGACCCTTCACCATCTCCATTGCTCTTCTCTGGATTCACTCCACCACCTCAGTGTCCTGCTTGTAGTGAGGGGCCCAGAACTGGACAAAGAACTCAAGGAGTGGCCTCAGAAGTGCCAAGCACAGAGGGACAATCATTGTCCTGGTCCTGTTGGCCATGCTGTTGCTGAAGACCAGGTTGCCCGTGGCCTTCTTGGCCACCTGTGCACACAGCTGAATCACAACCAGCCAGATCACAACCAGCATTCCCAAGTTCTTTTCCACTGGGCCAACTTCCATCCACTCTGCCCCAGCGGGTAGTGCTGCATGGGATTGTTGTGACACAAGGGCAGGATCTTGGCCTTTGCTGAGCCTCATCCAACTGGCCTTAGTCCTTGGATCCAGCCTGTCCAAGCCTCTCTGCAGAGCCTTCTTCCCCTCCAGCAGATCAACACTACTGCCCAACTTGGTGTCATCTGCAAACTGACTAAGGGTGTACTCAATCACCTCATCCAGGTCATTGATGAAGATATTAAACAGGGCTGAACGCAACACTGATCCCTGTAGAGTCCCCACCAGTGACCAGACACCAACTGGATGTTTCTTCAGTTCCTGTCACTCTGAGAGCTAGACCATCCAACCAGTTGTTTATACAGTCAAGAGTGCACATGTTAAAACCATGACATATCAGTTTCTCCAGGAGAATGTTTTGGAAAATAGGGTAAAAGGTTTTCTTAAAGTCTAGGTAAAAAATATCCACAGCCTTCCCATCATCCACTAAATCCACCTTGCTGCAGAAGGAGATCAGGTTATGTAGCATGCTAAAACCTTAAATGTGTGTAAACCTGTGCCTGCTCTAAGGTACTGAAGGGTACTGAAAACATACATGCCTACTCTCTGAATTGGCGATGCAGAAGGAAACAAAAGATCATTCCCATTTCATAAAAGATCAAAATATTCACCTTTCTTTGTAGCCYCATCACATACTAAATCTTGTATTTCATATGTTCTCTAAAATTGATGGCACTATTTCACACAGACAGATGATGGGGACTAGTATTTCTGGCTCATTATTGGCTTTTGATTGAATCTAGATATGTCAGTAACCAATTACTTTAGGGTGAATTTCCAATTACTTTAGGGTTTTGGGTGGGTTGACCCTAGCCCTGTCATTGATGGATTCAGTGATGCTAGCTTCTCATTTAGCTCCCAATTATGTTACATTTTTTCCCAATAATACTTCAGTATCATTACTGACTTTTTATACAAACTCTTCTCTCTCTGAGGCATGTATTCCAGTAATTTCCTCACCACCAGTATTCCAACCATTTAATGTGTAAGTGTTGTTTTCCTTGTGAGATAAATACATACTCACAGTTAAGCATTCTGCATGCAGTACCAGCATTTTTGAAGTGTTATTATCATTAGCAATTTGTTTCACTGATTTTCAGTGGGACAAAGCTCTAATTCCCATAAATTCCTTTAGGTATATGCATTTTGTTTTATCATTGGGCTACTTTTCACACAGTTCTAGTAAGGAAGTTATTTATCTCTGAAATGTCCTTCAAACACAGGAAACTTTCTTAGAGATTATGTTTTTTTTTCATGAACTGTCATTCTTTGAGATTGTAAGGGATCATTATTTTCAAAAACACAGTTAACAAGATAAATTTTTTGAAAAAAAAATGACTGAACTTTGGCCTCAATACATAAATTTGGTCTCTAGAAACTGTGAATTACAGAGACCAATCCTAACAAATAACACTCTAGACCAGAGATAATGCTTGATATAAATTTTTTCAAGTATCCTCTGAAGCAGTGATCTACCTAATCTTCATTACCCATTGCTCATAAAAACAGAATGCTAAACAACAGGATTTTGAGTCAAAGAACAGATGAGAACTGAAAACAATTGAAACCATCAATAATTTGTTTCATGAATTTCAGAAACACACTTCAACACACAGAACCACATTGTGAAGGTGTGTAGAAATCTGACTCACTTAAATCTGAAAAAAAATTGTCTTCTAAATTCTCATTTCCTTTAAAATGTAAAGATTCTAGCAACAAAAATACAGTTACCATTCATATACTAGTAGAACATTTCTGACTGCAGTTTTTAAGACAAGATCAAAATAAAGACCCTGTGGTCACAGTTTTCTTAAATCTTTCTGAATTATAGTCACTATTTATTTAAAGCAACAGGACTGAATCATCTGCAACAACAACAGAAAAGAAGGGGGAAAAAGTAAAAATAATATTAAAAATAAGTTCTCTTAGGGAATTTAAATGAAATTGCAAATGAACTGCATTGCTAAGTGACTTGATAGAAAGAAGTTGCAGACAGATAGATTTTATTTTAATTTCTTTGTTTTCTGAAGCAACAGAAACAGATCACCTACAACTATTTGGAATAAGGATATTTAGAGTAGCAGTATATTGTTTTCATCTACTTGATCATTTATATTCCTTTAGAGATTTATATTTTTGTTCCATGCCAAAGACAGAATTTAAAAAAAATCACATTAGTCTGATTTGCACATAAATTTTATCATGTTTCGTTAGTGTAACCCATAATTAGAAGGGTTTAGTCTAGCAGTAAGATTTATAGCACTATGGGCAAGGGTTTCTTCCTATTAGTCACAAAGGCATTTTAATGGAAAGATTAATTTTTAATAACTATCTGTTTGCAACTTGTGTATTATTACAAATGTCAAGTCTGACTGTCTTGGAGAGGAAAGAAAGATGTGCCATTTACTTCCATGTAGGGCATATTTTCTCAGTTACCTGTACATTTTGGTGTTGATGCTGATCTTATGTCTTAAAGTGCCAATGTTAGTCACTGAATTATCAGTCAAGACTTAGGCATCCTAATCTTACTAAATGCTCTAAATGCAAAAATATATGAGAACTACCAAACAAGGATGTTAAGAGTTTTCAAGGTTGTCTTGTAGAAACAAGCCAACACTCTATAATAGTCTTTAGCAAAGTAAAAACACTGAAATAGTAGAATCTTGTGCACCAAACATCTGTTTGAATATATCGTTACCATTATCTTACAGATAGCAGATAGCTGAAAGATTTAAATGGAGGACAAACACATTAAAAAAAAAAGAAAAAGAAAAAAAAAAGAGAAACAGAGTATATGGTTTAGATATCCTATATAATCTGTGGTACACAATATGATCATTTTGAATTCTCACCACAACCTTAATTTCATTAAACAGAGTGAGTATTGCAGCACCGAACCGGTGGTTAACATTAAGACCTTTGATCATACTGTAAACCCAAATTTCTGTTCCCTAGCAGACTATTGGAATTGTAATATAAAGCTAATGAAGGTAAAGTTTTCACCTAGCAACTGGGAGCATGTAGCACATCTAATTGTGAAGTATTGTAAAATGTTGTAAGACAAACAGCTAAGTTTATGGTTGCAAGAAACATGTTTTATTTCTAGACATGAAGAAGCTACCTGAGGTATGATGAATATTTAAACTTTCTAAACCAAAAGTTTCATCTTGTATAGCTCTCATAAAAAAAAAAATAGAGCTATTATTGGAAAAATAATTAATTCAACATTTTCTATATGCTATTTGAGACCTGCTGTTAGGCTTTCATGATCTTTCATCCTTACCTAATTGGAATGTAACAACTACAGATCATCAAACCAACCAGGAAAAAATAAGTAAATTCAACAAGAGTTACTTCTTGTATTCTCTTTCACTGTTTAGAAGCTGTGTGCTTCAGCAAGGATCAAAATCAGAACTACTGAAATATTCGCTGATGTCATCATTGGTCTCAGTAAGAGAAGGAAATCAGAATTCTCCATATTCACACTTTTTAGATGCTCAAAAAGTCAAGGTTTTGGTAGTGTATTTTTTAAATTATTATTCACTCCTGTGAGCATATTCAAACCTCTTGTGCCTAGTGATTAATTTTCAGAAGTCCAAATGGTCCAATAAATATTAAAACTCATTGGGAATAAAAAAGGGTTTTATCAAGTACCAGTAAAAGTGACAAATTTCTTCTGAAAAAAACCCAAAGGGCAAAATATAGTGAAATGGTTTGAACATTTTCTCAAATCTGGTAAGAAACCCAATTGACAGTTATATAGAAATGCCAGCAGCCTTGAGTCAAAATGCTTAAAATCTGAGTATTTAGAAAATAACAATGTAACATTCATTAGGAAGAAACTATAAAAGATATTAGTCCATTAAGAAAATTTAGGATATAATAGAGATACTGAGATAAATCTGTAGTATAGTTTATTTGTATTTATAATACATAAATATTTGCAATAAACTTTTAATAAGCACACCAACAAAGATTATCTTGAAATGCAACATTTTGGCCATGATTTTATATTAACATTTGTATAGTTACCATGGTTTTGCTACAATATGTATGATCCAAATAAAATTTTGTGAAGGGTAAAAAGTAAGGGTGTTTGAAGAAAATGCTTGCAAATAGGAACTTTGTTTTTATTGAGTGGCTCCACCTATTGATTTATTGCTAAAATTATTTTGAAGGCTTTTACCTTCCCTGACATTACAATTAAATGTATTTATTTAATGAAAATTATTTAGGTTTTATCGGTAAAACAAGTTAATAAACAAGTTCCTCAAGACCATAGTCTAAACCAGTTCCTTTTCATTAAACAATGTTAAGTAAAGTATTATCTCGTATGACATATTCATACCCCCATAAACAACAGCTCTGTTTCTGTTTTTTAATTTTACACAGGTACTTATCATCTTTTTCTCATGTTGTGGTTTCTCCTAAAGAAAGTAAAGGTTCATTGTCTCAGTGGGTTCCACTGTACTTTCAAATGCTCTAAATTAGGCCTGTGGGCGAGAACTACCTTGAGTTTTTGACACCTCTTGTTTTTTCCTCAATTCCACATGTGGTCTGATTTAGACTTTCAAACTTCTGAATAGTCTGCTGAGAACATTTTTGTTCTACAGAGGTGAAGTACACCAGCATTTTTCATTCCTGGTTGAGGGACAATAACCTCCTTTGCCACTTGAGCAGCACAGCAGGAACAATGCTCTCCCATTCCTGTGCAACCTCCTGGCCAACTGGTGAAGTGCAGCTGAGAAAAAGCTGCCAGAGCCTGTTCTGTGGCTGCAAGGAGGCCTTGTGCCTTCCTGAGTGCAATACATGGAAAATATGGAGAAAATAAGTGAGAAAATGCTCACTTCAAGCTCTACGGGAGATGGGAGTGTCTCATGGAACATTTTCTGTGTTCACATTTCTCAGAAAGCAGTTCAAACAGAGCCAGAGATTCCCTGGGCTAAAATTTGAACTTGACAGAATTATTTTTCAACACAACTTTATTAAGCCAACCAAAACACCACCTTAGGCCTCTAAAAGGAATATCTTGAGAAACACCTATAAGTTGCTGATTGATAGAGAATTTCATTCCTTAAATATCACTGTTTTTTCCTTATACTAGCAAAGGATGCATTTACACCAGCTGCCTCTTTCTCATTTTTTTTTTCAGCAGGAGTGTCTTTCAGGTATAATGCATTTTGTAAGAGAGCAGTTGGACATACATAAAAAAATGAGGTAATCTTCCCAATGACTATGTCATGAAAGCCAAGATAATCTTAGTGTTACAACAAGAGCCTTAAAACATAATCTGTAAATACAATAAGAAAAAAATTTGCAATATTTTAGTAAAAATGCAGCAAATATATGACTATAAAAAAGGTTAGAATCTGAAAAGACAGAATTTTTCAATGCAATCCATTTCCTTATGATGTTAGGTGTGTGCTGCCTTCACTTGCAGGTCTACAAATGTTCTTTAAGTGATCCTTTACAGCATGATCATTATTTTCACTTTCAGGTGCAAATTTCAAAACATGTTGGTTAATCAATGAGTATATAAAAACTAAATTCATGCCAATACAGATCATTTTTTGAAATTAATTTTCATGCATATTTATAAAAATACAAGAGACAAATCAAGCGACTGATGTAAAAAAAAAGTGTCATCATCAAATGAAACTGAGAGAGAAGTTTTCTAGTAGAAAGCACTTGATAATATTAGGTATTTCAGATATTATGTAAAATATTAGAGAAAATAAAGATCAGGTTTGCTCCAAAGTGAAAATTTCCCTGCAAAGAAGATTTGACTGCTTTCAAAGGTCAAAATTCAGGGAAGAGTTTGTTAGCAAGTACTTGGGACATGGGGACATTATCCATTACTGTGTTTGTTAAGCTAAAAAGTGAAAGAAGCAAGGATAAAGATGATTTTCCACAATTTCTTTATTCTCACACTCTTCATTTGAATCAAGTTTACTCAAGTTTATGATCTGTTGCTCTTCTGGTGGAACTCTAGACACTGACAGAATACAAAGGATATAAGGAGTTATGGCTTTGTTTACTTCAAACATCAGAAAAAACCTCCATTGGAGGTAGAATCAAGTAGATCAGAAAGTCAGGGCACTAGCTGTCCAACAAATCTCTTCTAAATCTAGCATAAACTGCATTATTTCAGAATTTTTCATTGTGGGCTAGTAACATCTAACTATGTCTCTTTCAATTAGCCTAAACAAGAATATCTAGTACTAGAAATAATCTGGAAAGAAAAATATGACTAAAAGAAAAATATGTCTGGAAGGAAAAATATGTATGACTTCTGAATATCTGGTCATTCCTCTCAGGGAATGAAAGAAACCATTCTTAGTGGTGAGAAGTGATAGATGTGGATAAGTTATAATACTAGAAATGCAGAAAGGCAGCAAAGTCAAAAGAGGAGCAGGAATCAGTAAAGCAAAGTTTATGAATCAGTTCCTACTGCCATCATCAAAGATGCCAAGTAAAATCAGTAAATTTTGATGCTTTAAACAGGTGTAGAGCTCCCAGAAATTCCTGTGCTCTCACCACGTAATAGAAAAATTCGGTGTGAAATCTCTTCCAAAAATTACTTTAATGACTAAAAATTCTTACCCCAGGCTATCCTAGGCTTTCTTATCCTAGGCTACATCTGAAAATAGTTTGCCAGTGATTTCTGATTAGGAAGTCCACAGCACTGAAGTTTTTGTATTTAATCAAGCCTTTAACTGCAAAATGACTTTTCAATATCTAATACATCCACTGACATAACACTGTATTGGATCCACAGTTTTTATCTGACAGCACCCCTCTAATTGGCTGATCACTAATTTAAGTTGGTTCTTAAACTATCACAGTGTGTCTCCTCTGTATTGCCGGAACTTCACTTGTTTATGTAGCACATTTTCCAGCAGTTCATTAGATTTTGCTGCACTGCTATTTCTTTCCATAGCTCACTTTTATTAGAACACTGATTTTCAACATAGCCTGTAAAAATTTCACTAAGAAAAATATCATTTTGACACTGCATAACATGGGTGACTCCCCAGGTATTTATTATCTTTGCTCAGGTCTTTGACACTTACTGTGTACCAGCAAAGTAATTCCAGTCTCTTAGGTAATTAGTTCATATCAGTGAATCAAAGCCCCCTAATTACTTCTATTCCCAGAATCAACAAGAAGAACATGTGTGAGGGGGTGTGCATGTGCGTTTGTGTTTGTTTTGGGGAATATGTGCTTGTGCACACATGAGAGATAGAGGGGGGAAATCCTGTCATCCCCAACCCTGTTCATAGCATTGTGTGATTGGTGCCATTTTGTTCTATCCATCTCTCCTTATTGGAAAGCTCCTTAATTGACAAATGAGGACTTTATCAAGCTTGGCAGGAGTCATTATGTCTGTGATTTTCCTTGAAATGTATCTGTCATGCAGCTCAAAATTAAATTGCCAGTTTTGGGCCTAACCAGAGAAGGGGTAGTGACTCAAAGCACTCAGAAGGAAATGAATGATTAATGCAGTTTATAGACAGAATAGTACTTTTTCTGTCTTTTGTGCTTTTTGTGTGTAATCTCCAGTGGTTCAGCTTCAGATGGGTCTAATGAAAAAGGACTGGATGTTTTCCACCTTTTCTTCAGAGCATGCTGTACAATTTATCCACTGACAAAATCCGCTAATGAAATGTCACCTTGGACAGCTTGCTAAAGGATTGATGGGCTGAAAGTTTTGTACTTTATTTAACTTTTGCAGGAAAAATGAATAAGTCCTCCAAACTCTGTATGATATAGAGATTCATTATGATTTTGTACTCCAGAGAAGTAACTGCACTGGAATGGAAAAGGCAGCTGTGGCAAAGAGAATAACGTAAAAAAATAATTACTTAAAAAGCTAGGTGTATTGCTTCATTGCACTCAAAGACATAAATTATAGTTGAACTGCATAACTTTTTAAGACTTCTTTATTCAGTATAATCTCTGCCTGTTAGAAAAAATGTCAACTGTTGTCTTTACTTGAAGTATAATTTAAGAAAACAAAACAAATAGAATATAAACTTTTTCCCTAAACACCATTGTTTTAGACATCTTTGCCTTGGGGCTTCATCCGATGCTGTCAAACTTCCATAAAACCCATGAATGAGTCAATTACAATCTGACTTAAAAACAGATTATTATTCTGACTTCTCCTGAGAATGAAAAAAACCCAAACCAAACCAGAAACATTACACAAATACTAAATACTTGCAATTTCTAGGTAATAGTTTCACCGGCTTTCACCTTGTTCCCAATCCCCAATACAGGTATGAGAACTGGAAGGGTGAAAGTCAGAAAACTTGCAGGGTGAGATAAAGAGAGTTAAGTAGTAGAAAGAAATTAAATAAATGAAATTATAAAATAAAATAATATAAAATTATAATGAAAATAACAACAATGATGATAACAACAACAATAAACAACAACAAAGAGGAGGAAATAAAAGTCAAAAAGACAAGTAAGTTGTGCCAGTGAAACCAATTCCTCATGACCAATCAACTGATGTCCAGCCAGCTCCTGAGCAGTAGCTCCCAGCCAGCTTTTCTCCTGGTTTATGTGCTGAGCATAATGCCATATGGTATGGGATACAGCTGGGGTCATCTGGAGTCAGCTGCGCTGGTTGTGCTTCCTCCCAGCTCCTTGTACATCCCCAGTCTTGCTGGTGGGAAGTGGTGAGGGGTAGCAGAGACCATGGGTCTGTCATAGTTCTGTGTGAAGGCTGCTCAGCAGTAACAAAATTATCCTTGTGTTATCAACACTGTTTCCAGCACAAACCCAAGATACCACTTCACATGAAACATTAAGCAGGAAATTAACTCTGCACAACCAGTCACTTAAGGTTTATTCCTAATGAGGGAGTAGGATGTAAACAAAAATATTTTCACAGACCAAACTGTTTTCTTGCCTTCCTTCCCCTTGTAACCCTTATTCCACATGAGAATATTTCCAGACACTCCAGAGCTTAATTTTTTAATTCATAATTGCATAAAACCACCATTATCATTAAAAATAAATCCATATACACAGTAAATGGCTTTGAAAGAAAGGTGACAGATTAATTGACACAGTTGTAGTTGGCTATTACCCTAATCATAGTGGATTTCTTAATACAGTAAGGCTCCTAGCTGCTCTTTTCTTGCCTCCTTTTGCTGCTGCTCTGATTATAGACTCTGTAAGGCAGACAATAACTATATTTCTGATGTGCATATATCAAGAACAAGGACCATGGTTCCCTTGGAACTATCACAATAAAAAAGTACAATAACTAGAGTAAGAAGAATAATTTCAGGATTTCCGAATGCAAATTTAACAGTTGGTTTGTAAATGAAATTCTATTTGCCCTTGATTTGAAAATTACCTACAATTAACTTTGCCACACTATTAACTGAGCGTACAGTAAAACCATTAAGCAGGATTTTCTTTAATATTTAATGACATATATATATGTTGTTGTGGTGCGTTTTAGTTTCAGTAAAGTTCTGCATGCTGTCGTTCCTCATTTTATAATGGTTTGTCCCTGTATCCCTTGGTCTTTCCCAGGTTGTGGGTCCTGTCAATCACCCTGCCATCCCGCCCTGAAGCCTGGAAAATTCTGGTGGGGCTGTGGGGTGATTTGGCAAGTTCTCAGTTCCCCTCCTTCTTTTATGTATAGAATTGTATTGTTAATTGCCCTTTTTGTCCTGGGTCACTCCCCCCCCATCACTGGGATTGGTTCTAGATTGTCCCCTGCTCTGTCGACATGCCCTGTACTTAAACTGAAACCCAGAGGAAAAACCTCACTCCTCTGTGGGCCCTCTGGGTGAAATAAAAACCCCAGTTGGAACCCATGTGGCAGTCCTCCTTTCTTATTCCACACCAAAGCCATGCTTCTGCCTGAGGCTCAGACCCACAAAATCGGAAAGGTACCGAGCTGTACCCTTGAATGCGGATTCAGTAAATGAGCTAGCCAGCAGCAGCTCTGAACCTCCACAATATGTCAAAAGAAAAATAAGCTTCTGAATTGCTACCTGTTCTCCAGAGAATATTATACATACTTTCTGCACATAACACAACATGATGTCCTTGAGTACAGTGAGCCAAGGATCATGATTCATCCAGCTCCTAGGATGTGAAAGGAGTGAAAACAGCAGGGTGCAGTGAACATATGCTGTTATTGCTGCCTGCGGGGCTTCAGTTCTGCTTTCCAGCTAGCTCCTGCACCGAACTCACATTTAAGGGTACAGCTCGGTACCTTTCCTATCTTGTGGGTCTTGATCTCAGGCAGAAGCGTGGCAAGGGCAAGGAAGAAAGGAGGACTTCACATGTGTTTCAACTGGGGTTTATTTTCACCCAGAGGGGAGCCCACCCCAGTGAGTTTTTCCCTCTGGGTCTCACCTTGCGTACAAGGGGTGTGGAAAGGGGCAGGGGACAATCTAGAACCAATCCCAGTCCTGGGGGAAGTGACCCAGAACAAGAGGATAATCAGTAGAACAATTCCATACATAGAAAGGGGAGTGCGAAGGCAGGGATTCTGTCAATCACTCAGCCCTCTCATTAGAACTTTCTAGTCATCTGGGCAGGGTTGCAGAGTGATGGACAGGACCCATAATTAAGAAAAAAAAAAACAAAAAAAGGGGTTTAACATGGGGATAAGGGACAAACCATTGTACAGAAATTTGGTAAATCTGAAATGCACACCACAACAGCTGCCACTTATTTTTCAACACCAGAAGAAAAAAATCTGTGTTGTTCAGTTGGCTACTGGAAAGACAAAGGTAACAATAAGAATAGCTCGCCTCATGCTGCTATACCCATGGTACAGCAAAGCTTTTAGATGATAGTGCTATCTTACATATTACTAATGTATAAAGTCTTGGAATATTCATGCACAACTGGGTGAGTTAAGGACTAAATTAAAGAGCATCTCGTGTGAAGGCTCTTCTATCACAAGTAAAATATAATCTTCCTTTTTATTTTACAGCAATTTTTACTGTAATCTGTATTGTGTTTAAAAGAAAGAGTTAGGGTATATAATATTCTCCAAAACTATCTTATGTAAAGCAGCTATGAATCATCATTCTACCATACATGGAAGGAAATGTTTAATAAATAATTCTGTAACTATAGGCTACATCCAAAGCAAGCACACATAGCCAAGATTAAGGTTGCTGCAAGTATAGCTTTATTATTACTGAAGTAAAGCAAATAATTGATTTACTAAGCACTAAGACAGACATTAGAAATATCAAAAGAAATGTGAGATTCAAATATTTTAAACCGTGCTTGCTACTTGTAAACCTTAGGAAACAAACACTATGTGTAATATCAGCCTTGGGTTCAACTCAACAGTTCCTTCTTGTTCCTTTGCTGGCAGAGAAAGTTATTGCATGGCATGGTCTGCTCCAGCACACCCTCATGTGCTACACGTGTGCACACCCACATCCCAGACTACTGGGATGATTCCACAGAAACTAAATGTAAACAATAATTGGGAGTTCCTAAGAGAGAAAAGAAGACATTGGGAAATAAAAAGGTCTCTTAGTCATAAGCTGATTTTCTCTGAACACGATGATTTCTGATTTAGGTGGGGTAAAAATACTTTTGATATGAAATTAGTTTAGCCAGCTGGAGCCACTCAGCTTCTTATTAGCAGCACTGTCAATATATAAGAAAGTCTCCATTGCTTCACTTGAAGATATTTAATGGAAAAAAGCAAAGAAATAACAAGTATTGTTCTAGATGACTCTCCAGCAGGATACTTTATTACCTTTCCAGAGATAACTATTTTATTCAAAAGCCAGTCATCTCACAGCACAACATTACAACATTTATATTCAACATCAATAGAATAATTATAAGTTTGCAGTGTCAAATGCCCAAAAATACTAAAATCTAGAATTCAGACTTCTTGTACAACCTTGTTCACACAGGTGGACATACACATTTCAATTTCAACATGGACATTTTCTATTGAAGATTACAGCCCTTTTTTTTCTTTTTCAAATAATTATTTAGTTCACTAAAATGCTGGTCTGCATCTACGTAAATATAAGTTCAGTATTTTTTTCTCCTTGTTTTGGACATGTTTTGTGTAGGCTTCAGTACTAAAACACTATCCAATTAACTAATGCTGCATACATACATTGTGATTTCTGTTACTGCACGTAAGAATCCATATTCATGGTAATGTGAGAGCAGAAGACGAACCTCTAAAATTTAGTGTTGAAATCTAGCAAAGATACCCATAAACTCTGACTTCCCAAGCCAAAACATCAATACCTTGGATTTTTCAGAGAATGTAACAGCACATAGTATTTAACACATTTAAAAGGTTGCATGCATTGTTTTCAATTTTAACAGCAAATTCTCAACACTTCTGCAAATGAGATTTTGGGAATCCTGTCAGGTATTCAAAAATGAGCTTGGTTTAACTTTGGGATAGGAATGGAATACAATTTCTTTTTGCAGGTTTCAGTAGCCTTGACTGTTGGATATCTCCTTTCTGTCTCTTTCCCATTGCATTTCTGTCTGCAATAACTGAAGAAGACTCCTTCACTATGATAGAGTCAAAACAAGAACACCAGACAGACCTTTAGCTGAACAGGCATATAGATATTTTATTCCTTTCAGAGCTGATGTCTTCCAGGACCCAGCAACAGTGTCTTCATGTCTCCAGTGTGTCCATATATCTGATAGGAATCCTGAATACAATTAAAATGCTTCATTTTTAAGCTGACAATGGCATTGGCGTTCAAGGTGGAATTAAAAGAAACCCAAAACAATTAGGCATTAGTACTAAAATACTGAAACTGAACAAGATACTGTTATTTCCTGTAAGTACCCATATGGATTAAAAAAATCAGAATTCCTGCCTGCTTCTTACTCTGTTGTTGACATTTTTCAGAGAGATCACAGTCCTTCAAATTTGGTAAGACGAATTCTTTTTTCAATATTATAACTTAAAGACAATGAAAATGACAAATTGAGTGCAGGTGCTAAATTAGCAAGCTTTATAATAATTACTTCCTTTTGGTCTGCTCATACTGGGTATTGTAATATCTAATACATATACTATCAAGAACACTCAACACAACTCAATTTGGTGAATATTAATAGCATAATTAAAAGAGAATTACAACACATCATAAATAGTTGATAATAGCTACTAGCACTTTGTTTTTCACCTTTTCACTATGACTGATCAAAATTCTCCTCTTCTATGTTTTTTCATAAATGAAAGTTATGGTACAAATAAATCCCCCCCTTTTTTTTTTTTGCATTTAGACCGATATTCGCTGGGCACTTGTACACCAGAAGTATACAATATAAACCTCTTCAGCAAAATCTTTATGCTGCCACAGACAGAAAAATATTATCAGTTTTCACATTTTTTATTTTATATTTTTTAAATCAATTACTTACAAAAGAAAATAAAGGGATTAGACTTTGTTGCTGAATAGGAACCAATGGCTTCCTTTTCCTCCTCAAAGTACCTCATTCCCTGGTGCAATTAACCAGGATGGAATCAACAAGTAAATTATGTGCTTACAATTCATGTTAATGACACTTATACACAAACTGATAATGAGTCTCTTGTGCATCCAAGAAGTCCAGATACCAAGAATATTACTTGAATTTCAAATGTTTACACTAATAGTCTCCTCTAAAGACAATATTCTGCCTACATAAAATTTACAAAAGCAGAAACAAAGATTAAGTTTGCAAAGGAATAAAGACATAATTGTCACCGAGACTGCCAGAAACAATCCTTCTGAGAAAAAAATTGAAAATATTAGGGTTATATATAAAATAGCTATTACTAAGAAACATGGTTCCTTTTTTTGCACAGTGTTCGGTCTTTGGAAGGATACAGCAAAAACTCTTCTGGAGTGAAAAAATTGTGAATATACTGGTAGACAATAAGCTAAGCAAGCCCTAGGAGACAAAGACGACTATATGTAGAAAGCTCTTTACAGTAGTATCAACATGACTCAAAATATTTCCTTGTAAAGTTATGTACAAATGAGGGGAAGAAAAAGAGGACTAAACAGAAGCCTATGATTTGTTTAAATGTTAGCGACACTCAACCTAATACCAGAAAACAGACAGCAGGAAAGTTAAATCACCATACATAACTGAAGAAATAGAGTTGCCCAAACACTGCTGTATCAAGTAGCTCAGTGTTTGAAATTTTAAGAGGCAAAATTTTCACTGAAGTGACCAGAATAATATAAAAGGCACTATAAAAAGCAAAGGATGGCAGAACACAATCTCAGCAAGAGATAAGCACTACACCAAGTTCTCACTCTTGAAACTTTCAGAACAGCAGAGGAAAATGCATTGTAAATGCTATGAGAGGGAAGCTGGGAGCCTCTGGATAAAAAACAGCACATGAAAACACTATAAATCTTACACAATACTCTCACCTAAAATCAGACTTATGACAAGATTTAGTCTCTGTGGTGAGATTTCTGGGGASATGTATGACTATAAGGAACACCCAGTATCAAAATATCCAAGTTCCAACTCGTACAAGTGTCTGTATCAGCCACTACATTCTACCAAATTACCAACCTTTAGCTTAAACTCCACTGGATTTGGTGATATTTTCAAGTTTCTAACCATCTTTTTAATCATTTAGAGAATCTGGGGAAAAACCTGCTCTGGAAAATGAGCTGTTGACCTTTATTACAGGGAGGAAAAATCTAGCATTTTGCAAGGTCTCCAGTAAGAACTAGAATGAGCATTGGATTTCAAACTTGGATATTTTCTGAAAGCTTCAGAAGCAGTATGGGCACAGTGCAGGAAGATGTCGTCTGTAGAAGTTGCTGTGAAGATGCTACCAATGTCACTGGGGAGCAAAAACTTATAAGCATGCACAGAAGTGACAGGGAAAAAAAAAGGACGTGAGAAAATTTATAATTTTAATATGTGGAATATTATCAATACAAACCAGCTAACAATGAGAGTAAGACTAGACTATAGGTGCTTGATCTAGGATATAAGTAGGAAAACTTCAGAAAGCCTTAATATTTTTCAGAGCAGATCAAGTATTTGAATTTAGTTTGTGTGTAAAAATTTGCCTTAGCTCTCCAGAGTCTCAATTCTGCCATTCTTACTTGCCGTATAGATGAAATGTGACAAACAACTGCTTTTCATGTAGTCTTCACTCTTTCTTTCATGTGAGGAGCCAGGAGACTAAAATGAAACAAGGAGTGTTTGATGTATTCCCCCAGGCTGTTTCAAGCCACCTCTTATGAATAGCTTCCAAAATCCAGCTATAATCCCTGTTTTCAGCTGCCTATCAGACATCAGGAACAAAGCCTCAGATATCCCATCTCTGATTTTCTGATAGTCTTCTCTCTCACTACAAAAAAAGCTTGGCTCTACCAGAGTCACCAGGAAATCCGTAGTGAAATTTAGTGTGCAAACTGGTGAAAACGAAATTCCTGTCTTTTTTATTTTTTGATGTCTTTCTTTGTATTCATGTTACCTTTTTAAAATATATTGCACAACTTCCCAGAATTCTCTGTTATGCTGTCACTGAACCAAAACGCTTAACACTTGCTTTGACATTACTTTGGATGACCGTTTCAAGTTATTGTGTGAAAGAAGTCAACTTCAGCATAGCTGCGTTCTTTCCCATTAAAAATTCTAAAAGGAAACATACAATGATTTGGGTTGGAAGAGACCTTAAAGATCATCTCATTCCCATCCCCCTTCCATGGGTAGGGATACCTTCCATTAGATCAGGTTGCTCAGAGCTCTGTCATATCTGGTCATGTGCACTCCCAGGGAAGGAGCATCCACAGCTTCTCTGGCCAATCTGTTCAGTGCCTCACCACCAGCACAGGAAAGAATTCCATAGTAACAGCTAACCTAACCCTATTCCATTTCAGTTTAAATCTATCATGATTATGTGTGTTTTGACTACATGTYCTTGGAAAAAGCTCTTCTCCAGTTTTCTTGTCATTTTCTTGTACATACAGTGAGGTCCCCCTGGAGGCTTCTGTCCTCCAGGCTGAAAAGCCCCAACTGTGTCAGTCTGTCTCCACAGGAGGGGTGCTCCAGCCCTCTGACCATCGTTATGGCCTTCCTCTGGACCTATTCTAACAGGTCCAGGTGCTTCATTCTGGGGTCCACAGAGCTGAACGAAATACTTCAGATGGAGTTTCATCCAAGCAGAGTAAAGAATACTATTAAACACTAAGTTAAGTTTGTTCTTTGACCTTGAGATAATGGTCAGTTGTTTTTGAAGGTGAGATATGTGTATTTCTAAAAACAGATACTCTAAAGAACTGGTAAAGCATTCATTTGAAGGAAAGCAAAATGCAGGTTTTCACCAAAGCCGTAAGAAATTTTGTGCTGATTTTAATGTGAGAAGGGGTAAATCCTTTAATAAATTGAGGGCTCCCTGAGAGAAACAATTTATTTGAGAAGAAAAAAGCCCAGAAATACTTGACATAGTTGGGAACAGGGAGTGGGTAGGAAGGAGTCAAGCTTTCAAACCGTTCTGCAAAGAAATTTTATCTCATATTGTAAAGTGTTCTAAAAGACAAATATATCACAGAGTAAAAATGCACAGCTAGAGCAGAATTCAGTATGCAGCGTTTTCTACATGCACATGTGAAACAGATGTAAGTTGCTTTTTGCAGTTTCCTAGAGTGTAACCTCTGCCAAGATCAGTGCTGGCACATGTTTTCATGGCTGTCAGGAAAGCTTTTGCAAATATATTTGGAGGGCGGCTACTATAGTCACAGAAGTTTGTATTTCCAGTCATTGAGATCATGCATAGAAAAAATAGGCACACAGACACACCAAACAAAAACTATATGAACAAAGGAGTTCCTGGGGTGTTTTTTTAGTTTTTGTATATATTTTGTATATACTAATTACTGAAGTATATTCAGGGGACTTACACTGGGAACTGGTACCAGCTGTGTAAATCTGCTATGTTTAATTACAATTTGTTTCTATTTTGCTTTTTTCTTAGTCTCATTCTCTTTGTTTCCAGCATCAGATTTTCCTTGGCTAATGTAAATTGTTATGTACTTACATTATAAGGGCTGTTGATAACTTTAATTTGCATATTGAACTCTGTGTCTTTTTTTAACTTTTGATTTTCCTATTTTCTCCATGCAAACTTTCTCTCTGAGATTTACACGATCTGGTTTGCATACACAGTGTACTGCAGGTTTCCCAAAGCAATGCTCAGGCCCTTGCAGTGCATAGCATGCTTTTCTGCTCTCATCTCCACTTCATCTCTAAGGACTGCAGTGGACAAAATAAAATCATGCTTGGTGAATATAAAACCTGTGGAGAGCTCAGATATAACTCTGCCATCTGGGACAAGCTATCTGCTTACAGGCTAGAAGGCAACAGAGTTCCCTGAGTTCAGAGGGAAGGAGAGAAAATAAAAGCTGACTATCTCTGTGTAGTCAGAAGACAAGGATATATTAAAGAAGGTCTTTGAGGTTTATCATTTTCTATCTGCAGTACTTTAGCATATGAATGGTAAGTGGGATCCCTTTTATTTCCGTGTTTATAAAGGCTATATTTCAGACCTGAAACTATACAAAACTACCCTTCAAAATTAGCCTTCAGAAAGTACCCTTCAAAAATGGTAATTAAATAGAGGTCTATATTTCTTGTAAACATAATGAGACTGCACATTTCTATCTACTGTTGAAGGCAAGACATTTGTCACTTTAAACAAGGGTCCACAAAAGATATGCTTTCACTCTAATTTTCCCCTTCCACGGTAACTCAAATCAAGTATCAATCATTTTAATAAGAATTATTTTTTTCATTTCCCCTCACAGCATCTTGCTGAGGGATGCACATAATTTCTGATTAGATATCATTAGGGATGGTTTAAGCAGCTTAACACTCCATGTCAGAGACTTTGAGGAGACAATACTGGTTGGACAACTATCAAGAAAAATGTCTGAATGTTAAAAACTTGATATATCTTAAAGATGATACTTTTCTTTTTAATGTTGAAACACATTGCAGAATGTTGAAACTGGTAAAAAGTCCATGATGGAACTTTCTAACAGTATCAATGTCAGCTCTTAGCCAGGTGGCCCTCACAAAATGGCAGCATGACAATTGTGATTATCACAGACATTACTCATGCACATCAGTTTCTATTCTACAGAGGAATATTTCTTTGTCTAGGCCTTCCTGCCCTGAAAATTGTTCTTGTTTAACTAAGAATTGTGGTGAAGAAATCTTTCCTTTACAACACAGATTAGATCAATCCCATCCTAAGAAGACAAATTAAAAGGCTTCATTTGCTACATGCTTTTCAGAAGAACAATCCAGTGTTCGAAATATGAGAAAACAGACACTGAGTTGAATAAAAATGCTATGGAATATAATTGTAAAAGTGACAATGAAGGAATCCGAACACTGTTCATGCAATTCACATCTATATAAATATTCTTCTGCTGCTGACAGTAGAATCTCTCTCTTTCACAAACAACTGCACAAAGGAGGCGTCACCTCTCCCATGCAGACAGGCTGAGAGATTTGGAGTGGTTCAGCTTGGAGAAAGGGAGGGTCCGGAGGCACCGCACTGCACCTTCCAGTACTTAAAGGAGGCTACAAGAAAGCTGGATACAGACTTGCATCTTTTGGTACCTAAGGGGGGTTGCAGGTGTGGTGGAGAAGGACTTTTGRCAAGGCCAGGTAGGGAGAGGACAAGGAAGAGTGGTTTAAACTGAAAAAAGTATGTTTAGATGAGGTATAAGAAGGAAATTCTTCTTTGTGAATGGTGGTGAGGCACTGGAACAGGTTGTCCAGAGAAAACGTCCCATCCTTGGAAATGCTCAAGACCAGTTTTGAGAAACCTGGTCTAGCGCAGTGTGGCCTTGCCCATGGCAGGGAGGTAGGAAGTAGATGATCTCTAAAACCCCTTCCAACCCAAGCCATTCAATAATTCTGTGCAAATGCAGGAAACAGATATTGGAATTGATGCAGTGGAAAGTAAAAATATTTTCTTAGCTGCATCTAGTTAGCCAGTGGTGGAAATAAAAGATTTTGAAGCCTCAGACTGCTGATGTGTTCAGGAACTAGTCTCTCTGGTACTTAATTCTGTATGGCAGGATTTCCTGACCAGTTGTATCATTTGTGTCAGTCATGGGCATTCTGCAAGTTTAAATTAAGAGCCTGGATTTAAAATGTCTTTTTTCTTATAACAGTAAGATGAATCCTGATGCAACAACTTGCTCAGCTGACAAATTAATCAGGTAAGGGTTCTGCTCTCTTATGGCTGCTAAGTGACTGTGGGTTAGAGCAATTGGCTTAGCCCTCGGGAGGCTGGATCCAGTTCCCTGCCTTGACCCATGCTGATTTGTCAATCAAGCAAGATATAAAGGCTTGTTTTATCTTCTTCATGTGAAATGGAGATAAAAGCAGTCTCCTGCTTTAAAAAGGTATTGTGAATAGAAGCTGTTTAATGCTATCAGGTACACAGTGCTTTAGTTTGTGCACATGCATTCACACCTGCTCTAGACTATTCTGGCAACAAATCTGTAATGGCCTACCCTTCCTATTTACCAAGCTGCTACCTATAATTATGAAAGAAAGTTGCAGAAATACTCCAAATGACASAGCTTTAATGATATCAAGTTCATCAAACTATGCTGGCAAACCATTGATAACATTTTTAAAACAGTGGGGGAACAAGAAGATGATTTGCTCTGTTTATATGTATGTGTATGTATTTGTATATAAGTAGGAGAAGGGAATACAGGTGACCTTGTCCCTGGCAAGTAACAGCTGTGTTAATTACCCAATACAGCCTCACCCCTGATGAGTCACAGCTATATCCAATAAAGATAAGTGTGATCAAAGGGAGTGGGTTAGCTGGTGAGGAGGATTATCATGGAGGAGCATGAACTGAGGATCATGAAGAAGGAAGGTCCTGGGGAGAGACAATCCCTGCTGTGAGGTCAGTCTGGGTCTGCAGTTAAGAGCCTGTTGTTGGAACCAGCAGTCACAGTCTAGCCAGGTAAAAGCCTGCATTCAGAGTCTGTAAACTAATGCAGTCATAGTTCAGCAGGAAATAACAGCAGTCAGAGGCTGCAAGGGAAACCTACAGTAGGAGCTTGCTGCAGCCACAGTCAGTGAATGGTTGGAGTCAGGATGGCACAGCTGTAAAGAGGAATAAACCAGGACCCTTTTCATGCTGTAATAAACAAGAAGTCTGTGTCCCGGCTCATTTCTCAGCTCCTCTAATAAGAGGGCTGCTGCAACACATACATATGAGAGGGAGTTGTAGGAGGAACACTTTTCTTCATATCTGTTCTACAAAGAAAAAACAAAACAAATCAAAACCTTTGAGCAAATGACAAATCAAATCTTCAGGAACTACACTGCAGAAGTAAGGAAATTCATTTCAACCCTGTTATTCTCTTTCTATCCAGTGACCTTTTCTGAAAAGGATATTTTTCTTATGACCTTTATATGATTTTTTAAAATTATGTCACAATTTTTAATTCATAAAGACAATGGAAAGAATAAATTATTATTCTCACTATCACTAGCACAAAGGAGTTTTTTTACCAAAGGGCTCAACAATAATTTTCTTTACTACAGAGTTCTTTTACTTAAACACATATCATTGACTGGAAATCACCCGGCCAAAAAAACCTCCAACACTAAAATTCTACAACAGCCACTGTATCATATAAATTATGGCCCACCGATGTACTACACATTGAATTTCCTCTGACTGTGTCCTTTAGTGTGTTTCTTACTACTACATGAAAAACGATGAATAAAATACAAGATTTGTATGATTGCTTAATGTAGTAATGAACTGAGTGGATTAAACAGCATAAGAGACTGTATGGGGTAATGGATATGTTCCTTATTTTTCTGATAACAACTTCTCACCAGGAACCAAACTAAGTTCATGTAGGAGTCACACATTTTATAAGCCTGCAGCAAAAAAAATAGAGAAATGCGTCCCTGTAGTCTCATTACTTACTCCCATGGCTGAATTGGTCCATACTAGGCTGCTTACCAACACATACATGGCAATTTGGGAAACATGATTCTCCAATTTTTCATTGTAAGAGATGCATCAACTCACTCTGAAAACAATTACAGAAGACAAACTGTTATACTAGGTGTTCCATGAATAGATCACTGATATTTTGGCAGAGAATACTGGATTAATCTGGGTTTTTTTAATTCAGGTCTAGTGTTGTCTTGCTATTAATTTCCCCAGTCTAATGCATATATCAAGATGATGAATAATCCTGGAAGTCTCTGTACTACAGCATTAGAATATAATACACTGATCACCTTCTTAGAGCTGGGAAAAGAAAATAAAAAGTAAGAAAAAAAAAAGTTCCTTAAATTTAGCATAATTGATCTTCACTCATTTACTCCATCAGCTGCAGTTACAGACCATGTCATTCAGGTGAACAGTATTAACACATTGTGATTGTGTGAGCACTTCTGATTTTACAGTTCCCCAGCCTTGGCTGATGGCTTTGTTTTGGAGACCTGAAACTAGATAGACCATCATTCAAGTGAACAAAAACAAAGTGGTTTAAAACCATCCTTCACCCTTGTTAACAGCCTCCTTGAACTAATAAAAACATTTTCTGAGGGTTTTTCCTCCAGCATTTTAGCCTCTTGCTTTGCTCATTCTGCCCATTTTTCAATATCTTGCTACTTCTTAGTCTGGAAAAGAAACAGAATTCCTTATATGAGAATTATCCGTGGAGCTCATGTTTGAAAACCTCTTCCAGTCTCATTTATGTATAATGATTTTGGGAGCTCTAGAAATCATTGCTTTTTACTGTTACTGAACTTCACAAACTTGCAGAGAAATCTAGCAGTATTTTTGACATTAGGCAGCTACACTCCTGACTATTTTAGAAGAATTGTTGCAGAAAGAGGTGGTATGAAATAGGTTTATACATATTCATATAGGCAGGAGAAGGAATAACTTAAGGATATCAACTTCTATGCTCACTTCCACAGAAATTTTGTATGCACCTGTGCCATACTGTACCTTGACCCATTCATACCATTCTATTACTAACAAAAATTTGTGCTGACTGATTCAGAGAAGTTACGCCCTTTTGGCTGTGCTTTACATTAAACAAAAACACCAATTTTTCAGATTATTTGGAGCAGGGATTGCCATTCTTATTTGCAAAAGGGTTTTACAGAACCAGGTAATTTGAAATTAATTATTTATAACTCAGATTGCATAGGATCATTCTTAAATTCCTATTAATGTCTTTTGAACATTGAAAATTGCTGTTTCTACCAACTCACATTTGCTGTTAGTAGAGGTATATGTTACCAGGATAAGATAAAGCTTCAATGTAAGCCGCATACCTTCTGATTTTGTCATTAACAAGTATTTCTCACTAAAATTCACAAAGACTTTCTTAAGAATGGCCAACAGAATAATCTTTTAAACACCAAATTTAAAAAAATTAAAAAGAAAACAACACAGGATGCATTTTAGAATACGATAAACACAGGTTTACACACCTAAACAAGACACAAAGAGAGATGGAAGAAAAAGCCTTTAGACAAATGTTTGCGGAGAAGAATCTAAAAAGTTATGTTACATCATAAATGTAATAGCAATTTAAAAATACTTGATACAATGAAAAAACCCAGTGAGCAATATGGTTCACATAAACTAGAATATTAGCATGCAATGGAAATAACACATTTTTACGATTTCATCAGCTATTGTGACATATATTTCAAGAACATGAACTCCCAGATCAAATTTTGGTCATAGAATCAATGGGGAACCTCCTCAGGAGAGAAAGTATACAAGTCTAGAAGACAAAAGCTTTGGGAAGATTTAACACCAGACTTGCTCTAAAGAACTAGATGCAGGAAATGCAGCACTGTAACTTCTAAGTATACATATAGTAGTTGTGTAAATAAAAGGCAATAGCTATCTGCTCTGCACACTGAGGGAACAGGAAGTATCATCCAATGTGATCCAAGTAATTTCTAGATGAGTCCAGTTTATGCACATAGTTGAGTCACCAGTAACACAAGAATCTCTGCATCAAGCTGCTGTGCATAACTTTGACTTTTCCCCGGAGCCAGCTTTCTAAAAAGTGCCAGTATTAGAAACTGGACATTCTAAACAATCCATGTCATAGTAAGAAAACCAAACATACCATGCAATCATCACACTGTTACTGTATAGAGTAGTCCCACAGGTCTTCTTTTAACACCAAAAATTATTTTTTCTTCCCAAAATGCAATCTTCCCTGAACAATATTTCAGTTCAAAAAGAAAAAAAAAAGAGGAAAAAAAAAGGGAGATATTTTCACATTTGACAGAATTTGAAGATCCTGTATTCACTGTTTGGACTTTTTTTAAGTGCAGCAGTCCATTTGCATAATAATTACAAGGTTTAACAATAGTATTAGTGGCCAAAAGACATGCATTCCAGTTAATCTAATGATAGAATTACATTACACATTTTAATGCAATTTAAAAATGAAAGCTCTTCAATTCTAAAATGTCGTACAGATCCCTGAAGCTCAGCAATATCTGTGTTTCAAGAGGGTAAAATCTCTTCCCCAGTCCACTGTGAAAGCTCTGCTCTTTAGTGACTTTCAAAACCCTATTCATAAATACTGATTAGGTACTATTTCACCATAGGGTACAGCATTACTAGCAGAGCTCCCTACCCAAGGCGAAAATGGAAATGTTAGTATAATAAATCAGGCCAAATGTCCTGGTAATTCTATACATGAAAGATCATTTTTAATAAACAGATGTTAACTTGGGACTCAGCTCATTTTATTTTTAGTATGCAAGTGTCAAATGCCACACACTGATTTAAGGTGAAAACCTATGGGCAAGGAGTGCGTAGATTGCATTTAAATGGATAAAAAGCTTAGAGGCACAGACTGTTTGGAGTGAAGCTGGCTGACAGAACTGCAAAGGTACTGGAGCCAAGAGACAATTTATTCTGTTAAACAATGAGTCACATATGTTACCTGCCATCTTCCTGAAATTGCGACAAATTAACCACTTTTAGAGCTTTCTATGAAAGGCTTCTGTGCACCTGCAGAGTTCTTTGGCTGCTCTTTGGACTAGTGACTCATAATACCTGGCTAAGCATAAAATGCATTAAATGCATTAAATGCATTAAATGCATGAGGACTTTTGTTTCAATTGTAGAATCATTACAGAAGCAGTGTAGTTATTGGGGATTTAATTAGCCAACAGTCATACTTTATTCTTTGAATAATCATTAAATGCACAATTAACTGTTCTCTCCATTTTGTTCTTAAATGTAGTATTTCATACAAATAACCCCAAAACCCCCAAAGCAACACAAACCCATGTATCACCCATGACACTTGGGAGCAGTTACACTAACAGGGCAATTCCTCTGCCTCTGATAGCTCTGCTTCAGGCAAACACTTCAGCTTCCCTCTGTTCCTTGAAGTAGGAAGAATTCTTGAATGTTTGGCCCCACTGGAGCCCATAGTGTCCTAAGAGGTCACCAGGGGGAAGATAACATCACTTTGCAGCAGGTGGCTTCATACCCAGAGACGTGCAGGTAACACTTCTTTCCTTTCTGATGAGTTTCTTTTAAACAATGCCACTTCCTCTGCTGGTAAATAGGAGATCCAATATTGTTTCCAAAAATATAATTGAAGCCTGCAAGAAACACGAGGCTGGAAAATTGATTACAATTTCACTTGCAGATTCCTACCACATGGTATAATTTACCATCCATGAGTTCAGGAAGATACCTTACATTAACAGTGGGAAAATAATATAAGTCTTCCATGTGGCTGAGTGCACTTTTCCATCCTTGGCCTTCATAAATGTTGTCTACCTTTTTTTTAAGCATTATGTGCCATGCAATAGGGTCAGGAAAACAAGCTCCTTTTGATTCCCCTGAAAAGATCTCTCTATTAGGCAAATCCGTCTCTGATTTAAGGGGAGAAATTAGTCAGCCTGTATTTCATCATGTTCAAGTTCCTAGGATCTACTTTAGGTTTTACACAATTTTTTGGCAGAAGTCAACACTTTGCTACATTAGAGACTGCACTAAAGAAAAAAGCTCTACTTTTTCTAGTGAAAATTGAAATCCATGTGTGATCCAAATGAGACTCTTTGGATTATGGAGTACTGCAAATCCTTGCTCCACACATGAAGCCCCTTCAGTAATAACATAGCTATGGATGTCCCTGAAGTTAAGCATGAGAACATTGGTGACAGACCTGTGACCAACATGCCTGACAATGAAAACAGCACAAAGGAACAGTAGCAAGTGTCTCATTACAGCTCTTCAAAGAAATGGAGCAGGAAAGCAGCCTTCAAGAGACTCAAGGAATCAAACTGATGTGGCAAAAGTTCACTAAAAATTACCAGTTATGACAGCTCATTCAATTTCTTCCAGGAATTTCATAGAACTATGTTTTTGATAAAATCATATACATTGCATTTAACTGCTCTGGGACTTCTAGGATTTCCAGTACAGAATGCAGGAATTTCTACAGAGTGGCAATCAAACAATGTCTTCTATGGAAAATTATTTTTCTCCTGTACATTCTCTACATTCCTGACATAACGAGTCTAAACTTTGTTCCCTTTCTCAATGATGCAAAAGCTAAAAGACTTTTACCTCTAAATATGAACATTTTTGCATGTGTCACCATGAGAAGTTCCATTATATCATAACAGAACCAGTCACATAGCTCTTTGACTGGTAGAAGACAACTGCAATTGCTCAAATTATCTCAGTTCAATTGTGTTATTTTTATTCATGGTTCAAACTAGGCTGTGATGATGCAGAAAGAAGAAAATTCTTTTTCTTGCTTACAGATCTTTTTCCTAGTGTTACTATCACTGTATATATCTGCAATGCTTTAATTTATACCGGCTCTATTTTCAAGGAGAATTTTATCCTCTCCCGCTATGTATAACATATATACTGTACAAATCATATAAATCAAGAAAGAAGATGGGGAGAGCATGGGACAATAGTTACTATCAGGAAAGAACTGAAATGCTTTGACTGAGTTTACCAGTGTGCTGCTTACAATATTTGGCTTAGCACTGGAGTCAGCACCGTGATGGTTTTGCACCAACTTTGGAAATCTCAGCTTAAAGATGAGTTTATGGAAACCATATAACTATGTTACAGAATAGACAAATACCACTGCAAAACAATAGTCAGAGCACAACAGTTACTTTATATAACTATAATGTGTTGACTGGCCCTTCAAAACTTTGTAATGACATTTAATTCCTGTCTCCTTCCTGCCTATGGAGGAGCACAGATTAATTTGTGACTTAAGCACCACCCAGAATTTATGCATCTCTATTTCTCCTGATTTCTAGTGTCAGCACTAGATACGTGATGTGGGAATTGCTTCGAAGATTGCAGTCATGTCCCCTGATGGTGTGTATAACAAATGCACAATCATATATATAAAAGAGAGACACATTTTACTGCAAAAAAGTCTTTTGACAGAAATTAATCATGCCAATGCACCAGTCTAGGGAGGTTATGAAAGTTAGTCAAGACTCTTAGAACACAGAGACTTAGAATAAGACTTTACAACACTTAGAAAACAAAAATAAATCCTTATTTTTCATAATACTGAAATAGAGCTTGTGTCATTTTAGCACAAGGTTATTTTGCTTAGCATTATTTGCATTGTAACATAACGATCTTTTACAAAGTTTTTTATAATATGATTTTGTCCCAGACTTCACAAAAAAGGATTAATTCCTGGATGCTTGATACCACTGCAAATTCCACGGATCAGACAGCAACAACCTCGGCATTGCTTTTATCGGCATTTGGGTAAATTAAATGTGTAATGAGTCCTTGGTTGTCCTTAACCAAAACTTAGCTGGATAGGTCCATTTACAATGCTCAAACAGAATGACCTTCCAATCTGGCTTAGAGGCCCCTAGATTGCTATAAATGTGACCTGACATTTCCTCATGGGTGAAAAATTACATTATAGCAAAGAATACAATAACATAATTCTATTTCAGGGTCTAAGYGAAAGCGGTGGTCGAACAGATTAAGATGTAAAATTTCTCTGTAAAATTAAATTATTTATAATATGATGCATACTCCTTGTTTTATCTGTCATCTAATACAATTATTCCATACAGTATAGCAGCTGCATTCAGTGGTGCTGCTGACAAAACAAAAATAGGAACATTGCCAAGAAGGGGGTCAAGAACTTTGGAGGGCAGTTATTCTGACTTCTAAAGTTTCATCTTTAAAATAAAAGCACTAGCAAGTTTTGTTGGTTTTTACAATGGTATTTGACCATTAGAAAGTTTTTTCACCTATAATGCTAATCAAAATCACCCAATTTTTACAAGTCTTTTAACAGCAATGATATATTAAATTACCACRTTATCATGCTCTCCTCAGACTGTCAGCTGCCTTACCTCAGTCTCTAATACCTTACAATTTTTTGCCCACGATCATCTAGACATTCCAAAGAGACTAGGTGCAATTGTTTAAAAGAATAAAGATTTCATAAGTAATTCTCATTCAGTAGCTAGAAATACCTAAATGTTATCGATTAAGTTAGTGAATCTGTAGGATCAAAATCAGAAGTCGTTGCACAAACTTATTTAAAATTCTTTGATTTTTTACTTTTTTTTTAAAGCGTAGCTGTTAGTATTCTTTTCATATTAGAACTTTTAGGTAATTTTTTGAACTACTCAATTCTGGAAAGTTCTACCGATCAAACCAATACTGGAAATGTATGCTGAGATTATATCAACTAATTCACCAAAATTTATTTAGAATGGAAATTTTCAATTTCAAATTTCAGTTATATAGTGTTATTTTACTGGTCAAGTTTTTCGTTGTGATGTTTGAGCTTTTGCAAAGCTTTCTTACAAGAAAGCAGAAACAAACAAACAAAAAAAAGTTAATCAAAAGGAAATGATGTGGATTTCCAGAAACTCATATTTCATTCTGCCAATTCAGTATGAAAACAGAGAAAAGTCTGACAATTGTATTCTGCTTAATGGCTGTGCTGCGTAGGTCTCTTAGTGAAGTAATGCACACACACAAAAAACAAAGAACAAGAAACATAAGTCCTGTAAATATTGTGAAATAAGGCACTAAAACAGACCATCTTTTATCAGCCCAGCAGTGCTTAGTAATTGAGGCACTAGTCACACAGCATTTCTGCAATTCCAACAATAAACTCATCTAAGAAAATTAAGTTTCTCTCTTCTAAACCCTGGAATATTTTGAATTTAAAATTATTTATTTCATGGAGCACCTCCATGTTGTAATTCTGGCCCAGACATTGCCTTACTTTATACTGTATTAATTAAATAGGCAAATAGTTTCAAACTCTGAAAAAAAAGAATTCTGGCCAATGTTTGTTGAATCTCAGATAGGCACATAAAATTCTGTGTTCTAATCTAAAATGTTACATCTGTATTTGGTCAACACTTCTGCCAAGATCTTGCGTTCTAATCTAAAATGTCACATCTGTATCTGATCAACACTTCTGCCAAGACCTTGTACTAACTCTGTAAATATTATCTATCTTTGTGCATCAAATTTTCAAAAAAAAATTCTTTTTCTAGTTTCATGCCTTTCTAAACTACAGCCAAATTATATTTTCCATCAGCCTTTCAATCTGCTAAATCAATAATTTTCTTAAGATTGTGGTTAATAATAATTTTCTTAAGATTGTACTTAAGATTGTCCAGCGTAGCAGATTTTCTTAGTAGGGGGATCAATTTTCAAATCCATTAAAAGATGCTCCAGTCTGTATCATGATCACACAAAACTTCTCTTAATTCCCAATTCATACTCTTGTGGCATGAGACTGAATCTTCCTGCATGGCACCAAACACTGAGTTACAAAAGCTCCACATTTTATAGGAGTTGCTCAGCAGACTTGCATATTGGAGATTCCCAAGGCTAGATGTGAAGTATACTGTTACAAGCAAAACACCAAAGGACCATTTGAAAAATGAGAAATTATATGATTTATCACCCTGACTCAGAATCTTAGACATTTGAGATTAGTTCCTTAGTCTATCTAGAGAAATTAATACTGTTGTAGGTTAGTAGCTCGCCCACATACATAAAACATGTATGTGAGGTCACAGAGTGCTAAACAATTTTCTCTGCTCTTATTCTAGTTGTAAAACACTTCCTGTAACATGCCCTCAGTGTCACACTGCTCAGAAAGGTGAAGGCAACATCAAATGATACAGATCCTTTTCACTTTTCCTCCACAGCTCGGCTGCTTCCCCCCAAAAAAAAACAAACCCTCACACAGAAATAGTGTTGAACTGCCCAGGAGAAGAGGGACATTGTTATTTCATGCTCAATAATCTCTGCATCTCAACAAATATCTTTCAAAAAGCTGTCTGTTATCTTGAGTTCAGACTTCAGGTTCCTTCTGTTGATACCGGACCTCATTTTCTGCCTAACACTAGCCTGATCTGAACATAAGTATGATTTTGAGAAGAGCTTTTGGAATATTATTAAGTACATAAAAATCATTCAGTTGCTTAGGTGAAGTTTTTACAAGTAAATCTGCATCACTTGTCCTTAAAATAACAGCACTTAGTCACCTGTGCAATTAGGCTTCTTAACAACTTTATCATACCCCAAAAGAGGCCATTTTTCTTTTCCAAGGAAAATCAGATCAAATACATAAAAATCAAAAAGAAAACAGAGTGAAACATTCTCAATGCCTCTAGAACTTAAAACTCAAAACAAATAAGCAAACAACCCCCCAAATGCCCCAAAGAGACAAAAACAACTCAGGAACTTCTTCAATCATAAGGGTATTGTACTCCAGTATGTGATTCCCAGAGATCTGGGGAATTCCCCCGAAACTGGTGATTCCACAGAGATTTGGCCAAGTGGAAAATATCTTCAATCTTCATTTCAATATTTTCAAATCAACAGGACATCTCAGTCAGTTATAACACATCTAAATTTTTATGAATGCATATTACAAAGTTGGCTTTTTGCAAATGTTAAGGTGAATGCTATATGAAGATTTTACTGTATTAATCTAGTTTCTTTTATTATTAACAGGATTTAGAAATGGTGATGTAATGAATGTGTATACTTTTCGGGGGGGGGGGGGGGGGGGGGGGCAGGGTGTAGCATAGTGCTAAAAGTAAAGACTGTTTTTGTAACATCCAAACCAGAGAAGTCCTCCTGCATTCCTGAATTATCCAGATGAAGTTAGTGATGAACCAAAGCTCCAAGAAGGAATTTATTGAACCTATGCTATCAGATGAAATGAAGCCACTCACAGATGGATCTACAATAAAATGGTTGGGGGGAGTTGAAACTGAACAGAGAAAGTTCAGACTCAAGAGGAATGTTTGAATCATGCATTAGGGTCTGTTGAATACGTAACATACTGATCCTTTTAAACCCTTTTAAACTAGTGCTCTGAAGGGGTAGGGTGTGCACTTTGCTGAATGCCAAGTCATCTGACCATAATTGATATTTTGCTTTATTTCTGTCTCCTAATTATTTTTTTATTAAACTTTGTAAATTTTACCAAGAAAGTGAACCTCATTTTTCACATAAATCATATTTTTAAGGAGAACCTGATTACTTGAAAGCACCTTAATTAAAACTGGGCTTTTTTATAGTGAACAGAAATGCAAGAAGTGCATGTCCTGGAGTAAATTATTACATTGCCCTATCTCCATTTCAGCTGCATATTTAAAGACAGCACAAAGCCAGAACATTAATAAGGCACTAGAACATTTAAGGAGTGCTGGTAGAATATGGAGCCCCTAGAATAGTGTTGTTTTTCTTTATTCTCCTTTTCATCCAATTTGCAGGAAACTTTAGAGGTTTTACAATTATACTGGTCACCTGCTTCACACACACCCGTATTTGGTTTCTTTTTAACACCAGACAACTGACTTTGGTTAGGGTAATTACTACTGAAATGAGAGAAGATATTCTATCAAACCAGGTTCATCTTCAGCAGACACTCAGTCTATGAACACTCAGTTTTTGGAAAGTCATACACAATTCCTTATTGTTGTGGTTTAGCATAGCTTGGTTTTTAGTTAAAAAGAAAATCCATCAGCTACAGAAGTGATTCTCCATGAGGGCTGCTAACAGCTTCCTCCAGACCAAACAGAACCAACCAGCTGGCTAATTTTGAATGTTGACACCCTGTTAAGCCATTTAAGAGAGCTGAACATGCCTCTGTGAAATCACATTTAGAAACTAGCAAAGCCCAGGAAAAGCCGTCCTGCTTCTGGCCTTTGAACATGTAACGAAGCCGCCTGGGCCAGGCTTCGCTCTGCCGCCCGCAGGGTCTGGCGGGGCCAGGCCGGGCTCTGCTCGGCCCAGCACTGGCGGGGCCGGGCTCGCTCCACCGCCCGCCCAGCTGCAATCGCCCTGCTGAGGGCTCAGCGCAGATTCTGCCGCCGCCGAGTTCCAACCACGGCTGGGCTCAGCTTCGGGTGGAGACGAGCTAGGCCCTGCCCCAGCCGTGAGCTGCTGAGCCAAACTGCTGGCACTGCGGAAAATCTTGAGGTTAGAACAGAGGCGGCCCTGCAGCCCTTCACAGAAAGCAGTCCCATAGCTGGAATTGAATGCGGCAGGGGCTGGAAAACAGTCATGCAGCCAGAGTGGCCGCTGCCTGCTGCCCCCGACAGGGAGTACATGACCATCCACAGGCCCAGGTGAAATATTAACTCTTTCAGTGCATAGATGAAACTTCCAGACATCAATCCTCTCTCAAGTGAGAGAAAATGAAAGGGTGAAGACACCTAGAGAAAACATCATGGATACACCAAGTAAAGAAGGAGTCAAATCCCAGATGGGAGGAGGAAGACATGCCTTCGTCTTGGGCTGAAATTYTCTTATAAGGCTACAGTGAAGATATGATTGATACATCACTCTCTTTTGTTTTTTTTCCCCTGTAACTCATGGAATGCGTTGAGGGGATATAGCGTTCTAACTACAACCATGAGCAGAGGCACATGTGTTGAAGAAAGCAGATTTTGATGTAGCTGTGATCCAATGAGAAGCTTGAACAGAGAAAGATGGGAGAAATGAGAAACCTTGCTCCAGGGATGGAAGAAAAAAACCTCTGTTCCCAGAGAAAAGAGAACTTATGTTTCTATACTAGAACAGCTCATCTTTAAAATTGCGCCCCAATAGGTTGAGATGACCCATGGCGGTAGTTGTGGGAAGACCACCAAATCATGGGAGGGACTTCACGATTGCAGATTTCCAGGCAGCTGCTATTCATGAAAAATGAAACCATGAGAGAACTGTTTCTTATGGAAAAGTCCCCATAGCATGGCAGGAGAGCTTCCTCTCCCTAAGTGAACTGAAGAAAGATTATTTTAGAAGTGGTAAACTGATTGAAAATACCAAATTTTGTCTCTTTACATTGTCAGTGTGAAAATAAAAAGGAACTGGAGGAAATAGAAGTGTTCTGAAGGTTTATTCTGGTTTCTTATTATTTTTCTTTTAGTTTTGTTAATGAAGTTTTCTTTATACCCTTTAAAGTTTTGAGCCTGCTTTGCTGTCCTCCTAATCTTTATCTCACAGCAGAAAATGAGTAAATAGTTCTAGTGAGTGCACTGGCATTTGGCAGTGTAGACCCACTACACTTATAAAAATTGTTGCTCCTGTTGAAAAGACAACCAAACTTCTGAATTAAACCATCAAGCACTGCATTTTAAAAATTAAATACAACATTAATTTTAGCTCATTTTGTAAAGAAAAGCCCAGCGTCAAGTACACATTTTTGTTGTGATTTAATGGTTACGCTACTGCTGCTCTTAAGTGACAACAATTTACAAAAGTAACCCAGGGCACTAATCAGTCACCACTCATCCAGTAGCAGAAGGGGACAAGTGGCCCTCAAAATCCTCAAGGTGCCCAAATGGCACTGTCAGAGTCATGATGCCAAAGTTATGCTAAACCAGTACCAGATAACAGTGTAAAGGCAGAAATCACCCCTGTGGGTTAAAAGGTGCATAGAAGTTATCACTGCAGAGCATGGAACAGGCTTTAACAAAACAGTTCATGCTGAGTGAGCACAGTTTTTTTTTCACAGTCCCAACAAAAAAGAGAATGAGGAGACTGTGGCATTTCCATGTGTAATTTTTTCTCATATGCAGGTGGAAGTATTTGCAATGTGACTGTGTTCTCTGATACTGGCTATAGTTCTGCTGCAAGGTTTCAGTTCTGTAGCAGTTCATTTGGGATGATGGAACAAAATGTATGTAGATTTTTTGCTTCATCTGCTGTTTTTAAAAACCTTCTTAAAACCTTGATATTGAAACTATTAAATGAAACTATTCAATCTCCTAAAATACCCCACTTCAAAGATGTAAGGTGTTAAACTTCAAAGGTTTTTATATACGTCTGTAATCAGTCTAAATAATGACATTGTACACAATTTTCCATTCTGATTGAAATTAGCACAAAATTTAAACAATGGATTTAGTATTGTTATAAATGAGGTGACCCAAATTTGAATCAAAATCAGATTTTATTAAAAAAATTGATTTCGGAAAAAAACTGAAAAGGTGTCAATCAAAAAGAAAATAACAAACACAAAGAAAATAACAAACAGTCAAATTTGCAATGAAAGCCGTCAGAGTTTCCAGCCACAGCGAAGCCCGAGTCGAGCTGGGAGACAGATACCAGGCTGGCCCTCGCCAAGTCCTCGGTCATCTGTTCCAATGGGTTGCTCGGAGGTTCCASTTTTTATACGATTTTTCTTCCTTCGGGCAAGGCTTTTCCGCGGAGATGGCCGGATTATGATGTTCAAGTGTCTTTCCATTCAGTTTCAACTCCTTCCTG